>MUZC01004434.1:163729-192340 GCA_002072015.1 Radix auricularia | reverse complement strand
GAACCATGGAAACGTATCCATATAGATTTTGCAGGACCCTTCATGAACAAAATGTTTTTAATTGTTATTGATTCACATTCTAAGTGGTTAGAAGTTAAAATCATGAACACAATCACTGCAAGTGATACCATTATAGAACTTAAGGAAATATTTTCAACCCATGGTTTACCAGACCAAATTGTTTCAGATAATGGGCCTAGTTTCACTGCTCATGAATTTAAACTATTTTGTATAGCAAATGGTATTGAGCATATAACCACATCACCCTATCATCCTGCAGGGAATGGTTTGGCTGAAAGAGCAGTAGGCATATTCAAAACCGCTATGGTAAAAATGAATACCAGTAACAAATTTTCTCTCAGAGAAAGAGTTAACAGGTTCTTAGCTAAATACCGCACAACTCCTCATATAACAACAGGTGTTGCACCATGCGAATTGCTGTGTGGTAGAAAAATTAAAACTCACCTCGACCTACTACATCCAACTGTTCAAAAGTCTGTTTCCCAACATCAACATACACAAAAATTAAATCATGACAAAACATCCATTGAGAGAGAGTTTGGATTTAATGATAATGTGTATCTGAGAAATTATGGGAGAGGGGAAAAATGGATGCCAGGTCAGATTGTTCAATGTACAGGACCTGTGTCTTATAAAGTAAAAACCAATAATGGAGATATTGTCCGTAGACATGCAGACCAGTTAAAAATAACTTGTGCAGATAATGAGTGCGAATCTGTCAATCCCACCAGATCTGACCGGTTCACACCAACTCAGTTTGTTCCACAACCAATGTCTGTTGATATGAGTGAACCAAGTATTCTAGAATCAGAAAATGTAAATCCTGGAATTAAAGATTTAGTTCCTGAACTCCCTGAGCTAGAGAGTCCAGATGGTCAGAATCTTGTGTCACCAAATCGACAGCCACTGAGAAGGTCAAACAGGAAAATCAAAGCCCCAGATAGGTTGAACCTTTGATTTAAAAGTTAAGAGGTCTTTAACTTTCATTGTATTGTATTTTAAATTATGTTGTGGCATATTTTGCAATTGTTTGAAATGATTTAATCTACCAATTGATTTTATTGATTCAAATCATATAATGTTTATGTTACAACATATTTATTGAGTCATTAGATTTTGTTAGTACTATCCTTTATCCTTTTGCAATTATGTTAGTATTTACAAAGGGTAAAGGGATGTAATATATTGGGATTATTCTTAGGGGAACTCACTCTTGTATTACTGTAGTTTTATATTGTTTGAGTGATGTCCCTTATCTTTATGTTTATTATTTTTTACGCTCTTCAGTCAGAGAGTTAGTTAAAGAGAATTAAAATGAAGAACACGACCTGTCTCCATCGTCCGTTGTATTCTTAAATTAATACCACTCAAATCCACTTCAAGGCGCAAATGAATTGTGAGAAGAAAAAATAAATATAAAGCTTTACAAATTAAAAAACACAGTTGTAGACATTTCAGCAAGTGGCCTCATCAGACTACCAATAAAACAAAAATTGTTTAAATTTACCTCATAAATTAGCTAAACTACCATGGAAAAACTAATGACCGTATATACTTTTTTCTGTAGGCCTTTTGTTCATAAGCCAGTGGTTCTTAACCTTTTTGGAAGTACCGAACCCCACCAGTTTCATATGCACATTCACAGAACCCTTCATTATTAGTAGTAATATAGATGCCTTGAGTCGGGTGCTGTCTTGACCTCCCTCCGCCGAACCCCGGCGACTGACTCACCGAACCCCTAGGGCTAGGGTTCGATCGAACCCACGTTAAGAACCACTGTCATAAGCAGACCCCCCTTTTTTTGGAAAAAAATAGTGAAGAAAGTGTGTAAGCCAACAAGAGTTAAGGGTATTTTTTTGTTTCTTTGGTATATAGTGGCAAAAGCGCGTGCAAATAAATTAGGTAAGTGCAGATGTTTAATAATATTTTATAGCTCCTGGTAGAGCAGTCAAATCTTATAGAATGTAAAAAAAAACACTGATGATCTACAATAACACTGATATTCAATGTGCATGCAGAAATCACCTATGACCCGCTCGTAAGCCAACCCCCCCAAAATTTTTCCCTAGATTTTGTACAAAACAAATCAGCTTTGGAATGAATATATACAGTAAGTAAAGAAGAAAATAATTTAGTAAAGAAATTAATTTGTTTTAAATTAATTTTTCCATGGTAGTTTATATAATGTATGATATAAATTTCACGTATACATTTATTCAACAACGTGTTTATGTCGTTAGTATTCTATTTTTAAAAATGTAATTACATTCCTACTCTGTATAATTAGATATGAATAAAAATATCTTAATTTTGCTCTCCAGGATACTTTAAGAAATGTTCAATTTTCTTGCCTTAATGACTCAAATAATGCATCTGAATGCATTAATATTGGAGATTTTAATCCCCTTTGTCAAGATGCTTCAGTTTTATGTTATGAAGGTGAATATCCTCAAGGTAGGTAACTATAACTGACTATAAAATATACACCAATTATTTATCAATAGTTTATTATATAGAGGATTTTATGTTTTACTATTTCATCATGTATTTTGAGGATGAGTGCATCCTTAATTTTTTTTAGAGCACAATTTAAATATGCCAAGGGCTGTAATGAAGATAACCAGAATTTTAAAATCCGTTTCGTTAGCAATGGGGATATTAATGTTGTACAGTGGCGTCGCTAGGGCGGTGTGGTGGGGACGGCCACACCGGGTGACACCATCATGGGGGTGACACTAAAATGTAGAATTCTCTATATTCCCGTTATTTTGCTCAGGAAAACTCCGAGGAGTCCTATGGGTTAAGTCGTGAGGGGGTGATACCATGAGCTATCGCCCCGGGTGACACCAACCCTAGTGACGCCTCTGATGTTGTATATCAGATGACAAATATATGGGTTCAGGTAATAGTTTGTTTTTTTAATTTAAAAAAAAAGTTTAATGATAAAGTTTATTATTTTATTTTTTACTTCATTATTTTTTTTAAAAAACCACAGATCAGGCTCCATCTGTTTCAAAAGAATGGCAGTTAAGAGAGAATGGAATTGTACTTGTGAAAGCTTATGACACTTGGGGATCTGTCTGCAGAAATCATTGGACTGATCTTGAAGCTACTATTCTATGTAAAACTCTTGACATTAAAAATACACTTGGTTATGTCAGTGAAGTTTACAGAACTATGTTTGATCCTATTTGGTTAGGGGGTGTCAGGTGTGAGGATAATGCTACAAATATTAATGAATGCACAAAATATCTCTACGATGAGGGTATTTCTATTTGCCCGAATGGTGGAATAGCTAAAGTCTTTTGTTTCAAAGACAATGATGATGGTAAGTAACAAAAAAT
Source organism: Radix auricularia (assembly GCA_002072015.1). Taxonomy (NCBI): domain Eukaryota; kingdom Metazoa; phylum Mollusca; class Gastropoda; family Lymnaeidae; genus Radix; species Radix auricularia. The sequence continues at coordinate 188,975 of MUZC01004434.1, read as the reverse complement.
AATTAAAGTAATCCATGAATATTCCTGTTCCAACTAATATAATTTATTAAATTTAGAATTCATTTAGTAAACTATAGTTTTACACATATGATAGAGTGAATTTTTATCAACAGAAATTCTAATACAGATCTCCAACTATTTATTGCAATTTAGGACCACATACATTAAATATATCTTTTAAAAAATGTATTCATGAAATTTTTTTTCCAAAATAAAAACTTTGCATTTTTAATCATTCATTAAAGTTTTTTTTTTTCAAAAGTTAAATTTATTTTTAATAAGTTCTCATTTATTTCAATCAGTCCCTAAAATTGGATTAGTTGATGTTGTAGAAACCCAACTATATCAGAGTGGATACGTGAGCGTATCCAGGAACAATCAAACTGGCTACTATTGTCCTCTTGCATCCAGTGATAGTGCCGAATGGCAATTATCAGACTATGAAGCTGACTACTTTTGCAGTCATTTTAACTATCTTGGAGGAAAGGTTTGCCATTAATTTTAAATTATGTAGTTTTAACAATTAGTCACTTTCTATCATCATAATAGTAAACATGAACACAGTGTAAAAAAAATAATTAATTAATTAATTTAAAAAATGCAGTTTAAAATTTTATCCTTCTAAATCTAAATTAAAATAATTGTCATCATCCCAATCTGGCAGCGAGTGAAAACTGGACTGTATAATTTTTGGGTGTAATATATATCTTAAACTGAAGGTTTAATGTCAAATGAATGTTTGAAATTAGTTAAGTATTTTATATAAACTCTAACCCCCACACACACACAAATCCTTTTGATCTTTTCATAAAGTGCCATCATAAGAAAGATGTCCAATTATGGAGACATATAGGAATAATTCTTATAATTTCAAAGATATTATGCTTCTAGTTAAAGATATATAGGATCTATACTCCAAAACAAAATAAATAAAAATATAAAGCAAACATTTTATCAACAGTTATCAAGTTTACCAGCTGTGATGTATTCTTTAAATGCCACTTGGATGTTGAACTTTGACTGCGACTTGGAAGAATTTTTGTTAGGAAAATGCAACTTTCATGGAACTTTAAGTAGTGGAATTCATTATAGAGGGGATTTGAACCCATCAAATATAAAGTCAACTGATATTTTCAATGAAGGCAAATGTAATGAAACTTTACCCAGGTTATTGTGTTTTACATCCAAAGGTAAAATGTGTATGCTGTGACTTTAATAATTGAAAACTTTGATACCAGTTTTGACATTTCTTTAAATTCTATGAGGCTGATTTGAATTTAGAAATAGTTATCTTTATCAGTTTTAAAATTTGGTATCAATTTTTAAAAAAAAATGTTTTTATAACATTATTTCTTAATTCTATAGTGAGTTGAGATTGGGTTCCAAACTTTTTAAGGGGTAGTCCATAAAGTACGTCATGCTCCAGAGGGGTGAGGGGGTGTAGGAAAGTTTGACAGGGGAGGAGGGGTCCGGCCATGTGTGACGTCATGGGGTTTTATATAAAATTTTAATGATTTTAATTAAAAAATTATTTCTGTTAGAAAGTGTGACGTACTTTAGGTGAGGGGTGGGGTCCTAGATTTGAGACAGGGGGAAGAAGGAGTTAAAAATGGTCTAAAATAGCTTGACCTACTTTATTGACGGTCTCTAAAGCAGTAGGAAGACTGCACTGTTTGACATTCCTGGATGCTTTACATACCTTAAGAATAACACAGCCTACATGAAACAACTTATAAACATTTTAATACTCATGGACAATAGATTCTTTTTAGTGTTTTGTGTTTTTTACTATGATGTATTGATTTTATCCATTTTAATATTAAAAAACAATTGGAGCAAATAAAATTGCTTAAAGTAATTATATATATTAAAATGATAAATATACATTTTTTTTTTTACTTAAGTCATAAAACTTTCTACCTATAAGTCAGATTAGAGGATCCTGAGCTACCAGAAGGATTTATGTTGATTGCTAAGGGAGGAGAATGGTATGGCCTTTGTGCAGACACCTTCAACATCACAATGGCAACAAAATTTTGCACTGAGGCTGGTTATAAATCAGGGAGTTTTATACCTGTGCCATTATCTCAAACTGATTGGACACCTGGCTTTAAAGAGGTCAACTGTGCAAATCCAGGATCAAAGTTTACGGATTGCAGTTTTGTCTTTTCTCCCTATTCATGTGATAAAATTGTCTACATCACATGTTCAGATTTATTCCAAGGTAAAAAAAAAAAAAAAAAAAATTAAAAAATATTATTAAAATGAAATGACTTAATATAAAAAAAAATTAAAATTTGGTTAACTGTACTTTTTAATTTACTATTTATTTTCCCTATTTATCTCTGTGAAAAATTATAATTTCACTTAATTTTAATCAGATTGATAATATTAGCTTAAATTTCAGTGTTTACAGGCTTGACACTGGCTGGTGTTTTCTTTAAGAGCTAAATTCATTTATGTTGTTTTGCATAATTTCTGATACAAATTTCCTGGATTTGACAAAGAAATATTTTGTTTTTGAAAGTATTTTCGTAAAAGCACTCAAATTAATTTAGACTAATAGATAATATTTTATTTGCTATTCAAACAATTGAATAGATTTATACTAATATATTTTTTAGTCGGACTGGCTGGTGGTTATTTGGTTATTCAAGATGACACACATAATTGGTCTACTGTTTGCTCTAATGGAACTGAAATCCTTTCTGATGAAATTTGCATGAAGATCAATTACCAATGTGGAGCAGTGGTGTCCGTACCTGCCAATCAGACGTCTATCAAACCTGGGTTCTCGTTTGGAGCTTTTGGGGAATTCTGTGAAGTCAAACCTTCAAGTCTTGACTGCGAAAATATCACTTACTTGACTTGTTCTAATAACTGTACTCAGTTGGAAAATGTTGATGATTTGGGCTCAAGATAGATAGTTATATTGACAATTTTGGTTAGTTGTACAATTTGTTAGTGATCTGTTCTAAACTGTCTTCTAGACCAGATGACGAAACCTCAGGATATTTCCATAATAATTTAAACATCTTCTCCTCGGCTTCTTTTTAGATTCAAATCTCATTTTAACAACTCTCCCCTTGCACAATATTCTGTGGGCCTCCAGAACCAAAGCCCCTGATGTTATAATTTAAAGTATTTTGAAAAGATTATTTATCCTTAAGAATAATAATTTATAAAGAGCTCAGGATCTGACATCATGTGTAGGGCTGTAGAAATTAATGAATTGATTTCTCAATTAATTTTTAAAAAACTGTAGTGATTAAATAATGATTAAAATAATGATCATTGGTTAAAATTTGAGAAATTTACATAATTATTTTAAAATTTATGTTAAAAAATTAATAAACAATATAATAGCCCTGATCACAGGATCTGTATCTCTGAGGAACATAGTACAACAGTCCAAAGCAGATTAAAAAGTTCAAAATATTTTTCCCTAGTCTGTGAGACAGGGGAAATAACTCAATAAATCAAAAAGTCAATTACCTGTTTTTGTTAGTTCCCTTGAGATGTTTGGCTTTAATCGAAATTAATGATTAATTCTTGAAATCACTCGTTAATTTTTCTTAAATTTTCCACTAAATTAAAATTAATCATTACCAGCCCTAATCATGTGATTTTACTTATAAAATCTTCCTCTTCAGTAAGATGATGGATGTTGGAAAAGGAGATGCGCTGCAGTTTCATGTTGAGGTTTTCAAGTGGAAATGTTGATGTTTTAGGTCTTGAGGTTCCATTGGAAGGCCAAAAATCATGCCAATGTGGACATCAGTGAAAGCTATTTTTTGCTGCCTCTTAAATTTTCCACTTTAATAATTTTGTGGTGTTACATGGGGTATTTATTAAAATAATTATTTGTAGTTGTCAATTTGATAGATTATTGCCATGTTAAAAGACATGACCAACTATTTATTTGTTTTACATATGTGGTCCCATTCCATCTTGCAATTATTTAATGATTACCAACTTTTTCTTTTAACATATATCAGTTTGTTTTATGTAAAACATTTAACATTTTTTAATACATATCATTAAATCCTGTATATATTGTCTTATTTGCCTGAAAATACAGTACTGTATACATGACTACAATTTACTAAAAATGTTTATGAACATATGTCATTGAAATAAATGTTAATTGCCCTGATATGTCTGTGCAGTAAGATTTTATTTATTAATTTATTTATGGTTATATCTATTTGTACCAAAAAATTGGGCTAGATATTTGTGACTATAAAAATAAAACAAAGAAACTATAAATATATCTAGATTTATTTTTTAAGGATCAAAGTTTTATATATATATATATATGTATGTAAAGAATGCAAGTATTCAGGAATTTTTTAAGGAAATACACAGAATATTTAAAAAATACTAAATCACCAATCACTGCAAAAATTTTTTAAAACATGAAGCTTCTGTTTAAGGTGAGTATTTTAAAAAGGTTGATTTTAAACAAATATTTTAAGACAATTTTTTTAATTTTATCTTGCCTCTGGTGTTGATGAACATGCACAGTACCAATGCTCAAAGTCTAGATAAATTGTGGATGGTTTAAATATAAATTAAATATATGTTACAAATTCTCAAGAATTAGTGGATGATTCATTTTAAAAATAAACTCATATTTAACACATATTGAATGTTAAAAATACAAAAAATTTAAAACTGTCAACTAATATGGCTGGAAGTTAAGACATTCAAAATATACCAAAAACTAGAACAAGTAGTCACTTTCTATCATCATAATAATAAACATGTTAATTTTTTTTTTAAATCTCTCACCCTCCCCTCCCAACACTTCCCAATCACCCCAAACCTCTTTGCGCATTTCCAAAATGGAAAAAATATTACTTTTATTAATATAAAAAGCAATTATGTTAATATTTAGGATAAACAATCCTGCAAATCTTAGATATACAGACGCTCCTTCTATGCAGAAGATAATTGCGTCCACTGACCATGAGGGATGATCTGTTGGCAAGTGATGCAGCAGTCACAGGCCATGTTTATAAGGGTTCCATGCATTACCCCCAGCCACCTAACTATTGTCTAGTTAGGTACCAATTCAGAGCTGGGTGACTCGAGGACTCCTCAGGCCCTGGGAAAAAATCCTCGCCTTCACGTGGATTCGAACTCGTGACCATCGGTACGCCAGCCGAGCGCGCTACTACTCAACCACCGCGTCCTTATGCCTGATGTCAAATAGCAGGAAAGGTTTAGATTTGATGTATGGAAGTTACCAGGTGGCATAGTTTTACAAGGTGGATTTTTTTTATAAGGAAATATTTAAATTGTCTTGTAAAAATATTACAAATTGTAACATATATCTTTTTTTTTTAAATCATGAATTTAATGCTTAAAATTTTCATTGAATGAAAATAAAATATTATTAATGAGATAAATATAAAATCTGACAACTTTGACTAGCCAGTATAATTAAAATTAACAAGAATTACTTTGACTAAGTTCATTCAGCTAGAATACTTTTAAACAAAAAACTAATATTAAAACAAGAAAGGACATTGGTAAGAGATAAATATAACATTAAAATGTGGGAAATAAGGCACTATTATTAGCTTGTCACCTAGCATTGCATATGCTAACATAAATACAAGGTTTTTCTTCTAAGAGGATGTGTCCAAAATCTCTTTTTATTAGGCTTGCCTTTATTTAAACCACTTTATTTATTTTGAAATTCATGACAAAATTTCAATTCATCTGATTACATGGCATACATGTCACCGTCATTATTTACTTCACATATATTCATTGAAAAATGAAATGAATAAAATTTCTTCAAATAAAAGCTAATTTTAATTACATCATCTACTTAGATTTTCTATATTATATTAGCATTCAAAGCAGGATCTTGAAAATGTCAGAAATAAGAATGGCGTCCGTTATGGAATAAGTTTGTTAGCTTTTGAGATCACATGTTTGATCCAAGATAGAAATCTTGACAGGCAACACTGTATTTTTTTGCTGTTACTAAGGGCATTCTCTGTCCAGTGAAAACAAAATCAAAAACACACAAAAATGACATTTTTAAATATGAAGTGTAATTTTTAAAAATAACATTGAAAAGATGTTGAAGCAAAAGAAAAAAATGCAATTTGATTGACAGTAAGTGGAAAAACTACTTGAACATATTTGCGATTGCTATTTTTTGTTATTAACAAGGCAAACATGTTATTTTAATGACTTACATAATATGTGTGGATAAAAAGATTGATAAGCTTTTATCAGCAGTTCAAACAGCTGTAGTTGTCCTTGACCTCAGCCCAAAACAATGGAACTGATATAATCTTTTGTAAAAAAAAAATATGATATTTACATAAGTTTTAAATGAACAATAAAATATATATTTAAAAAAAAAAAAAAAAAAACATTGTTTACTAATTAATATTATAAATAGCAACTAGTTCAAAAAGTTCTTTTCTAAATAATTTCAATGCTCTTTCAGCAAGCCCAAAAATGAAAAATACATTTTTAAAAGACACAGATTCGACTTTTAAATACAATAAAAAAATTTAATTTAGTTACCAGTAAAACTTTAATAGGAGTAACAGAGTGACTACATAAACAATGACTAAACTTAACCTCAATGACAAAATTTCATGTTAAGAGGTCTTTCAGTCCCTTGCAATTAGAAAATTTAAGTATATTATAAGGATAAAACAAAACGATGAAGCGCCTAGAACTGAAAAGCAAACAAGTTACACAGAAAAAATAAATACAAGATCATTTGATTTAATTTACTGTGACGATGCACGTCAGTAAAAAAATAAAACTTTCTATCAAAGATGAGCTAAATAAAGAGTAAATAAGCTTAAAACTCAAAGAAAACCTAGCAACATTTTTAAAGAAGAAATAATCACTAAACGAATGTAAATGAAGGTTAAAATAATTTATATAACTTATTATTTTTTTTTTTTAATTTCTGAACTTGAATTAATTTCACTTCACTCTATAATATTTAGTGCATTTCTGATTAATTAAGACGGTTTAAAAAATTTTTGGGTAAAAAGTTTGTGTTTTCTTATTTTTAGTTGTAAAGTTTAAATTCTTTACCGCCCAAATGTTCTTACCACCTTGACTTTCAATGTTTTCAATCAACCCATGTTTCCTGAGCAGTAATACAGTATTGTCATTATGAGACCAGCTGCTTGCTGGTCTACTGCGCTACATAAAATCTCAAATTTTAATCGAAAGTAAAAAAGTCACCTAGTTTCTATAAAGATTCGATGCAGAACATCCAACAAACAAACACAATGAGATGGTAGAAAGAATTTCTTTCAACATATAAATGTTTCAGTAACACAACTTTGCAAGGATCAGCATCAGCTTAAGATGGCATCAATTAACTAACAGAAACTATCCATTGTACTACATGTAGTCGAATATTAGTTTTACCATTAAAATAAGGAAAGGGCAAATTTAAGTAAAAATTTTAAGCATGCTAAAATTCAATGTCAATATTTACATTTGTAAAGCACATCAATACATCAAGATTTCTTATCACACAGCTCTTTGATCTAATTACAGTGAACTAACAAATAGAAGCAAACATTGATTTTAAATTAAAATAATGAATTTATATTTATTCATATAACTGCCCTGTTGACCAGCAACTGGACAGATGTTTAAATATTTGTATAAATGATCCACTTTGGATCATAACTACTGTACGAGAAATTGATTATGGCAGCTTCAAAATGTATATACCGCATAACTTAAATGTCCCATTCGAAATGTTTCATCAATTAGCAATTGATGCCCAGAGTCGCACCCCCACCCCACTGTGTGTGCTGAAAATAGTGCTTAGTTTATTCATTGCCATACATTATACAGCAGCATTAATATATCACTTCCTTTAACTGGCTAAACAATTACACATTTGAAAACCTCTCTGGAGCCATTATAAATTATAATGAACTACACAAAATGTCAGTTTTTTATGTTATTACAACAGCTCATCAATAAGAGAATGGGCATGAAAGCTTGTGGTTCAGGTTAATAAATTATAATAACACTGGGTCCAAAATCCAGTTTAAATTTGTCAGTAAAATTAATGTACTAATAAATAAGTGACAAACCTTTCTAAAAATATTTGATCGATCAGCATGAGTTTTAAACAACATAACATTTTGAGACTTATGATTTTCCAAGAATATATTCTTTACAAGAAAAATACAGGTTTAAAAGAATCATGCATTTTTTAAAATGTCAGTCCTAAGCTGAGCTAATAAAATGAGATCAAAGGAGAGACTGTAAAAGGTAAAAAGGAAATAAAAATGTATTAAAATTAACCCACAATTTTTGTTGACATGGCATTGTACTTAATGTAATGCGACATTTTAATTTCCGCATCATTTTTTAACCCCACTAAATTTAGTGCAGACTTTCCAAGTTCTTTGAAAAAAATGTTGAGTGAAGACTGAATGGGACATATATAAGTGTAATAAAATAATTGTGACTTTAAAATAATGTGTTTAAGAAGATGAAAAAAACATAAATCTTCAAAAAAGTTATCTTTACAGAAGAATTAAGGAGGATTGAAGCAATAAACAAACTGCACATTAAATAACTTTTCCAAACAAGAGTTCAATTTTAAAAATCAGATTTATCCACTATAAATAATTCACTATTCACTGATAAATTTTCTGGAACTGTATTTAGTGTGGAGTAGTCATTTATAGGAAAATTCTGAAAAACAAAATGTATTCCCTTGACCTCCAGATGGATATCTATTCAAAATAAATGTTTATTAAAGATTTCATACACTGCTTTTTACTTTTCAAGAGGTCATAGAATCATTTGCGTCATTTCTATTTAACAGCCATCAGTGGCGTTTAAATTAACAAACCTCATGTATCTCGGAGGGGGAATTAATTATGACTGATGCCAATATGTATGAACGTTTAAAATTACATTTAGGAAAAAAGGCTTATGATTTTTAAATAATAAAAACACTTTGTGTCCTGACTTAAATGAGTGTGAGTCTTTTTTTATTATTAATGGGTATTCATTAAAATAACAGATGACACATTAACTTCCACATAATTTAACAAAATTGTAAAGCACTTGACATTGGACTTGAACTGAATCTGAGAGAATTATTCACATTCAATGTGCTGCCTGCCAAGAAATGAACAGATCAAGTTCATACAGTCAGATACTACATAAGACACACACCACAAGAAATAGACAGCTCAACTGAGACAATAAATTAGACACAGAAATAATCATATTGATCAATCTCATTTCAATTATTATTAGCCAAATATTCAAACTGATTAAATAGCTGAGAGAAAAGAGCCCAGTGTTGAGTCCTACAGTATTATCAATCTATGGGATCATTCCATGGTATTCACAAACAGAGGTTTGCAGTCATGACACCCAACACAGAAAAAATAATCATAGTGAGAAAATTATAACAAATAAAATCTGAAATAATCTTTTGACAATTTTTCATTATTATGTGTTAAACATTCTAAAGCTTCATATGCTGTAGAAAAAGCAGAGATAGAAAGAACTAATTCCTTGACTAAGGCATCTAAAAAATATATCTGTAAATAGATGGTGGCTCACTGTTCTCAATCACCATTGTGATCATTTTCATTAGTGATACAATTCAGTTATTTCATGTCTTTCTGCCAACAGGTTAATTTGTAAGCAAATTTGGAAAATGATTTGATTGAGATTTGGAAGAACTTTGATGATATTTGTTAAATTAATTGAATCTACTTATTTTCTCACATGTTTTTCCTGACCAAGAACAATTTGTAGTTGAGATGTGGAATCAGATACAGGCCCTGGAGGAAGATGCCTGTAAAACTCTAGCAGGCGGCCTATAGAATATCAATGATGGTCCACTCAAGTTACCAGAGGATGAAAACGCACAAGAATATGATGCTACATGTCAAAAGTTGAATTCTAGATATTTCTGAGATAGTCTTATATTCTATGAAGAGTATGATCAGCTGGAACCAGACAGCAATTTAAAAAATATTGCATTGAGTAATATATTAGTTAATACTGCAACAAAATAAAATCAGATGGATTTAAACTTGAGGAGATAAGTGAGCACTGCACTTATGAATGACCATTAGATCACATAAGGACCACTAGCACACATTAGGACCATTAGCACACACTAGGACCACTAGCACACATTAGGACCACTGGCACACTAGGACCACTGGCACACATTTGGACCACTGGCACACACTAGGACCACTAGCACACACTAGGACCACTGGCACACACTAGGACCACTGGCACACATTAGGACCATTAGCACACATTAGGACCACTAGCACACATTAGGACCACTAGCACACATTAGAGGACCATTAGCACACATTAGGACCACTAGCACACATTAGGACCACTAGCACACATTAGGACCATTAGCACACATTAGGACCACTAGAACACATTAGGACCACTAGCACACATTAGGACCACTGGCACATATTAAGTGTTTCTAAAATTAGAGGTTACTTATCAGCAGTGTGAATTTGACATATTGAGTAATCATTATTTTATTTCTAAAAGGGTATAATGAAATGGTTACGATAAAATTACCAGATAGAACTAAGTTAAATGTTACTTTAAAAATTAGTTCTTTGAAATATTTGATAGGATGTGTCAGTAACATCAAGTAAAAATCGTCAATCCCCAATCTTTAACATTAAGCATATAAAGTGAAACATCTTTAAAACATACTCAAATACTAATTTGTTACAAATGATGCATTCAGGCAAATATTAATTAAAAATGGTTTTGGATGTGTTGACATTAAGACATAACTGAAAATGTGAATATACTTCTGACAGGTATAAAAACTAAATCTCTCATCACTTATAACATTGAACAGCTCATCATTTAATTTGAAAACATTTACTCATTGCAAAAACAAAAAAAAAGGTCTAGGATCTTAAAAATCCTAATTTTATCAAAGAAATCCAGCCACTGTTGAAGTGTTAAGTGGTGAAACAAATGCTAGCTTCAAGTGGAGCTCAACATTCAACTTCCTGGCCCTTAACTTGCTTGAAATACAACCATACATCCACAATGTAACATTTAAAAATATAAAACATGACCAAAGACTGTGATTGGCCTTCATTGCTAGGCTCAGTTAAGTGGTAAATGAAATCTAAATTTAAAAAAAAATTGGCCCACATAAAAGCGTTTGAGCAGGGTTCGCAGAAAAATTAATGTTAGATCCAGGAAGAATATTTGTGATTGTCGTGGACATACTTGACAGCAACATTATGAGCAATTTATAAAATGAAAAATATTATTTTCTCCTGCAAACAGCAATTAACAAATGCAGGTGTTCAGGGAAAAATAAAAATGAAAGTGAAGGCTTTGTATCATTTTTTTTAAAAAAAAAAAAACAGATTAAGAATGAGTAGCGTTAATGAAAATTTAGTGTGATTTGAATTCTCAACACGTTCATTTATTTAAAATGGTAATACTTGGTATTTAGACCCAGAAGTTTGTTATGTTATTGACCTTTCTATTCTAATCTGTCATTACTTTTTGGGGCTCTATTTTATTAAACAGCATCATATTTCAATTGAACAAATGTATTAACATCCCATGGCTGTCACAATAAATAATTAAACTGTTCACTTAATAACAGATCAAGTTTTTTAAAAAATTTACAAAATTTTTAATACAAGTATAAAATTAATTGCTTCTATTTGCAGCTCAGCTATATGCTATTATGGTTCTTTTTAAATCGGGTTGGGATAAAAAAAAGATAAATGTTTAATTTTAGGCCAATAGCATTTTGCTCAAGTTACTAATTCATGTGAATTAATTTTAAAATCTAATTATGGATTTACACCACATAAAAGCAGCCAATGTTCTTATTCAATATGAATAAAATGACAAGTTTTAAAGTATGCATACAATATAAAAATTGTTCAGCACATTTTATCATAGTGCTCCTATCAATTCCTCATATCAGTAAATTTTTCATTATAGTGTTGTATCATCAACAAATATTTTATTACTTCAACTCTAGTTTTCAAATTTAAAAGGTCAACAAAAGAATTTAGTTAAAAAGTCTCTGGTATTTTCATCGACATTTTACACAAATTTTTAGGTGCACTAATATATAATTGCCTTTTTACACTCTGTTTGCATGTTGTGGTGATGATTGTCGATGTTCAATTTCTTCGTCCAGATTTTTCATGAGAATCTCATTAAACTGTTGAAATATTTGAACCAGGGCTTCTTTATTGTTTATTGAACAGCCTCTGACCAGACACTGACGATTGACAAGCTCTGTTTCTACTTCAAGGAACCTTGACAGCTAAACAAAAATTAATAAATAAATCCACCATAACATTGAACTACTAAATTGATGGTCTAATTTCTCATGAGAATGTTTGCACTTTATGTAAAAGGGGGATACAATAATTTCATAACTTTTTTTATTTGTTGAAATTTCAGCAAGAAATGTATTCATTTAATTAACTTTGAATCAATAGGGTTAATAAAAGAGTGATTTTACAACGTAAGTGTATTTTGCAATAAAATGGAAAAAAAAAATTTTAATGTGAGAAAGTGTTCTGCTTACATATAAAAGTAAGTTGTTGAAATAGAAACAATAATTGGACAGTTTAATAAAAAAAAATTTAAATGCTACTCAAAAACACTGAGCTCAGCTTTGGAAGCCATATATAATGTTATACCTCAAAGTTAATTTTTACCAATTAATACATTCCCATTCAGCTGAATGTGGCTTTTTTAACAGTTAAATATATTGTAAGCTTACTTCTTCTGGACTTCTGGCTCCTTCAGCGTCCTGGAAAGTTGCTAAAATCAAAAGCGGCAAACTCTTGAGCTGTTGATGTTTCACCGCATTGTGCATCTCTTGTTTGGCAATTTGGAGAGATTCTTCTGATGAATGGCTGTCTATAACAAATATAATGCCTTGGAACACTTGATAGTATCTTTCCCAGTATGGACGAACTTTATCTCCTCCTGAGAGTTATCAGGAAAGAACAATTTTATTTTATTGTTACTTTTGTTTGTTAAATAAATAAAAGGTAGGCTGAAGAGAATTTTATCTTTCAAACGTAGTAAAATTTATGGAAGAATGTCATCTAAAAAATTAAAGTTAATTAGCAACACTTACCCCCAAGTTCTTTGACATCCAAAATACAATCATCAAACAAAATTGCTTTAATACTAAATCCTGTGTGTTTGGGGGGTGGGGAAAGAAAAAAAAGAATTGTGAAATATTTACAAAATATTAACATATTTGATAACTAATTGTTTTATAAATTACAATGAATATCAAATTTCTCTGTATTTGAAAAGTTAATTTACTACTTTATGGAATAAACATATACCTTTATTTCATTGATTTTTTAAAATAATCCTATGACACTCTTAATTAAGGGGCCGACCATAAACTATGACAGGCTCCAGAGGAAGGAGGGGGTGTAAGAAAGTGTGTGACAGAGGGGGAGGGGGTGTCCTCCGGCCACATGTAGCGTCACAGTGTTTTATATTAAATTTTAATTATTTTCCTTAAAAAAATTTTTTTAAAGAAACTGTGCCAGTTTTTGACACGGTTGTTTGGGAGAGTTAAAAATGATCACCAAAAAAAAGCGTAGCATACTTTATGGATGGCCCCTAACTAATTAAGATTATTTTACTATTTTACTCCTCAAGATCACTAGCCATTACACCTAGCTTAAACCAGGTATATAATTATAGTGATAATGAAATTAAATAGTTTTTTTTTTAATGCCCATGTTTTAAAAACTTTAAATCTTTAAAATAAAAAGTAAAATAATTTAACATTTAATTAAAAATTTCATATAAATGTTATAAGTGTATATAATTAACATTACCAACGGTAGGCTCAATTTTGTGAAGATCATCACCACTTAGAGTGGCTAAAACTGAACTTTTGCCTGCATTTTCAAGCCCAATACACAGGACTGTAAAGTTTGGCCTGGTAGGAGAAGGTCCTTTGCAACATAATCTTCTATACAACTGAAACGAGAAGTTATGGACATGAAAGAAGCTTTATTAATATTTAGAGAGAGAGAGAAAGAGAAATAAGTGCGTTTTATTGAAGTGTCAGGTGAAAGCAAAATGTTTACTTGAAAACATAACTTTGTCATGTTCATTGAGAAAGATGTCTTTGCAAAATATTTACAAAAAATTGAATGTTTCAGATGGGCCCTAATGATCTCCCTTAATGTGTCTGCTTCTTTCCTTCAGTATAAGCTCCATTCTCAAAGCATGTCATTTGTGGAAGGTTGTAGAGATTCACAAGGATGTGCAGCTTGATTCATTAAGAAGGTAAACAACAAAACAAATACCATCAATGGCTACTGAACTAGTGTTGATGACAGTGCTTTCAAATCACACTACTATGGCGTTTGAAACTGGTCATGAGGTATGATCATAAATTGTTCAAAACATAGGATAGTACATTCCCACTGATTTCTTCTCCCAAGTATATGTTTTTTAATTGTTTTTGTTTTATGTGATAAAATTAAGTGGCCGTCCATAAATATTGTCACACACCTAGGGTAAAGGGGTTCACAATTTTGTGACAATGTGTGATGAGGGGGAGGGGGATGTTTAAGGACTGTGACATCACATAAAAACGCCTAATTAAAGTTCCACTAAAATATTTAATTGCTTACAATTTATTTAATGATGTTTTGAATGGCTTCATGCATGTTATAATATTAGAGTGCAGCCTCACACTATTTACATACTCAGATGACAATAAAGTGATTTGAAACATGCGCATTTTCAAATAAGCAAAATGGCCATTATGGGGGTAGGGGATGCAAAGCATTGTGATGTCATGTTGGAGGGGGGTCTAACTTTTTGTGACGACATGTGACAAAGGAAGGGACAAAAATCATGTGACTTCATTTATGGACGGCCCCTTCAAACATTTTAACTGTGTAGTAGAAATAAACAACAATATCACCAAGAATTCTTTAAACAAATTTCATAATGTGAAAACAGAAAAGCCACATGCGGCTCGTGAGCCTCGGTTTGGCCACTGGTGATCTAAATGTTCTCAACATTATTAAACAAGCCACTGTGAGAAAAACTAAATGTTTCAATGCAACTTGAGCCTGCTTAGGTACACCATAGTTAAAAAGAATGCATGTTATATCTATGTATGTAATTTTCCAGAAATTAGGACAAGCGCAAGACATGAGCAAGCAACTATGACCCTCACTAGGGTTGACCAATCACAGTTTATGGTTGACAAGCGAGAGTGGTGCAGGAGGGGCATATCTCGAGACCAACAATGTATCTTGCATTCACTCGCGTTATTCTCATTTCTTCGCACTGCTGCTTGTGTACATTCCTCCCTCCCCCATCATTTTCACTAACTATGAGCAAGTCAGCAGGCCTTATCTAGTAGTATATAATAGACTATATAATATACAATTTTAAAGAAATAGAAATAATTTAACAAAATTATTAATATTTATTTTATTATGAAATATAGGGGAAAAAGGAAAAGATAACCTAAACCCAAATCCTTTAGCTCCACAATTCCACGTGTTGTCATGAGACCACTACTGCACATGTATTATTCACACTTTTTAAAGTTATATCTTATTTTCTTATCTTATATGTTACGGACTCTCCTTCTATACAGAAGATTATTGCTGCTACGTTCATCCTTGGTCTGTGTTTAGTCCTGCATTCTTATTCAAGTTTTAAATGATGATAAAGTGTTGGCTTTCCTGGTTTCTTCAGGCAACCCATTCCACGTCCGAATACCGGACAGGAAGAAAGAAAACTTGTATGTGTTTGTTCTCGCATAGGGAATAAGAAAGGCGTTTTATCCTTATGTCTTATGACTATCTATATACAGTTATCTGTAAATGGTTACCTATTGTGATTATAGACAACCCAACCTTAAATATCCAGTATTTATAAATTTTGAAGACAAAGAGGGATTATTTAAGGACTAGTATATACTACAAGATACGACCTGCTGCATAGCATACACCGCAGACTTGCTCATTATAGATAGTGCAAAGAACAGGGGGGGGGGGGTGAGAGAACAAACACAAACAGCAGCACAAAGTAATGAAAAAAAAGCGAGTAAACGTCAAGACATGTGCACAGCAGTTATTGTTACCTACCCCCACCCTTCACTACCATCCCTTGCCAACTATAAACTGTGATTTTCCAACCTTAGACTTGGGTTAGTCATGTTTGCAAAAAATGAGGAAAAGAATAGGCAGAAAAAAAAATTAATTCTTTTTTTTTTAATTGTTCCCTCTGGCACTCTGGGTCTTGAACCCAGGACTTTCCGCTACTGTCTACAGTTACAGGTTTATTAATAGTTAGGCTAAAACCTATATCTCCGACCGGAGCGTCGCGTCTCTTCCGATTTTTTAGGGTTTGGGTTAGGTTTAGCTTTAGAATTTCGAAAAATTGATGATTTTTAGGGTTTGGGTTAGGTATAGCTTTAGAATTTCTGAAAATTGAAGATTTTAGGGTTTGGATGGCCGCCGATAAGGTCGGCCCGGTCGGAGATATAGGTTTTAACCAATAGTTAATAATAAATATTAATAAAAATAATAGTAATAGTTAATAAAGTAACTTACAATTACAATTAATAAATGGCACATCGAGCATGAGTCTTTAGTCTTTATTCTTTATTTAGAATTTAGAGTTAAGAGAATATGCCTAATATGCATTTAACAAAGTAAAATTAATATTCAAATTCATGCTGATTATGATTATTAAAAATTACTTAAACACAAAGTAAAGTGTTAATAGAGTAGAGTAATACTAATACTAATATAATATTAATTTTAAAAATAAAAAACTAACCGCGTAAAAACCGACTCGACACAGTGCGAATAAAATCCTGAAGCTTTCACACATTCTAACAGCTATATAAATTTCCAGTTAATAGCATAAACATTTTAGGTACAATTTCTTTAATAGTTCATTTCATTTATACCATCATCAGATACGAAAGTACTTAATTGGCCTATTTAAACAAAACAAAAAATAATAGTTAATTACTATAACTATATTGACTATATTGTCTATATTACTATTACTAGCTCTTGACTGACTTAAACCAACTTAAAATTTCTTCCTCTTCCGGAAACACATCAAAATATGACGTCACACTGATCTTTTGTATTGTGTTGTCACAGTAATAATGCCTTGTAGTACTTGTAGTCGAAACAACTTAAAAGCCACATGAAATTTTTAATCAACACTTTTATACATGTAGAATCTAGACTCTACAGATATTTTGCTTTATTTTAAAATGTATCTACCAATTTGTAAGTGTGATCGGCGTCTCTAACTTTTGAAGTTCAGTTTATTTGACTGATGCCGTCATGCCATGGCCATGGGCATGGCGCAATGCCGCCAATGCCGAAGTCCAATGAACTCGCCCTGACTGACAGCAACAGTGGCGTAGCTAGAGGAGTGGGAGGGGGTTTCAAATTTGAAAGTCCCCCCCCAAAGGAGTGTCCGATATTTGTATATTAAATATTACGTCACTGCCAGGGGCGTCGCTAGGGCTGGTGTCACCCGGGGCGGTAGCTCGTTTTGTCACACCTCCACGACTTTAGGGGCTGTCCATAAATGACGTCACGTAAGATTGCCGCTTTTACCCCACCCTCCCCCCGTCATACTTTGTCAAAACTTAGATCACACACCTTTTTTCCGCTTTGATATCACAAAGCCTTGACACCGCCCCCCACCACCTCCACCCCCCCCCGTCTTTTCTAAATAAAAATTAGCATGTTGCAAACTATTTCAATATGTATTTACTGTAAAACTGCACTCTAATATCGTAACAAGCATGAAGTATTAAAAAACGTCAGTAAATTAATTGTAAACAATCAAATATTTAAGTAGAACTTTTATTTAAAGTTGTGCTTTTTTATGTGACATAACAATTTTTAAACACGTCACAAATCGTCACTGATGGGTGACCCCTCCCCCTATGAAGAATGAAAGGGGGTGGGCTGAGCGGGCTAAAGCCTGGGGCCCAATGATTTTAATTTAAATTTTATTATAGTCGATAATAAAGATAAGCAAATGTTTGTATGAATCCCTGAAAATGCCTTGGTCCTTGGTGAGTCCAGGCCATTCTTCGTGAGAAATGCAGTGTTGCTCCTTATGTACCGTTTACTGCTCATTCCTTTAATTTGCTTGGGAAAAGTGCAGATGGTTGACCTGTCATATTTGTTTTGTCTTCTGCAAAATCTTTATACCTGGCTTGTTGCGTCTACTCATCGTTGCCAAGTATTTCAAAAACACATGAAATTGGTACCTGTTAACAAAGCCTTGTGTGATGCAGGATGGTCAGCCCTTCATGATGCTGTAAGGTCTGTTAATAAAGGATACCGTGAGAATATTGCAGTACTAAAAGAATTAGCAACTAACGAAAATCAGCCACGTGACTGTTGACTTGAAGCAGGTGAATTTCGGAAGGAACTTGAACAACTAGAAGTCGCAATTTTACTTGAAATTTGGGAAATAATATTAGAAAGGTTCCAAGAAAATAACCGAGAATATCTTTGAATTCAGCCATGCATTTGAAGTGTCTCACTGAGTTTGTTAAAAGACTGCATCCTTAATTTGATTCCTACAAAGACAAAAGAAAGGACAAGTCCGTGGAAAAATGAGAATAAACAATCTTCAATACTAACCAAAAAAAAAAAGTCAGTGTGATGAAGGGACATCAACACAACGGTATTTCTGGTAATCATTGACAAACTTTTTGAGTCCTACAACATCGGTTAGGCGCATATAAAGACATCCATGAGAAATTAGGCTTTCTTACAAACCTAACTGAGCTCAGCAATGACGCCATTCTATGAGAAACAGCCAAGTTAATGGAAGAATATTCAAGTGATTTCGAAAACTGCTTACCTTCAGAATCAGTTCAATTTTCAGAGCTCTTAAAATGCTATTGTCCAGTCCAAGGTTCAGTGTATAAAAGGAAGTAGTATAATGCTAAACTCAAAACACGTACACAGAGCTAAAAATTTTGTTGCTTTTGACTTTTGAATGTGCTAAATTTTACAAAGTCCTTTACAAATGTAACATCGCACTTCGCATCTATCTCTCAATGATGACATCAGCGATCATTTATAAAGTTGAAAAGAATGTAAAAAATGAGTTAGAATTTGAATGGGACAACTTAGACTCAGTGGCGTTGTGAGGGGGGCAGGGGGGACATCTGTCCCCGGGTGCCACGTTAGGGGGCGCCAAAATGAGTATTAAAACTTATCATTTAATATTATTTTCATTTAAACACTAATGTATTCAAAATACGTTAGCAAGATTGAATTTTGGAGCTCCACAAATATCTTCAGTACAAACTAGTTGGCAAGCATGAATTTGGCGCCCCCATTGGGCATTCAGGGGCACCATTCTACTTATTAATAAATGACACATCCACAATGTAGGATTGCTTATGGAGTTTGAAAAAATAAAAACTTTGAGTCGTTGGGTGTGAGGCTGGGGTAAGAGACAAAGTCTAGTAAATTAATCTAAAATTCTGACTGCTACTTGATATATGTCTTGTGTCTAATTGTTGTTAATACTAAATATTTATATATGTAAGTAATTATTTATGTTATTGTACTTTGTACTGATGAAAGCGTGAGCCGAAACGTTTACTATTATTTGTATTTGTTCATAAATAAAGTTTAAATTTATTGTTTTCTTACACAAATACTTTGTGCAATTTGTTTTTTTTTTTTTATTAAAAAGCTTTATGCAGTCCCATTCTGTATGATAAACTACTTGCAATGTTGTTAAAAAGAGCCAAGACGATAGAAAAGCTGAAGCAGCAAACTCTGTATCTTCAGAATCAAATAACGGCAAGTATCAACCGCCTGCAACGCCAGTCCTAGAACACAAAAGCTAGATGGTTCAACCATACCGTCAGGATTACAACACTCAAGAATATATGATTCAGACAAATGCTACTGTTTAAGCTAAGTAAAACAACAGAGACGTCGTTGTTGAACGAACTAGGCAGGGTAGGCTTTAGGCATAGGCAAACTAGGCGGCCGCCTAGGGCCTCCTAATACAAATAGTAAGGGCCTCGCTTAACTCCCACGGGAGTCATATAAAATATATATAATCTACATTTAAAGAGCAAATACGACCTATGTCCAAACAAAAACAACAATCAGTGCAAATCCTTTACCCAATGAATATTTTTAAATAGTGCATGTTTAAAATGTAAAATTTTAAAATATTAATTAATCTGTCCAGATACATTTTCACAAGGTTGACAAACATCTAATAACCTAAATTTACGCTAAATATACAACTGTTGAGTATCAAATGTCTTAAGTAGTAAACAATTAACTGTTAAATGCTGTTGTAAGTAGCAAACTGTTGTTAAAAAATTCTATGCATATGTTTGTATGTAAAGATTGTGTGTCAATTTCATTATTTGACGGAATTAATCTGCAACATCACTGAATTATCAAAGTATACAATCTTTTCGTTTATTTTAGTAATCTGGCATTGGTAATTTTATTTTGTTTATTTTGATGTGTTCACTTTTCATTATCTCTTCAATACTGAAAATTTATGAAATAAGAAGGAAATAGCGATTGAAAAAAACATGTCCAGTCTTCTAGCAGATCATTAATCTTCCATGAAGCACATTTGTGCTATCGGCGCTAGGATTGAACTGGAAAATCAGTTGAAATAAGGAAAGACAATTTACAAGAAACACAAAAACTTATGCAAAAAGACTAAGCACTGGAACAATGTTTTACAAAGAATCATTTAAATTGTGCAGTTTCTTGCAAAGTGGAATGTACCAATGCGTGGAAATGTGGAACGATTTTTTCAGCTAGACTATGGAAATTTTGTTGGTATACGTTGAATTGTTCGGAAAGTACGACTAAAAAACGAAGAAATTCGTGATCATTACTTGGACATAAGAATTCAAAATGAGGCGATTAATCTGATTGGCGATGCCACCTTGAAAATAATAATAAATAATATTAAAAATTCGAAATATTATTTCATAATTTTGGACTGCACACCTGATGCTGGTCACAAAAAGCTAATGACTATGATGTTGCGAATATACAACATTGTGAGTACGCCAGTGAGATCAATGAATATTTTGTGGGATTCGTGGCTGTCGACGAGAGCACTGGTTTAGGTCTCGCGGAAGCATGCTTAAAAAGCTTGAAGATCTGAATGTATGTTTCCAGAACTAGAGAGGTCAAGGATATTATAATAGAGTAAATATGAAAGCATGAAATCTTGGTGTAAAAAAACGCATACTTTAAATCAATCCAAAATCATTTTATGTGTCACGTGGATGTCACAGTCTCAATCTAACTCTTGGAGGCATGGTGAAATCTTTAGTGGTTACAACGACACTCTTGGAGCTTTTCACCAAATTTAAGTTCTGTTAGGTGCTTCAACACATCAATGAAAGAGCTTGTATATTCATATAAAACTTATTTCCAATAAACACTTGGAATGCAGGATCGATACCAGCTTTTCGTAATCTAACAGCAGCAATGAACGATATATTGATGGAAGTGACTGAAAATGTTAACGATCCTAAATTGAGGACCGAAGCAACTGGATTGGAGAAACAACTAAATGAAATCGATTTCTGGTAATTTTAGTCATCTGGTACCATTTATTGTTTCAAATGAATATGATCAGTAAATTCATGCAATTGAAAAACATGCAATTTAAGATTGCACTGCAATGTATAAATAGTGCAACCGAGTTCATGAAAAATACAAAGACAATAGATTTATGTCCGCTCAAATTTCGTTAAGATAATTTCAGCTGCCTCAACTTGAGACGACGAAAATTTTGATTATGAAAGCATAGATGAATCATTGACAGATTCAAAAGAGAAATATCGAGTGGAATTTTCTAATGTTTTGTCAAATCAAGCAGTTGTCTCGTTGACTGCACTTTTTTAGGAAATGGAACTTCAGTTTGGTCTTTTTGGATTTCAGCACAACATAAAAATTGAAGAGTTTCACCCAAACGATTTGATGAAATGATGCATGGATTTAAGTATTGCGTTCTCCGATGTATCTAGTTTAGATATTGATCCGATTGATTTCTGCAGTGATTGCAAATGATTTCAACATTGTTCCAGATATGGTTTCGTCTCCTCTTGATGTTTTACGTTTTATTTATAATCATGGTTTGAATACTGCTGTTCAAAATGTCGCTATATGCTTTCGTATAGAATTGACAATTCTGATTACTGTTACATCGGGAGAAATAAGTTTTTCCAAGTTAAAATTAAAAAATAAATAAATAAATAAATAAAAAACTATTTGAGAATGACAATGACGCAAGAACGCCTGAATAGACTGGTAATTATATCTATCGAACGAGATTTATCGTCCAGTCTCTGGATTATTCACAATTTTTTAGCAGATTTTGCTGCCATCACAACACGAAAAGTTGAATTTTAATGAAGGTTTATAACATCTTCATGAATTTATTTGTATACATTGCAGTTATTTGATGATTTAGATATAAATACAGGTAGTTTTTAATAAAAAAAATTCAGATTTTATTCTTTCCACATATATATTTTATTTTTCTATTACGTTTAGGGCCACCATTTTCACTTCGCCTAGGGCCTCCCGTTCCCTAAAGCCGGCCCTGGCACAGGTTAAACCTGTATTAAGTATCTTGTTTAACAAAATTTGGCACTGTGTGGCCATGAGGAACATCTGCATAAAAACGAGGATAAAAATGTTAGAATCTTTCTCTCTGTGATCAAACTCCCTACTCAGTATGATCGACTGTTAAAAAAACACCTACAACATGCCAGAGAAAATCCAGTTTCAGTATTTTATTTATCACCGTAAATCCAAAATGATTTATCCACCTACTTACATCAACTGTAAGGAATCAGCTGTTAGAGAAATCAGAAAAAAACAAGTATTATGGTATCTTACTTGACTCAATACCCGATGTAGGAGACCTGGAGCAGCTTTCTAAAGTCATCAGATTTGTGGATGTGGATTTTCAAACTAAATAAGTAACCATCAAAGAATCATTTTTAGGTTTTTATTCAGATATATTCCAAAGACGGAGCAAGCCTTGAAAGAGTTATCGTAGAGAAGTTGGAATCTGATAAGTGATAACATACATCTAGCGGATTGTCATAATGTTATGACAATGTTGCTGTAGTGACTGGGAATATATCCGGCCTTCAACAGCGAATATGTGCAAGAAATCACAGAGCATTGTTCGTCAACTGTGACAACCACAACTTAAACTTAACAGGAGTTCACTCAGCTAAACAGGAACCAGTTGTCATCATGTTTTTTGTTTGTTTGTTGATTTTTTTTGTTGCTGTTTCTTTCCAACAACTGGTTAGGAAGAATTAATTTTAAAAGGAGTTGTGCAAAAGTGAGTCTGAAACACGCCGGAGAGCCGATCAGAAGCTGTTAAAGCTATATATGAAGGACTGCATCAACTAGTAAGGCTGCTGGAAAAATTATCAGAGAATGCAACTATGACGCCGGACACCAGAAGTGATGCAGAAACTTTGATGGAAATTATATTAACTTTTACTTTTAACTTCCTGGTTTTGATATCATGTATATCTCATATAGGCAAAAACAATATTAAGGGCACCAAGGCCCAATCGGTGCTAGAGATTAACTTTAAAATACATTTTTATTTCAATCTCAATCATAATATATTTATTTTTTCAATATCTTTCAAGGTTGTTTAAAATCAGAATGTAAATAAAGTGTTAAACGCTTACGAAAATAAAGATTTTGGGCCCCCGGCTCCAAAGGAATGGACTTTAGGGGTTGAACGCAGTATGGTATTTTAATATGGGTTATAAAATATATTTGTACTAGGTTTGGTCAAGATCCATTCATTTATCAAGAGCCTAAAACTTAAACTAATTTGAATATAGCTCATATAAGTATAAGAAAAAAAATATATTCAGGGCCTCCGGTCCCCCGAGAGTGTCAATTTTCAAAATGTTTTTTCACACAAACTATCCTGGAAGCGTACTCAACAATTTCCTAAATTTTAACCGTGATCGGTAGTGAGCTGTAAAGGATAAACATACAATATACATTCATTAATGAATGAAATTAATGAATGTATATTGTATGTTTATCCTTTACAGCTCACTACCGATCAGTGCGGCCGCGGCATCCTGAGGCACTTCAATACTCGTTCGCGCATCGCTCTGCGCATGTCGTAAATTTACGGAAAAACTTTTTCGGAATATTTTGATTTGCTCTCCGGTGACCCCCGAAATACTCATTTTACGTCATTGTAATCGAAAAACAAATGAATTTTGTTATCGAGTACGTTAATTAATTGTCTTCCGGTGTCGCTTTCACTTTCCTAGCAACGTGGTGTTCGCTGGATATTTTTCTGTGCTTCTTTCACTATCGGTAAGCTACTATTTTCTCAATTATGTTGTATTTAGCTACAAAAAGTTAATCTGACTTATTCACGCAAATTTAACAAATGTATTCTGTTATGAAAATCATTGATTTGATTACTGAAGCCTTTGCTGGTTAGCTGTGTAGAGCTATCCGATTTTCACCGAAACATCGGCACCGTATAAAAACCAAATGGCCGATTTTTTCTTGTTCACCGGCGGGATGGTATTATAAGAAAAAGTACTAATAACAATAACTTAAGCATATTTGCAATCTTTGATCATCCGAAAATATACAATTAAAACAATGACATTTAAAATAAATTAATGTAGAAATTACTATAATACTTTAGATAAGTCAATAATGATATAAGATGAATGAAAATAAACCGATGAAATCAAAATAAATAAACACTGTTACTATAAATAGAAATAGTATTAATATTCCTCGTTTCCATTATTTTGTTTTTTAAAATCATAAATTGTTAACTAAATACATATTTATTATGTTATATATTAATGTATGACAACAGCCTTTACTAAAGACTATAGCAATAATAATTAATATCTACTACTACCACCAATATATATTTGAAAATCATAATAGAAAAATTGTTATGATAAACAATAATAATAACAACGTCATTAATTAAATAAAATTTGTTACTTACCTCAACTTATTGTATTTAACTCATTTATCTTAAATTATATTGCAATGAACAATGTTAATGTTATCAATATAAAAATTATAATGGAAAAATATTTTTAAATTATATTAAATTATAAATA
>MUZC01004434.1:140905-158357 GCA_002072015.1 Radix auricularia | reverse complement strand
CAAATAGATTCCCTCCCCCACCCACCCCCCAAATGGATATTCGGTGTCGTTTTGACTTAAAATATCAACATATAATCCTATTCAGATCTTTTTAGACACTTGTCCTGTTTGTAAAACTCACCAGTAGCAGTTTCGGGGGGGGATGGGAGAGGGGGAATAACGGAAAAAAAGAAAGTTTGCAGACTCCTGCCGCGAGTGAACCAAACGAAAGCTTTGATCTCAACATCAAACGACGCAGAGTTACAATTTCCTATGTTCTCTTGTGAATTCTCAAACTTAAGAATTATAATTATATTTAATTTTTGTGTCTTGTTAACTTACGCCAACCGGCGTCTGATAGCCTACCGACCGGCACTTTGAGAAGCATTGAATTTTTTTTTAAAAAAGTCTTTCAATAAATTTTAAGTGACCAAATATTTCAGTGGAAGTTTTATTTAAAGTTACCTTTTCAATGTGACGTCACATTTCTTCAACCCCCTCCCTCCCCCACGTCACGCATCGTCACAAAAGTGGGACCCCCCTCCCCCCCTAGGTGCGTGACGTCATTTATGGACGGCCCCTTAGGTTTAGTGATAGATTTGAGAGATTGTTTGAATGCACATATAGAATCGGAGGTTCAATAAAAGGCGCAGTGAATACTTGTAACTCTTCAATTTTATAAACATCATTTTATAAACAATGTTACTAAGAATAGCAATAACCGGAAATGGACGAGCACGTATGCAGCCGCATATTGGGTCGTCCTGACGAGGCGATAATCAATACCTAAGATTTAATTTGGCAAGCGTTATTCGCACGGTTTTGACGTCATAACCGTGCCGATAATTTTGAAAATTATTCGCACGGTTTTGAAATACTAATCTACACCTACTAACTACAAAGTTTAATAACTAATATATGTAATGTATTAGTATAGTTGATATTTAAGTTTTAGGACACTGACTACTGTTAATTGATTTAATTGTTTTTTAATTGAGTCAAATAAATATTATTAGACCTAAGTAATAGCCTGCGCAAATAAAATTAATAAAACAAATATAAATTACGCCAATATTTAGTTACTGACTGACAGTGTCACTGAAGTCACTCTGACTGTGACTCAATGAGGCAATGGCTACAAATTATGCAGATGACAATGATTATGAGATTTTGAACAAAAAATATCAAACATTATTCGCACGGTAAACTAATTTTGCTGTCACTGATATTGATAGTAATAGTATTTGAGCAAGAATCTGATTCTGAGCGGACCTGCATACCGCCGTTCGCTAATTAATTATTAATGATTTATAATTAATCATTTATTAATTAAAGTGAAAGACTTTATGATTATGATGGTAAAGCATCATTTAAAAACAAATTAAAAAATGAGAGTTCGTAGTACGGACCGTACTCTGTTCTGTACTGTAAGTGTAAGTAAGACTGAACTGAGTGTAAGTATAAGAAGTATAAGCATACGAGTAACTTCAGTAACAGAATAGATAATAAAGTTAATAAAGGCATGGGGTGGGGGTATATAAAAAAAATTGTCCCTGGAAAAAAAGCCTGCTTGAGTGTTCGCATACATCGTCACTGTGGTTGTAAATTACTTGCAAAACAATAACTAACAAAAAAAAAAAAAACCAACAACAACAGAAAAGAAAAAAGAAAGGACTGTAGCTGGACCCGATCCAGTAACCAGTAATGTCACTCTTATTAGCTGACTAACCATTAGTCTAGAGAAGCTGGTATTAGTTTGCGATTATGGTTATATCTAATTATTATATTGATTAGACTATTTAGACATCAATCTACTAATTTTTGTGGCAGCACTACTTAAAAATTTCAGTAAATTGTAACTAGTATTAGTACTATAAACATATAAATATTAGTACTATTAACATATAGCTGCACAATTTAGCCTAAATCGAGTGAAATCGACTATTATTAGTATTATTTTGTTTTTATCAGCCGCTGGGAGTACGCATGCGCGATGACGTGACCCGACCCGTGCGAATAATTTTATAAATTATATGCACGGGCAAAACCGTGCGAATAATCATTTCGATTTAATTTTGCGCATCTCAAGTAAGATTACGCATCTTTTGTTAATAAGTTTAGAGAAATCTTGCACGTTTAGTTTCGTTTTTAATAACATATCATTCTTGTCTCAATAGTCGCCTACTTTCCTAACGTTTTTTTTTGGTCCAGAGAATGGTGCCTACAACTAACTGTGAGGATATAAAACACAATTTCACCGTAAATTCAAAATCATAAATGGTATTGCGCATTTGTATTTTTATTGTATTTATTTAAACTTAAACTATCATATACGGCAATAATCATATTGGATTATTCGGCGGCAATCTTCCGAATCCCGGTCCCAAAAATTATTTTACAATGACTCAATGACCCATTGTTACAATGTTACTAATTGTTACACTTACACCACTAAAATACTATTAACTTTAGTAATTAGTAATATTAATGAGAGGAAGTATAGTACATCAAAGTAATATGTTATTTATTAATATTTATTTATAGAACACAGAATAAGTACAAGTTTATTTATTGTCCAAGGTCCAATAGTATAGCCAGTCATCAAATTCTAAAAATTGGGATGATGACGTTAATGTTATTAATTATTATGAGAACTATAGTCTATAGTTTAGTATTAAAGTATTAGTATTAGCAAATTGTTTACGACATGTGACATGTCATAACAGCAGACGATCCGGGGGGATGTTGCTGGCGTTACGACATGTCATAGCACCAGCAGTTGTCTGCCGTTACTTTGTCATAGCAAAAGACACTTAGTAAAAATTGTAGGTTAAAACCTATATCTCCGACAGGGCCGACCTTATCGGCGGCCATCCAAACCCTAAAATCTTCAATTATCAGAAATTCTAAAGCCAAATTCTCTAACCCAAACCCTAAAAATCATCAATTTTTCGAAATTCTAAAGCTAAACCTAACCCAAACCCTAAAATATCGGAAGAGACGCGACGCTCCGGTCGGAGATATAGGTTTTAGCCAAATTGTAAATTATCACACTCAGTTTGCCTACACCCCCCCCCCCCCCCCCCCCCCCCCTCAAATCCAACATTGACCTTGATTAATATGTGCCCATTACGCCAATTTCCCTAACTTGAAAACTCCCTAAGTTGATTTTTTTTTCTGGTCCCTTTGAGTTCGACTTAGAGAGGTCCAACTGTCTAACTGTCTTTCGTCAAATGGACACCAATAAAGTTTTTTAACCTTTAAAATTCATCATAGGGCTGTCAATTTTGTTGAATAAAAGCTGCCTAAGTACCCATTCCAAAATTTGTACAGTTACCCATTCGAAATGCTACAAAATTTTCACTGTCATGCCCGCTATAAGCCTTAAACTTCTTTGTTTATTATGGAAATGCAAATTTAGATGTAATGAATTAGCATTGTAAAAATAATGACATTGAAATAGTACTATAGTATGTATTGGCATCCTTCCGTCTCGTGAGACGATGGTGCATCACCGTTGGCTTGGGTTGCATTTCCTCGAGTGGCTGTGCAGTCCTATCCTTGAGTGACAGTCTGTACTACAGTTTTACACACGAGTTCTGTGCTTCCAAATGTTTTTGCCTTTGTCCTAGCTCTTCTGTCTACAGCCTCCTCCATTCTTTGCTCCTCTGCTACTATGACGCCCTCTTTGACAACTGTGTGCCACATAGATCGGTCTTCTGCCTTACACTCCCAGTCACTTGTACGTATTCTGGCTGCTTTCATGTCCCTTTGGCAAACATCTTTAAATCACAGGCGTGGGCGACCTGTCTTCCTCTTTCCCGAAGCAAGTTCACCATATAGGAGGTCCTTCGGGCCTGAAAAGGGGTTATTATTATTATTATAAAGCGTTTTAATATGAAAAAGCCTAAACCTGAAAGAAATTTACCTGAGAAGAAAATTTTAATGAAAAGAAGTAAGAAGATCTTTGCTTATTTAAATTGATAATTATATTTTTTATACCACAAAAAGTGTTTAAAAGAAAATAAAATGTTGGAAAATGATAAAATTATTTGGCATTGAAATTGAAATAACTTAAAGTCACTGTTCAAGTAGTAAATGGTGTGAGACATCATTATGTATTCAACAAAATTGAAAAATGATGTTCTGTAAATGATGTTCATTTAAACCAAACTCAATCAAGCGAATGAAAACATGATAGCAATATTATCATGAAATAGGTAAGTGATCATAATTTTTATACTTTAATTTCAGACTCATGAAATGTCCAACCCAACGCTGTCAAAAGAATGGCTGAATGCTTTTATTTCAAATTACAACCTTCTCTCCGATGAAGATAAAAACTTTGTTCTTGATTCAATAATAGCTGCATCTGGGGTGAGTTGAGACTATTGGGGCAGATCTAGGAATTTGCCATATTCACATCCAAGCCATATTGTCAATCTTTTGTTTAACAATGCAAGTTTTCTTGGTGCTAGTTTTGTTAACACATGCTTTTTATGATGGCACTAAAGGAGAATCAATATTTAATTCTTTAATACATCAATGAAATAGTTAGTCCTAGCATCCTCTCTTACATACTTGAAGATGTATCAAGGGAAAACAAATGTTAGAGAGCAGGGGTCACCTAATTAATATTCATGGTTGGCCAGATACAAGAAAAATGGCAAATACAGGCTGCGTAATCATTCTTAAAATAATACAAGCCAGAAAAAAGGCTCTAGGAAAAATCCCAATAAAAAAGTTAGTTGTATCAGATGCTGGGTGCACATATCCAAATGATACAAACTAACCAACTAGCTCAAATCTGTCACATTCTGAAAATCTCTTTTTAAAAAATCCTCTAAGTCTGCGGCTCTAAAGTCATAAATAATTTTTTATGGAAATTGTTCACCCCACCCGTCCCCGTTTTACAGCATTTGGGCGTTCAGTCATGTTCAGTGTGTAAAGGTTTGAACATCATCAAAACCTTTAGTTCTGTCTCACATATAAGGGATTTATTGTCAAAAACTTTGTTTTTATGGGTTAATTGCCAGGTAGGTAGGATGTGTCAGCTAGGTACGATGTTACACCTTGGTAGGATGTGACAACTGTGGATCTGCTGTCTATTACAATGATTAAATCATGAGTTTTCTTGGGCATGTAAAATGGAAACAGTAATTGACCTCATATTAGCCACCACACTGCTTTATTATGAGACACACAATGTCGTCAGGTAAATCCTGCAACTGATGGTGATTGAGTGCATGTCCCAGAATGAAGTTCACAGCAGAAATAACAAATTTCAGTCCACAAGAACTGCCTTTCTCACAGAAATCTGGCTGACGTATGATGCTGTGTGTGAACACAGTGCCTGAAATTAACAAATCATCCTGATCTGCTCTACGAAACCGTTCCTCATTGCAGTATTGGTGTTTCCCCCATCAACTATAAGTCTTATAACACCTTGAGGCTGATTTCCCTGAAGGTTGTTTTTTCTTCCATCAACTATAAGTCTTATAATACCTTGAGGCTGATTTCCCTGAAGGTTGTTTTTTCTTCCATCAACTGTAAGTCCTATAATACCTTGAGGCTGATTTCCCTGAATGTTGTTTTTTCTTCCATCAACTATGAGTCCTATAACATCTTGAGGCTGATTGCACTGAAGGTTGTTTACTTGTTTTTAACATGTTTTTCACTTCCATGAAAATGTATTTTTTCAGTTGTTCTACCAAGATGATGCAAATGGAAAGCAACCATTTCTTTATCTGAAATTTTATATTGCCCCCCATGAATGAATACAAGTGATGTACTCTATTTATCAGTAGACTCATCAAGTGCCAGAAAATACCACAACTTCTTAGCTTACTTTCCCTTTTGTAGCACTACCCTCTCTTCAATTTCTTGTGTTCTCCTCACAACTGAGCTTGTCAAAATGCGATACTCCCAAACAAATTGTCTTTCTTAGGACAAAAGTCAATTTTTTGCTTTCATTTGACACTTCTTTGATGAAGATTCTTGTCAGTAAATGGTTTTCCTCATTCTGTTATCTGATTTGCTATTTTGAAACTTGACTCCTAGTATTGTGAACATAATGTTTAAAATTAAGTTGTATCACGTCTTGTGTTCCAACATAATGTTTAAAATTAAGTTGTATCACGTCTTGTGTTCCAACATAATGTTTAAAATTAAGTTGCATCACGTCTCATATTCCAACATAATGTTTAAAATTAAGTTGTATCACATCTCGTGTTCCATACATTTTCTCAAGCTAATACATGTATCATTTTGGTTGGGTTCTGTGGGTTGTAGTTTGATGACCCCTGTTAAAGAGGAACACGTTTCTGTTGTTGATAGTTTGGGTTTGAGATTCATGACTGTTTCTATTACTACATTTTTATAAAACAGTTTTAAAGCACAGGTAATGTAATATTGTTTTCTTTCTTCAGTCCAGCCAGCTTTTCATGTTGAGCACTAAACTTAAGGATTTAGTTTTCAGGGACTTTATTAGCTACCTACCACCTGAGATTACATATCAAATTCTTCAGCACATTGATGGGAAGCAGTTATTAATTTGCTGTCAGGTAACTAAAATTATTGTTTTAACTTTTTAGATTCTAAAGATATTTGGTACTTGTTTTTTTTATCCAGCCACCAAAAAAAAGTTTCTTTATTATTTTGGTATTAAATGTTGACAACCCAGCGATACTTAGGCCATTTCTACTAGATGGCTATGGTCACTATGGACTTCTCATACTTACGACGATAAAGATTGAATAAAAGTTAACATTAATATCATTAATGTAGTTAAAATAAATGTTTTTATTATTTATATATATATATATATAACAATAACCAGTCTCAGCAACACTCGGATGACTAGAGTGGTCCTCGTCTATTCGATGGACGAACAACACAACATATATAACATGACGAGGAGTCCGGTTGTGGCATTTATTTGGTTCCTTTTACAGATTTTCATGACTGCTCGATTTTTTTGATGTAAGCATCGGTATTGGGATCGATGAAATGTAGGTCATGATTCACGGTTTTGTGAGTGTAATCCATGCCAAATAAAAAAAGAAATAGGCGCGGTGGTCTAAGTGGCAGCGTGCTGGACTGCCGAACCGTAGCAAGAACCTGAGTCACGGTTTCCAGCCTCGGTACTGGCAAGGCCCCCAGGGCATTGTGCTAACCACACAATTCCTTTCTCATTAGTGGTGGCTTAATATACTTGTGAATGCTACTTCACTTGCCCTAGAGTCCCCCATGGACTGAAAAAAGGGGATATTTTATATTACAACTGATTATACAAATGAGTATACATAAAGCAGAAAATTATTTTTTTAAAGGCTACTACCTTTCATTTATTATTTATTTTGTGTTCAGTTTTAATCATGGTTGTTCTTGTCAAATGTCAATATAGTTAAGTTAATATAGTGAATATAGTCAATCTTGTTACTTATAATTTAATTTATTACTGTATTAATATTGCTTACAAATAATATTAAGATGTATCCTAAGTAAATTAATGAATTTCATATTAATTTATTCAATCATCATCATTGTAAGTGGGAGAAGTCCATAGCCATCTAGTAGTAATAGCCTAAATATCGCTGTGTTGCCAACAGTTAATACCAAACTAATAAAGAAATATTTTTGCTGGTCGGTTAAAAAAACAGTACCTGGTATTCTTCTAGTAACCATGAGAAAGTTAATTTGAGATCAATAATACATACAATTTACTGTGAAATTATTAAAAATGAATCTATTGGTCTTAAAATTTGTTATAATATGAACAGGTCTGCAAATCTTGGAATGAGAGAATCAGCAATTCACAACCGCTTTGGAAGAAACTGGCTGAAAATGAAGGAGCGATTGTAACAGATAGAACAAATGATCTTGGAACAGTTTCAGAACCAGAAAAGAGAAACTATATATTTGACACAACCCAGGGCTACAAAAGACTTTACATGCACACCTTATCTGTTTTGAGGGGTTTAAGTACAGGCCAATCTATAAGAATTCATGAAAATTACATTGAAAAAGGTTCCTGGAGAATAACATCCGTTAAGTATTTTTTTGGAAATATTGTAACAGGTAATTTAATTTTATATTGTTCCTTTTTTTTTATTCTCAAAAAATCTATAATTCTTTTGCAATACCACTGTTTTCAAAATAAATTTTACACAGAAAAATTGAAAAGATTAGAACTTTCTATTGTTATCATTGTAAGAAATGATCAAATTGGTCTTTATTTTAATAGGATGCTGTCTAATTTCTTGTTTGTCGTAGGCTGTGATGACCACACAGTTCAAGTCTGGTCTGTACCTGATGGAGCACCTCTTCACACAATCTCAACACACTCAGTTTCCTGTCTCACAGTGGCAGACTCTCATCTCTTTACTGCTTCCTTCAATGCTAATGCCGAGTCCTGGGATATTGCTACTGGATTTCACTGTCAGACTTTTTGTGGTCACACATCTGCTGTCATTGCTATTGATGTGACGCCAGACAAGTGCTATTTACTGACCGGCTCAGTGGATAAAACTGCTAAACTATGGCATATAAATAATGAGTCTTCCCTTCTGGTCAAAACATACAGCCTTCACACTGACTGGGTATTTCATGTGAAATTTTTACCCAATTATAACGATGATCTTCACTTTCTTACCTGTGATTCTTTGCTGGTCAACATCCATGTGGTCACTATAAATGGAGACGTCAAAGCATTATATCATATACACAAGTTTGAGACCTGTTCAAGATTTACAAGCTTTCATCACTCAAAACATGATCCTTACCAACTTTACATTTGTCAGTGGACAGAAGAAAAAAAATCATCGCATTTATCCTGCTATCACATCAGGCCTCAATTAAAGGCTGCTGAGAAGGCTTTCCACTTTCAGATACCTTTAACTTCATTGAAAGCTTACCTCCTTGGAGCTGGTCAAAAGTTTGCTGTGATAATGTGCTCTATTTCTAGAAAAGACTTCCATGTTGTTGACATAATTCGTAGAGCTGTAGTGGCAACCATTAGCACGCCAGATTTTTGTGTGTGAGTATATTTAAATTAATTAAAATAAAGACATTTTTTAAACAAGAAATATCAAGCTCTTTAAATTATATCTAATCAATTTTTATCACTAAGGGCATTTGTATTAAAATGAAAAAAAAATGTACAAGAACAAACTTAAGCCAACTAAAACAAAAGAAAATATAATAAAGTTAAAATTTTAGTAGAGTTTTAGTAGCTGAAGACATTAAGTGAAATAGCTTACAAGGCTTCACTATGATTACTATGAAAATTCTACTCCAGCAGAAAAACAATGATTTGTGAATTAAGCCATACTTGACGCTATTTTTGTTGCAAAGACTTTGTTACAGTTACAGGCAACTTACTCATACCTTGCTGTTATAATTTACAAGCTGGAACAGTGCTCAGCATTTATTTCCCTTTGATTGATTTCCTTCATGTTACTTTAGTAAACAATTTTAATCTAAACCTGGGGGGGGGGCGCAGTAGGTCTTGTCCCCCACCTTAAAAATATAAAGCTGAACTTTTCTATTACTGATACTGCCTTTCTTTGTTCTCCTTACTTAGCCTAACCAGCTGAGGCTACTTAGTTTATATTTTCTAAACATATGTCTAATCTCTTTGTCCTGGCACTGAATTTACTTAATGCAACTCAGGGATCTTAGGTAGAAACTGTTGAGACTCATAACCAGAATTTATGGTTAGCGCCTCACTGCCTTAATGGAGCACATATCTCTGGACGACAATTAATTTTGAACAGTCTGTTTGTTTATGATTCTTTCAAACCAACTTGTTTAATTTAGCCATAGTTGCTGCCTGTTTTTGTGAGCCTCTGCTCAGTGGAACTCAATGACTGATACATTGTTGCCATCAATTGTTATTTGTGGTGTGGAGTTTGTTACTTGCACCATGACATTTTCTTGCTGTAGACCTATTGTAAGCTGAAACTCTTTACATGTGTGGCAATGCCATTAAATACCTGATCCAGACCTTCCTCTCTGTGTGACTTCAAGATGGCATCCTTACAAGTTCATTTTTTTTAAAAAAGGTCTATGGTGATCCAATGTGGTATAAATATACAGTTTCATTCAATCCTTGAAAGCAAAAAACAGTTACATTAGTATTGAGAAAAGCCTTGGTACAAGCACAACTGCTGACTAAGAATGCACTGAAACAGCTATTTCTTTTTAAACTAACTTTATAATTGTAAGCAGTCAATGTCATGCAAAATGCCAGGACCTTCCAGCTTTTTATTTTTGAATGCCTTAGTCAGGATATCTGCCAGTGCCAAAACTGAACACATTGTCAAAGTCATAATACTTATAATGTGAGCAAGAAAAGACTAACTAACCACTATGAATTGATTCTAATACTAAAAATAACCACTTAAAGCTTAGAGTATGTCATTATTTTTGATCAGCACAAATTAATCAATGATTGATAAAAAATACCAATAAATTAGTAGAATATATTATTCAGTATTAATTGTTCATTATTTACATCTTTAAATTGGTTTAACTAAAAATAGAAAACAAGTATCTTAAACTTAAAGATGTCATGCTTCCTACATTATTTTGCCATATTGAAATAATTTTCTGAAGAAATCAAATTTGTTTTGTTTAAAAAAAAATTATAGTTATAGTAGGCAGTTTAAAAAATAATAACATGTGGAGCTTTATTTATTTTTTCCATTAGGTTAACTCGAAATGGCTCCTCTGTCACATTGTGTAACACAAGCTGGTTAGATGGTTTGAACTTTGCTGATATTAATGAACTGACTCCTGTGTTTGCTGCCAGTGTGGGGAGAAACACTGTAATCTTGGGAACATGGACAAAGTCTGTTGGCAGCTTAACCGAAACATAAAAATATTTTTTTTAAAAGGAGGAGACACTTTAATGTGTTTATGAAATTTTATTAATTGGATCTCAAATTAAGAAGAAAATTGGGAAGACCATAAAAATTCATCATCATATTCAAAATGAAAATCCATGTTAGCATGGACTCCATATGGGAACCCTACATACTGATTTTCAAAAAGAACATTTATTAATGTAATTTCCTTAAGCAGCTATATTAGGAAAAACATAGGAATTTAATTTCAATTTAGCTTCATTATATGATTGGGAATGACAGTTGAGTTTTTAAGCTAGTATTTATTATATATTTTTTGTATAAGAAATTTAAACCCAATAAATGAATAAAAATTAAATTTAAAAAACAAAGGTTGACTTTACTTTTCCAAAATTTTATTAGAATATTTTGAAATATCTTGTGTTTTTAAATTTTTTTTTTGAAAAACCAGTATGAGTTTACAATATTCATAAATGATCTTAAAAAATCAGTATAGGATGTTATTGTCTGTTTCATTGTTTACTGGATTCTTTGGTAAAGAAAAGATCTCTGGAAACATAAGTTCAGCTTTAGTAATGTTAAACCCATACAGCTCACTCCATGACAGCAGTGAATCCTTGTTTTTATCAAGGGCATCAAAAAACTGTAATGTATGCCATTAAACAATTTTGTAAACAAATGTTCAGCATACATTTAAGTAACATTGATAATTAGCACAAAAAACCCCTAAATTTTCCAAGAATAACTTCTCGTCCATGAGGGACATCTACCGATCATTGCCGGCGTCTGCACTTCCTCCTAGGACATAGGCCACCTACAAGAGACCTCCAGGCATCTCTATCCTGGGCCATTTTCTCCAGGATCTTCCATTCATGGCCAATTCTCTTGATGTCTGCCTCCAATTCTCGGCGCCAGGTGTTTCTTGGGCGGCCTCTTTTCCGTTTACCCATTTCAGGGCTTGCCTTGTTGTATTAGAAGCAGGTTTCCTTAGTGTATGACCGATCCACCTCCACCGCTTTTGAAGAATCTCTTCCTCGATGGGCTTCTGTTTAGTCCGCTGCCACAGTTCCCGGTTGCTGATTTTGTCCGGCCAGTGAATTCTGAGAATCCTTCTTAGACAATTGTTAATGAAGGTCTGGATTCTTGTCAGGTTTACAGCCGTTGTTCTCCATGTCTCAGCTCCATATAGCAGCACTGGTTTCACCATAGCGTTAAAAATCCTTACTTTTAACTTGCTGCCTAAGTTGTTGGCGACCCAAACATTCTTGAGTTGCTGGAAGGCTGCTCTTGCTTTTCCGATCCTTATTTTGACGTCGGCATCTGTACCACCTTGTTTATCTACCATGCTGCCAAGGTAAACAAAACTCTCCACCTCCTCAAGGGCTTCTCCTTCAAGCATGATGGGTGATGTACTGGTGGCATTAACCTTGAGGATTTTACTCTTCCCTTTGTGTATTTTGAGACCTATGCTAGCAGAAGTGGCTGCGACAATGTTTGTTTTCTCCTGCATCTGTTGTTGGGTATATGCAAGAAGGGCAAGGTCATCAGCAAAGTCGAGATCATCAAGTTGATCCCACAAGGTCCATCGGATGCCATTTCTTTTCTGCTGTGTAGATGTTTTCATCACCCAGTCAATGGCTAATAGAAACAGAAAGGGTGACAGCAAGCAACCTTGTCTCACACCAGTCTTCACCTGGAAAGCATCTGTCACCTGCTGACCATGGACAACTCGGCAGTTTATCCCTTCATACATGTTTCTGATTATATCCCTAATCTTCTGTGGCACCCCATAGTGCCTTAGCAATCTCAACATGGTTTGCCTGTCCACACTGTCGAAGGCTTTTTCGTAGTCAACAAAGTTGACATAGAGTGGTGAGTTCCACTCTAGTGACTGCTCTAGAATGATGCGCAGTGTCGCTATTTGGTCAGTGCAGGATCTGTTGGTGCGAAAACCAGCTTGTTGGTCCCGCAGCTGAGGGTCTACCGCATTTTTCATCCTTTTAAGCAATACACGGTTGAAAACTTTTCCTGGGATGGACAGTAGGGTGATCCCTCTGTAGTTCGAGCAGGAGCTTAAATCTCCCTTCTTTGGGATCTTGATAAGGTATCCCTCTTTCCAGTCAGAAGGCACTTGCTCCTCTTCTGTGACGAAATTTGTGAGCCCACTGTGATTTGCACAAGAATAACAACAAAGCAAAAGGGGAAGTCACTATTGACGAATCACTTGACGGATCAAGGTTGCTAATTAAATATGCAGCGGAGCACATGACCGGTCAAGGTTGCCCGATAGTGAGGCCAACAAGCAACATCCAATCAGGAAGAGCCGCATAAAATTACACATCGTGTATAAAAGTTGGTACACCGGCACGACATGTCTTTTCCGCCCAAGTGATTACAGAGAGCTATGTCGTATGAGAATTCAATTCAC
The DNA here is from genome assembly GCA_002072015.1 of Radix auricularia. Lineage (NCBI taxonomy): Eukaryota > Metazoa > Mollusca > Gastropoda > Lymnaeidae > Radix > Radix auricularia. Next base: position 145,082 of record MUZC01004434.1, on the reverse strand, counting down.
TGAATTAAATCCATAGCCATCCTTGTCGTGAGAGAGCCGGCATCATTCCGTTGACCAGAATCTATTCTGGCTTCTAGGCACCCGCCTGTACTGAGAGATAACACGAACTCCGGACAGCAACTGCCCAACGAAGTGTCGACATATTTGGACCAAGAGCTGGACTCACCGCTATCCACGCGACTTGTATCCGACCCCTACCTCACCCCTGCACTGATCGACAGGACCAGAGGAGGACAACTCATCCTTACCAGCCTTACTCCTAACGTAACGCTGACGCCAACCGCACTGGTTGATGCCTACACCATACACGTGTAGAAGCCGGTTATTCACACTTCCGTGATCACCGAGGTCACCTGGAACCATAGGTGAAGCAGCCCATAGGACAGGAAACGTGCAAAACCAACCATTCACGGAGCGGGGCGCGACAACCTGAGGCTACACTCTGAACAAGGAACGTGCAGAACAACCACTCACGGAGAGGGGCACTACATCCTTAAATTTAAGTATACACCCTATAACCATTATATTAATTGGCTTAAGCCTAATGATGAATTTAGGCCATACCGGAACTAGTTTCCGCTTATTGTAAATATTGTATAATAAATTATTGTTACATTTTCACCATCTTGTTTGTTGATTATCGTTTGCGAGAGATCACTAAAGTATGCACGTGTAGACAGAGAGGGGATAACTTAATATTACACCCCTAGACGACTTGTCAAACAATATTCACATCTTTCTCGCCACATCTTCCCATATCTTCATAAACAAAGGGTGTAGCATTTCCACACTGGTTTCCAAGTCCGCCTTTAGTGCCTCTGCTGGGATGCCATCAGGTCCTGCAGCCTTTCCATTTCTGAGTTGTTTAATGGCCCTGCTAATCTCTTCTTTTGTGGGACTATTACAGTCAATTTGCAGGTCATTATCAGCTGGTTGGATAACTGGTGGATTCCTTGGTTCTGGTCTGTTTACGAGCTCTTCGAAATGCTCCTTCCATCTCCCTCTCTGCTGCACATCACTTGCAATGTTGTTTCCCATTTTATCCTTCACTGGTCTCTCAATCTTGCTAAATTTCCCAGATAGCATCTTAATTGTATCAAACAGTTCTCTCATGTTCCCCTGGTCAGCTGCATCTTCTAAGAATAACTTTAAACCACATAAATTGTTACATTTGTTGATAACAGTTATGGAAGACATTAAGCAAATAAAAAATTTAAATAATATTCTTCACCTGAATTTTTCTCTCCTTGGTGCCTTTTTTTTAGAGGACAATAATTGCTGTTTTGTATAAAACTCCTTGATTTCACGTTCTACACCCAGGCGATAAAACAACTGGCGTCTGTAAAAAAAATAATAATTAATTTTGTTGAATAATTACAATAAGGAAATGAATAATTGTAGAATGGATGGATGACCAAACAATGTAAATGACCTAATTTATATTTTTGTTCACTGGACAATAGAAACAAAACCAGTGTGCTGATTCATTGTCATACTCATGAGAAGGCAAACTAGCAGAATGTTTCACTGAGAAACAGTGTGTATTTTTTTAAACCTAGGGAATTCTTTGTGACCAACAAATCCAAATTTTGAGATGGGCTCTAGTTGTTTGTTGTTGTTTTGTTGTTTAGAGCAATTTGAATCATCAAACCAGTAGAGCATATCAAACCAAATGTTTACTGCCATGTGACGTTTTCCGTGTGAGGTCACTTGATGATACCACCTGGATGGGATTTTAAAAAAGCCTCATTTAACTTCTTGACCTTATGTCTTACTTTAAATTTTTTTAATGTTAAAAGAAAGAATTTTCAAAACAGAGAAAAATGACATTTGAACGGAGAAAGAAGAATTTTTTATTTTTTTTTGGAGGGGGGTAGGGGGGAATTATCCCTAACTGAATTACGTCATCTAAAAAATATTTATAAACATTTTTTTTTAAAACTAATAAATTGTAAACTTAAATTTGAGATCATTTTGCTAATTCAACACCAATGCTTCTGCTTTTATACGGTTATTAATACTATTAGAAACCATATGAAAATTTCTGTTTAAGTTTTTAAAAAGGATTGATGCTTGTTTTTAAACATCTAACCAACAACTAATTCATATATATAGTATATACATATATAGTATATATAATGAAAAATAATATATTTGACGGTTACTGAACATACATTCCTTTAATTAATGTTACAAAGATATCTAGACATTTGTTTCATTTATCATGCACAGTTCAAATAATTATTATTAAAGTGTCCGGTTTATTAAGACTCACTTTTCAGGTATATAAAGGCAGTCACCCTTTGTCATTTGAACCTTATAGAAAGGTGTGTCATAAATGCCAGGAAACTTGTCAAAGTCCACTCTATCTACATCCAGTTGACTGTAAGCATGATTAAAGCCAGTGGATTCAACATTTCTCTTATAAATCCTTTGGGAAATTAAAAGAAAGGTTCACATTTAACTCGAGTGGAGTTAGTGATAAAATGGTTTTTGTGTGGATGCTTGCTTAAACAGGTTAAAATGTTCAGATTAACAATGTGTTGGTCTTGCATGATGCTTCTCAAATTAAAATTACCAGTGAAAAAAAAATATTTTAAAAAATTACTGCTTTTATGCTAACTACTCATCTGAAAGTATAAATGCCACAAAAGGCAAAAAATTTATTTAAGTGATTTTTTAAAATCTCTTACTGTATCGATTAGAATTAAATCTTTTTGACCATCAATCAGGCAGAATAAATTATCCGAAACATCAAAATGAAGAACAGATTTGGTTTCCCCACTGCCTAGCCACAAGGAACCGAAACTTAAAAAGTTCTGGAAACCTCCACATTGCAAACTCTCTGGTACTAAAATTAATTCTGATAAAACAAGAAAAAACAACAACTTATTTATTAGCTCTCCCTTCTGACCAAATTATAAGGTGAAACTTCAGTTGGTTGATAGATTTTTCTAACTTTTAAGTTAAGATATAACATTTAATATAAATCATTTTCAAGAACACTAAACAAGACTTTAAGGTTAATTTTCTTTCCAATCATTATTGTCTGGTAAAATCCTTTGGATCATTATCCGTTATATGATATACTAGCAATTTACCCGCGCTTTGCTGCGGAAATTTGGGTTTCAGCTAGCGTTGCGAACCCGCGTAACACCAATTAAAAACACCATTTGAGTTTGATCTGAATGAAAATGGATATACTAAATAGATTAACTTTAACCATTCAGGCTCCTACGTACACAAGAACTTGGAGACTTAAAGACGCGTCTTTTTTATAAACCTCATATTTGGAAAAAACCTGTATTTCGACAATCGTCACCCTAGTGAGAGGTGATATAATCTTACCATCGCGGGAAGGAATGGGAGGGGGGTACTCAACAACTTCCCAACGTTTCAAGCTTCTACCTACACGAAAACTTGGAGAATTTGCGTTGATTCAGTTTCATATCGCCCATTTTAGGGGGGGGGGAAGGTTTTAGGCCCCCGGAAGCCTATGAGTGGAAATTTTTAAAATTTATATAATTATTTTTCCTTGTCTACCTACACGGAAAATAAAAGAATTATAGATTTTCAATTTTTTATATTTCATATTAGAAAAAAAAATTGTTGGGCCCCGGCCTAAATGAGTGTGTATTTCAAAATTCTTTTACACCAAGTTTCGATGTGAGAGGGTACTTAACAATTTTCCCAAAGTTTCATGCTCCTACCTACACGGAAATTTGGAGAATTGATGATGAGTCGGTTTTAATATAAGAAAAACTATATTTGGGCCCTGGCCCCCATGAGAAGGAGTTGTAACATCATTTTTAGCAATTTTACGTCGGGAGCGTGTACTCAAAAAATTTCCAGTTTCATGCTTCTACCTATACGGGAAAAAGGAGAATTAGGGATTTTCAATTTTTATATAGCTCATATATGGAAAAAAGATTTTGGGGCCCCGGCCCCCATGAGTAGTAAATTTAACAATTTTTTTTCAAATTATCGTAGGAAACATGTAATCAAAACATTTCCAAAGTTTCAAGCTTCTACCTACACGGGAAATAGGAAAATTGGTTATTTTCAATTTTTTATAAAGCCATTATAAGGAGGAAAAAAATCTTTTGGGTCCCCGGCCTCACATGAGCGAGATTTTTAAAATTCTTTTTCAACAGTTATTGTCATGAGGGGGTACCCA
>MUZC01004434.1:97878-136929 GCA_002072015.1 Radix auricularia | reverse complement strand
CTTTGTCCACAGTGGGTATTCAGCAACTTCAGAAAGTTTCATTCTTCTACCTACACGGGAAGTCGGAGATTTAGTGATGTAAGCAAAAAAAGTTTTTGGGCCCCCGGCCCCACATGAGTTAGATTTTAAAAATTCTTTTTCGCCAATTTTCGTAGTCAGAGGGTATCCAACAACTTCCCAAAGTTTCATGATTCTACCTACACGGGAATACCTACTGGGGAAATAGGAAAATTGTTGAATTTCAGTTTTTATAGAGCACATATAAGGGGAAAGCTTTTTGGGCCCCCGGCCCCACATGAGCGAGATTTTTAAAATTCTTTATCGCCAATTTTCGTCATTAGTGGTTACCCTACAACTTCCCAAAGTTTCATGCTTCTACCTACATGGGAAATTGGAGATTTAGTGATGAAGGAAAAAACTGTTTTTGGGCCCCCGGCCCCACATGAGCGAGATTTTAAAAGTTGTTCATCGCCAATCTTCGTCATTAGTGGTTACCCAGCAACTTCCCAAAGTTTTTTGCTTTTAGCTACACGGGAAATAGGAAAATTGGTGATTTTCAATTTTTATAAAGCCCATATAAGGAAACAATCTTTTTGGGCCCCCGGCCCCACTTGAGAGATATTTTTTTAAAACTTTTTTTGCCAAACTTTGTCCACAGTGGGTACTCAGCAATTTCCCAAAGTTTCATGCCTCTACCTACACGGGAAGTCGATGATTTAGTAATGTAAGCAAAAAAAGTTTTTGGGCCCCCGGCCCCACATGAGTTAGATTTTAAAAATTCTTTTTCGCCAATTTTCGTAGTCAGAGGGTATCCAACAACTTCCCAAAGTTTCATGATTCTACCTACACGGGAAGTTGGAGAATTAGTGATGAATCAGTCAGTCAGTCAGTCAGTGAGGGCTTTCCCTTTTATTAGTATAGATTTAATGTTTTAAATTATCACTAATATTTAAATAACCTCCAAGTTCTGTGTGGGTTTTGATTATTTTTGTCAAGTAAACATCTTCTGTAGTATAAATGTTTAGGAACTCTCTGATTGAGAGTTCTACCTTTCGTGGAGGCCGAATTTCCTTCTTATTTAATTCAACTGAGCTCATGACATCCCCGTACTTATACCTGTAAATATATATTAAGTTTAAAAGACATTTCGTACTGCAGTGCTCATTCATACAATTATTCATATATTTCCACAGAGAAATAAGAGATGTTTTATCATTGAGATTGGTTTCTAGGGCACTCATTTATAGGTCTTAATTTTAGTCTATATAAACTACAACACAAAATAAATGCAGATCACTGATACTGATATAAAACATGTCATGTGTAAACAATAAGTCCGCATTTTCTGTGCCAAAACTATTGAAAGGGAAGTGAAAATTAGAAGCTATATCATCGATGTTATAATAAATTATCATATAAATTATATACATTTGTCTATGAATTATAAAAAAAATTCTTTTAATACTTCATGGCTGAAACAATGTGGTCAGCAGGTTCACATAAGCTAGCGCTAATTGATGAGTTTTTATAAAAATGATGTATTCTTATTTTGTGAATGAAAAGTTCTTGCATTGCTACTAACACATTTTGGCGATATTTGGGGCTCTTATAAAGATAAGTGTATTAATTGAATCGGGTTTTGTAACATGTTTACACCAATGTTGTTTATGGGACCATTTCTATTTAAAAAATAATTCATGTTTTGTTGAATCAAAATGTGTAGCTAATGATTGCCATGCTTGCACAAAACACATCAATAAAGCATAATATTCAAATCATTTATATTTGTTTGAGACTTGCCTCAAAAACTCATCAGTCCATTCTGTAAGTCCTGGATGTTTAGCAGCTTTCAATGCAGATTATATCCAAAATGGTTTCCTTGCTTTAACAAAATTTTCATAAAAAATGGAAGGATGGGCAAATGTTTCATATATTGCTACTCCTTGTGTTGGTGTTGTGTGAGAACCTAACTTTTTTAGGTGTCCAAGTCTTGGTATTTTGTTAATTGACGAAATGTGAAGCATGCAAACCAAGAAAATGTTAGCATTTTTGACAACCTTTTTGAAAGATTTCATATCAGTTTTATTAACAGTTTTATCATCTGGAATGACAACTCCTTCAGAAAAAACGGCATAGTTACAATAATCATTTATTTAGAATGACTGATTTAGAAAAAAAGTTAAAAGTTGAGATAGAAAATTTACATATCTCCTCTGTATTTATGCTGTAAAACAGTATTATAAAAATGTATTTATATTTACTTTTTAATTTAAAAAATCTGAAAATTTTGATGCATTGATTGATGTGAAAGTATGTTAAAAATCTATTGGATACATATATTTCCATTATCTTAAAACAAAGACAATTTTAAAAAGATACCTTTTACATTTCATAAGTGCACAATGCTATTAACCATAAGAACTGATTTTAAAATGAACAAAGATTTTATCTGTTCTTCTAAATAAGGAAATAATTGATTTTCAGTACAGGTTAAATGAGATATGGTCATCATTCAGAAAAGCCTTCTCAATAATCTGTGTGTAAATGAGATTTTTAAAATATGAAGACAGGAGGTCTAGTAAACTACAATCAGATAGAGGATAAAACTATTTACTAAGAATTGATTTTTTAGTGGGCAGATATTTGCTTTATGTATATGTAAGCCATTTTGAAGTAACAAATAGGCGCTTAATATCAAAATACTGTTTTGTTCTTTGAATCTTGAAACGTTATCAGTACATGATTGTGCATGCACTTATCACTGTGTAGCAACTTTTTTAACAAATGATTTTGTTCCTTTTGAAGAGATATAACTATGACATTTTATCACAAAAGGTTAAATTAAAATAAACTGAACTAGTTTAGAAACTGGAAAGTTATGTGCAAGCATTTAGCCTGTTAAAATAATCAGTGCTGCCCAAATATTGAAAAGTTTCTATTTTGAAACTGGCTTTGATATTCTATAATAAAAAATTCTCTGGTTGTTAAAATTTTAGCATGCTTTTCCATGAAAATTTAAATAAAGTTTTAAAAAAACAACAACAATATTTAAAATCAAAAGAGAAAATGCAATAGATATTTGTAGCAAGTAATTACATTTATTTGGAATGCAAAACAATGAAATTGTATAAAAAATGATATAGCATTTAATAATGTATAAAATAAAAAAACTGTGGGAGCAGACAACCCAAGTTAATCATGATTAATGAGCACAGTAACAAGAGATCACTGCTTTTAGACATTACGTTCCAACAAGTTGTACACATCAATGATAATTGGCTTTAAATCGAGCAACATTTATGAGATTCTGTTTTTAACTCTAATTTTTAAAAACCCATGATGGCAAACAGTAGTAAGAAATGAAACGTTAAAGTGTCACACCTAAACAAATTTCAGCCTCAGTAAGTACAAAAATCCATCGTTAACATAAATTTATTGATTTTGTTGGATATTCCTGCAGGCTTCAGTGGGCTATACGGAACTCATTAGTGGGCCATACAGCCAGCAGACTGGTTTGCGCACCCCTGATTATACCCATTTGAAAGTCACAAAGATATAAATTCAGAGATTCACTTTCCATTGTAATGAAACACAACTGTTTATAAACAACAACGAGAAACATTGACTTCGCACATATTTATCTATAGCAAGGTGGCAAATTTTAATCATCAAACTTATGCAATATTCTTGTAACAATGCTGATAATAATAGTAATGTATTATATTTTTTGGAAAAAATAATAATTTAATAAATGCAAAAATTAAGCATAAAGTTTATAGTCTGGTGTCTGAAATATTATAGTTTTGTTTATCCTACATAATATTATGTTATATGCACCAATAAACACATTCACAACCATAAAGCAATCATGACAAAACTGTTTATATTTAAAAGATCATAACTCAGTTTTTGGTTTTAATCTTTGCTTGCTTTGATTCTCATTCAGTCCTGAGGATGGCATATCAATTTTCTGATTGACTTCCTGATCATCAGATTTCTGATACTTCTCTTCTGGTTTGTCATCACTCTTTGTTAGTGATGAGTCAAACATGGGGTCATCAGGCAAAGGTTGAGATGCTCTGCTGGGAACATCAGCAGCCACATCTCCTCCAAATGTGATGGGCTCATCGATGGCATCATCACCAGTTTCAGCATTCAGAGCTGAGGTGGTGAGATCGTACAAAATGTTATCTTCTGAACGACCTTCGACTGGGTTTCCTGGGAGCTTAAAAATGTCGGGGAAATTTAGAATGGCTTTATCAATATTGAACCCATAGAGCTCACTCCATGATAAAACTGAATCCCTGTACTTGTCAATGGCATCAAAAAACTGAAAATAAATACAAATAAGTGAATTAGTGGTTAGTTAGACCATGTAGCAAACAAGCCCAACAATTTTAAACGTTTTAAAACATGCATCACACAGTGGTACAGCAAGGTTAAACATGTAACGCACGTGGTCATAAACATAAAGTGATATACCCAAATGTTATGCATAATCTTGCTGTTACATTTTAAAAAATTAAAGATTAGTTAATATGAATTTTGAAGATTTACAAAATATTTATTTATAAAGAGTAAAATCAAAATTTGAGCTATGTTCTGTTATTAGGAATAAATATGCTCTAAGCCAGTGGTTGCCAACTGTTGAAACTAGACATACAAACTAATTGGATTTCAAAAAGAAATTTTGTTGTATATTATTTCAAATATTTAAATTTAACTGCACCTCAGCCTCAGAAAACAATGTCTTTAAAAATAATTTTATGCATAGCAAATGCAGCTGTCTGTAAATAGGTGATATAAGTTTTATTCACACACATACAAAAAAATTGGGGGCGGGGGTAGTGTTAAATCTTCACTATTCATAAGTTTTGAGGATGGTCAAAAAAGGTGACACTCCTAGGATTAATGCATACATGATTTTTGTCAGAAATGACATAACTGCCAGACTTTCACAAAAATATTTTTCATACAAACAATTGAATTATAAAATAACTGCTTGGCTCAGTAATGGGTGCTTACTTTTTATAGATTGGCCAGAAAAAGAATCTTATCAGGATCATTGGAACTTAGATCTCAGACTAATATCTTCTTTTATTTAGTAATGATTATCACAAAAAATTATGTAGGTGATTCTAAAATCTATGTGATGTAGAAGAATGTTTTTTATCTGGTGGTCAACATTCCCTCTAAACTAATTGTCCTTGGACTGTGTGCAAAGTTGCACAAAATTAATTAATTTGTTGTGATATAATTAAATTTACTGCGCAGTAATTCTAAACTGGCATAGCGAAGTTAATAGTGTGCTTGCCTCACAAACTGAGGTAGTGAGATCTAGACCACGTTAGGCCACAATAAGAGTGACTATTGCTAAGAAATCCAACGCTGACTTGGAGAGGAGATGGGCGCTGCCATGTCTATCAAGCCAAAAGAAGTTATATTTCGAAACATTGGAAACCCCTACAAACACGAGGTCATGGGGAAAAAATATCTAAACTAACGCGTGGCGTCAATTAGATATCTGCATGGCTGCACAGCTAAAAGGGAAAATTGGTATATATTAATCTGTCACGCATCCATCAAAACTTTAAAAGATTAAAATTTGTTTACTGACCATTTACCATGATAAAATTTTCTTTTGAAAATCATAAATTTTACATCTTACGTTGACAAGTTAAGGCAAACCTTGAACGGGAATGTTTAATTCTCTCAGAATAATTAGCTATCCACTCATCAACGGACAAAAGTTTTTACATTTCAGATTGTAAGCTAGTTTACTTCCAGCAGGGCTAATAGGTAGATTATTATTTTGTCCCTTGGCAGCTTTTTTTACCTTATAATAAAATTTACAGTAAGACCCCGCTTAATGCTGTTTCGTTTAGCACTGTTTTGGTTCAGTGCTCTTTTATTTCAATCCGATGATTCCCCGATATTACTCACACCACTACGAGGATTCCCCGATATAGTCCGCAGCGCTAATCCAAATGGTGCTGTACGGGCGCATTTTTATTATTTGAAACATTTGTTGACATTATTGTAAGTAAGACATTGGACATACTGTCGATATGGATGAAATTGTGGAAGAAATAGTGGAATTAGCTAAATAAACCGGTTTAATTAAAATACTGGTCGACAACTTTAAAACAACGTCTTATAATAGGTACCTTCAAATCAATGTTGGCTTTAAGCTGCGTGACCATGCAAATATCTGACCAACGCTGGGTAGATAAATAAAACGGTTCTTGATTAAAAAATGTAACATTTGTATTAATTTGTATATATCTTCTGTGATACTCTCCTTTTCTATGATTGAATACCTTTTGTTTTCACTGTTAGTTGTGTTCAAAATCAATTAAATTTACCAGAAAAGGTTTTACCAGAACAAATTTCCATTAAAGAAAATAAGCTACAGTACCAAAGGTAAATTATTTATAAAAGAATATTCTTGTGGCAATGTCAGTGGATGGAGTATTGTACTATTTAGACAAAAAGTAAAAAGGTTAAAAAGAGACATCTGCTAGTGACACTCATGGTGATTTTTAAAATTTTCCCCTTAAAACCATACAAGTTCACCAAAAGTTCCAAAAGATAATGTAAATAAGTACTACCATCAGAAATACGATATCTAACAAGCAGTGATATTATTTACCTGAGCTCTTCTTGTTTCTGTGCCTCCTTCCAAAGTAGACATCAAATAATGCTTTGTAAATAATTGATCTTTATCCAGCTGATCTAATAAAGTAGATCTGTAAAAAATAAATTGATCAATGCCTCTTTTTAAACTAAATTTAAGCATTTAAATTAATTCATAGTTGTATACTTAAATAGGCTTGGTGGTGGTGGTGTTTTGGGGGGTGGGGGGATAATTCAAAACATGATAATTGATAGTTTTAATTAAACATTTTTAATTTGATTTTTGAATCTCTTAAAATTTTTATTAAGCAGCATTTTGACAATATAATATTTCTTTAAACTGTACCTGTAATACTCATTAGGAGATGTAAAGCCAAAGGTTGAAATGGGCTCTAATGGTTTGTAGTAGTCTTGATCAATAGAGCAATTTGAAGAATCAAACCAATGAAGATGATCAATCCAGATATTTATGGCCATATGACGTTTGCCGCTGGAGTTTACTTGATGATACCATCTAAAGGGTAATTCAAACAGAGCATTTCACTTGATCATTGATAAGTTATGAGGGTGAGGAAAAAAAAAAAAAAAAAATTAAAAAAAAACTACCAAAAGGGAAAATATTTTAACATAAAGTTCAGGAGGCTGTGGTAAAACAAAACACTAGTTAAATCAAGTTTGGAATATACTTCTGCTCCTATACAAATATTACATGAACAATGAGTACAAAAAAAGTTAGTCCTACAATAGGATGGGACTGAAAGTGTCCACCAACCTTCTAGGTATGAAGATGCAGTCCCCTTTGAGCAGCTTAACATGATAGAATTCTGTATCATATAATCTTGGAAATTTATTAAAGTCAACTTCATCCACATCCACCAAGCTATATCCACCGCTGTCAATAAATCCATCAGCTTCAACACTGTCCTTGAAGCTCTAAGAGTAAAATAATTATTTAATATTAATTTATCTGTTCAATATCGTTTCAAACCAATGATCCCTCTTAGATTTGTTGGTTCATGTTTAAAGAAATAAATTATGAAATTAGGACAGCATATCTTTTTTGTGTGGAAAATTCCATATCCCACAGTAAATAAACTTGTCTAAATTAATGAATGTTACAAAGAAAATTAAATAAAAAAACTATGGCAAAGTAATTATAATATTTCAAAGACAATTTGAGCTCAAAATTAAGCAAATATACAAGAAGTGTATTTTATACATGTTATTAAGGTTTATTTGATGCCCAATTATTCTGATCTAATTTATTTATCATAAACATGTGTAAGTTTAACTGTAACTCTTCCTATTTCAAGATTTTATTTTTGTGGTGGTGATTAGACTGAATGCAGGTTTATATCATCAGTGCTTGATGCAAGTAGCATAGCTTGAGTACTAGCAGGTACAGAATAATGCAAATGTCTCCTTTCATTAAAATCAAAGCATCTTAATTAGGGGTCTAACGATATGCATTTTTGCCGATTTTTTTTGCAGATATGTGTATTTGGTTATATTTGATGACATCATTCGTAAATTTATGATTTGTAATTATTTATATCTTATATGTAAGGCTACTGCTTTATTTAAGACAAATGTAAATGAAGAAATAAATCACACAAGTCAATTTTAATTATAAATGTATCGGTTACAGTCTTCCGTACTTCGTGGTCATTCTTCTACGTCACTTTGCTTCCTGTTTCTTTCTTTTCCTCGTAAACAATGCAGGAATAAGGATCGGAGAAACATATTTTTATTAATAATAACAAAAACAATCTTAAATCTAGATTCATTTATTATTTTTACAAACTACTTTAACTCAAACAATATCATAGCACATGGCACCCTGTATCGTGGCTGTACATATTAATACCAGGACTCTTTTGGTTCTTTCAATGTCTGTATTTGAATCGATATATTAACGAAGTGATTATCCGCATGGTTTTCCCGTGCATATAATTTATAAAATTATTCGCACGGGTCGGGTCTGGTCGTCGCGCATACTTACTCCCAGCGGCTGATAACAAAATAATAGCCGATTTCACTCAATTTAGGCTAAATTGTGCAGTTATATGTTAATAGTACTAATATTTATATGTTTATAGTACTAATACTAGTTACAATTTAATGATTGATGTCTAATCAATGATAATTTGATATAACTTTGAATAATCGAATAAACTCTCAAGTTTCTCTAGAAAAATGGATAGTCAGCTAAAGAGTTAGTGAGTGTTATTATTGGTTAGCAGATCGAATCCTGATACAGTCTTTTTTTTTTCTTTTCTGTTGTTGTTTTGTTGTGTTGGTTTTTGCTTTACAACCACAGTGACGATGCTTGCAAACACTCAAACAGGCTTTTTCTCCAGGGACAATTTTTTTATATCCCATGAGTGAGTCACTGTTACTACAAGTGTTACTACTGAACTGAAGTTACTAGTTACTGTTATGCTTATTATAAGCCTTATACTCATACTCAGTTCAGTCTTACTTACACTTACAGTACAGAACAGAGTACACATTCTCACTTTTTAATTTTTTTTTAATGATGCTTTACCATCATAAAGTTTTTCACTTTAATTAATAAAATGATTAATTATAAATCATTAATAATTAATTAGCGAACGGCGGTATGCAGGTCCGCTCAGACTCAGATTCTTGCTCAAATACTATTACTATCAATATCAGTGACAGCAAAATTAGTTTACCGTGCAAAAAATGATAATGTTTGATATTTTTTGTTCAAAATCTCATAATCATTGTCATCTTCATAATTTGTAGCCATTGGTCATTGACTCATTGAGTCACAGTCACAGTGACACTGTCTGTCAGTGGGCCAGTAACTAAATATTGTCGTAATATATATTTGTTTTATTTGCGCAGGCTATTAGGTCTAATAATATTTATTTGACTCAATTAAACAATTAAATCAATTAACAGTAGACAGTGTCCTAAAACTTAAATATCAACTACACTAATACTTTACATTATCTTAATTATTACACTTTGTAGTTAGTAAGTGTAGATTAGCATTTCAAAACCGTGCGAATAATTATCGGCACGGTCGAACCGTGCGAATAATTTTCAAAATTATTGGCACGGTTATGACGTCAAAACCGTGCGAATAACGCTTGCCATATATTAATTTGTTGAGATATTTATAAATCCAAATGATAAATTAAAAAAAATAATTTTTTTTTGACAAAATGTCACTTATTAACTTATTTTGAAATATTGGTGATGTCATATCGGGACCTATAAATGCTACCAATACTGATATTGGTGCCGATGCTGGTATCGGCTGGCTGATATATTAGTAGACCTCTAATCTTAGTACCTATTCTTAGAAATTAATTTGGAAGAAAGCAAATAAACTTAATGTATGCAGTGCTTTTTATCTATAAAAAAAGGTACCAAAACGCATCCTGAAAAAAGCAGTAAGACCAAACATTCCAGGCAGTAATAAAAAAAAGTATGCGGAAAAAGGTACCTCAATGCTCTTCTGTTGAGTTTCCCCAAGAAAAGCACTGCTTGTATGTAACGCTGATAATGAAAAAACTGTCTAAATGAGGCTAATTGAAAGTACCAGGTCCCATAATTATAAACTCTATAACGTCAAGCTACGGTGCTCAGAGAGAAGATTTTCTCTAGTCAACATCTCTTGGTCAACACTATTGTGATACCAAGTCATGCCCTTATCGATCTCATCACAGCACATTCAATTCATAGTATAATCAATATTGACTATAAATAAACAATTTAAAAGCAAAAAGAGTAAAACAGATGGATGTGATATGCTGAGAGACTAAACAGCAAGCAGCCAGAGTCTTAAATGTATGATAAATTATTCTGACAGAATGGCTCAGCTGGTGGACAAGAGAAAATATATTACTAAGCGTAATTTTCATAATAATAGGGGACATCCACTCACTAACCCCTACTGATAAAAGCCAACCATGGACCTTGGTCAATTCTGCAATTCTTTCAGACAATTGCTTAGTGAGTTAAAGGTTTATTCTAAATTAGAAAAAAATCATGTTAAAATGTTTCTTTCAGAAATAAATTTTGTTACCTGGTGAAACTCAAAATTCAGCTTTGGAGGTAGGGGAAGTTGGTTGACATTTTCAACAAAGTCTAATGAAAAAAAAAAGAGGGATTAAAGACGCAAGTCTAACGTTAACTTTAAACATCAATGATTTTTAATAGAAAGAAAACAGAATTGACCATTTAAAAAAAGATTTGTAGCAATAGACACTTAAATTTCACTGCATTTCTCTGATGCTCAATCATTAGATAGACTAAATTCATTTTGATGATTAAATTAAATTCCAGATCAATAATATTATTTTAATTTTAATACTTTTAAAAGATTTGCAGAAGGGGGCTCATTGCCCCCTGACTGTACTATTGGTTTTACTAGAGATGATTTGGCCACTTACAGATACCTTTCTGTAGACCAAAAAAAAAAAGTGGATATAACTTAAAACTATGGAATAAAGCCAAAATATTTATTTGAAGGTTCAGAAATTTTTTTTAACAATTTTGATGAGAGAGTTCCTCTCTTTTTAGGTTTATGAAAAGATTTTTTGTGGAGCAAAATTTTTCTCTTTTTTTTGGCTTTACCATTTGAAGAGGGTTTGAGTGGTAAATAAAAAATAATTGTTTAAAATCCTGACTTACCTTATCTATAAGAATTATATCTTTGTGACCATCCAAAAGACAAAGTAAATTGTCTAGATCATCATAATGCAGTACTGACTTTGTTTCTCCACTGCCTAGCCACAGCACACCTTCTGCAATTAATCGCTGAAATCCTCCGCAATGTAGACATTGTGGTATTAAGACAAAGTCTAAAAATAAGAAAAAGCAGATTCTTTGATACAAATAAAAATGTATGTATGTTTTCATGAATAATTTGCAGTTTTTCAACTCACTTATAAAAAAAAAAAGAATTTTTGAAAATAAGGAACTGCAAAATGAATTTAAAGCATTTACATGTTGGTATTTTTTGGAAAAAATCTCAGTGTAAGCCAGTTGGTGTTTGATTTTTAATTCAATGTCTTTAAAAAGTGAATTAATTATGAACTTTATAATAGAATTGTGACAACTAAAAAATCCATTTCATGATATTTTTAAAATGCATTTTCTATATGTTTATGGTCACTAATATTGAATTATTCCCCGCTCAAGATAGGCAACTGTGGAGATCATTGTCTGTTGATGTGTCCATGCGCTCCCCCCCAATGACCACAATGATTATGGGACGGATTATGATGATGATAGTCAATGAGTCAACTTAAGTAAACATTTATCCACAATCAGAGGCGTCACTAGGCTTGGTGTCATCCAAGGCGGTAGCTCATGGTGTCACCCCCTCACGACTTAACCAATAGAATTCCTCCCAGTGCCAAATAACGGGAACATACAGAATTTAAAATTTTGGTGTCACCCCTTGAGATGGTGTCACCCAGTGCGGTCTGCACCCCTCGCAGTGACGCACCTGTAAAGCGAAGCCTTTTGTAATTTTTCTACTTTGAATTGTTTGTCTTAGTTTAACTTATTAATTATTTTTGTGACGCTCACCCGTAAAATTGCACACAAAAAAAAAGAGCGCAGCTAAAGATTAGTGGCGATTGTTCTAATAGATGCTAAGGTTTCATGATGCAATACCAACAAATTAAAGTGCTCTTATGTTCGCACCCATTTATCATTGCTCTTTCATCACACACTCTTAAATTACATGAGACAATTTAAAGAAGGAAAATGTTCCCAACATGTCAGAAAAGCCTTGAACTAAAAAAGTTTTTTTGTTGGTCATACTCTACGAACAATTAAAAAAAAAAATTTCCTCTAGCCTTGAACGTGTCCAAAATTTACATGTAATTTGGCTTACTTTTGCAGGCCTTTAATAAATATAAATAAAACAAAAATATTAACTCAAAGACATTACATAATTGTCCTCTAAAAAACAACAAAGAAAACCTATCTTTTGATTTTTTGGAGAAAAATCGTATCCCCCCCTCCCCCCCGTAGTAGTGAGGTGGGGTTTGTCTCACCGGTATGTTGGTGTGTCAAAGCAAAGTTGGCTTTATTTCATTTAAAACAAAAGTACCACCGCTTTCATGTCCAGCCTTTTTAACCTCTCTCTGGTGCGGCTGTTTCTTTTGCTTTTTTTTCCTGATTTGTTTTATTGTAATTTCTTGGGACTGTTGCCCCATTCAATGTATTTCATTGGATTTTGTAATTTTATTCTAGGAGAAAAAAAAAATTATCACCCCTTTTTTTAGACATAAAATCGTAGACAGCAAAACTTTAGACTTTGGTGTCACCCCCCCTTGATGGTGTTACCCCAGGGCGCCCGCCCCCACCATACCCTCCTAGTGACGCCATTGCCTGCAGTGCTTAAATAAAGGCAGCCGCCCTGGTTACATGTTCAAACAATGATATCAACTACAAACATCTTTAACTATTAAGCATTTATGTAAACTACAAATGTTTTATTACCTTTCATTTTTGTAGCCTCGTTAATTGTCTGTATCATGTAAACATCATCAGTCCCATATATATTAAGAAATTCTTTTAGGGAAAGGGTTGACGTGGTTTTTGATCTATCTTCTTTCTTTGATAATTCAACATTCACGGTTAAATCACCAAATTTTTTCCTGTGGGGATATTTTAACTTTTCATTATATAAACTATTTAAATAACAATGCGTAGAAATTTGAGTTTAAATGCAAACTGAGCAGTGGTATACATATTAAATCATTAAAAATATATTTTAGAGAATTTTAAAATACAAAATGAGCTGTGAAATTATTTTGGTTTCCTAACAATGCATGCTGGCTTAGATGGTGCTTAAGGAAATGTACTGTTACATACCATTATGAAACTTAAAAAATAAACATTTTACTATTTGGCTCATTAAATAATCAATAGACGCTGAAGGCTTGAAACTAGTAAACTGAGTAATATTAATGCCAGAGCTAGTGGTATTAGTCAGTAATAATTTATTCATACTAATAATATCAAAGTAACAAAATAAAATCCATATTTATCCAATAGAGCTAGTTGAATGTGATACCCACTGAAGAAATCACTATTAGAGGGCGTCTCAGTTATACTTTATACCCCCAGGGGCGGGATAAGTGAACGTTTAAAGGACGTTAACAATCTGAGCCTCATTAAAAAAAGTTCAGTGGTATGGTGTGGGAGTTCTCCATGTCAAGGAGATGTTTCTGTGGGAGGGAGTATTAATCTTCAACAACTTAATCGTTCTTTTTATGTACTTGAACATTCTTGAAAAACTGTACTTTATATTGAGGAAACTCACCTTAAAAACTCATCTGTCCAGTCTGTTAATCCTGGGTGGTTAACACTTTCAAGTGCAGATTTCATCCACAAAGGCTTACTAACTTTAACAAAATGAGCATAGAAGACAGAGGGGTTGGAAAATTTGCCTATCACTGTAACACCTCTCCCCTGTCTATGGGATCCTAACTTTTTTAAATGACCTTCTTTTACAGCACCATTGGATGAAATTTCCAAAAAACACAGCACAACAATAAATCTTATTGAAAAACAACCCATTATATTCAATTGAATGTCTTGTAACTGAGTAGATTCAAGTTACCAATATCGCCAATTCATGAAGAATCTGAAGGTTGAATGGAGAAACACAAATTAATAAAAATATACAGTGGAACCCCTGTATATGTCCTTAATACGTTCCAGACCATTGGACGTATAGCAAACATACTCTCTCTATAAGAAATAAAGAGAAAATGATTAATGGGTTTCCATAAAAAAATAATATTGTTATTTATATATTATTAAACATTTATTGACGTATAAAATAATTAAAAATTTAAATACTGCGTAATACTAAAATATATAAATAAAAATAACTATGACAAAATTTTTTCTTTTTTCGTGTTATCTAAAGCAAAATTAATTTTTCAACATGCTCTAATGTCCATGACATTTTTTTTTGGTAATTGATTTCACCTCCTCCCCAGCATTTTCCCATTAGATAAAGTCTTTTTTTTTAAAAAGGCAAAAAAAAAAAAAAAGCATAAATCTTCCAGTTCTGTATGCTGTAACTAAGTTCCAGACACACACGCTAATGTCATACTTTGCAAAAATCTCCATTTTTCAACCTCAAGGTGATCCTAACTTTTATTTTTTAAATTTGCATGGCTCCTCTTATTAACTGTCTTAACTCATGTTGAGTGAACTAACTCATATTTTACAAGAAATACAAAAAAATCATATGATAATTTATTGCTCGAGACGCTCACTGCAAGATAGCAAAGTCTGTAATAGCACACTTAAGAAATGCGAGCTGTCATCTCTACAAGTTAACAAATGCACAATGTGTCATTTTGACTCACGGACGCGAGCCATCCATAAATGATGTCCGGGAGGGGGGGGTGTCGTCACACATTTTGTGATTGGGGGGGGGATTATAGAAAGGTGACATCACATGAAGACACTCAAGTTCAAATGAAAGTTCCACGAAATATTTGATTGCTTACAATTTATTTAACGACAATCTAAATTGCTTCACACCTGTTATATTATTAGAGTGTAGCCTCACATTTAATACAAACTTGAATGACGATAAAGTGATTTAAAGGAGGAGTGGATATCTCTACAACCTCGGCCCCACTGCGGCTCACCAAATGAGTCTATTATCCAAGGACTGTTGCTAGTTTGAGGATCATCAAAGTGACCAACCTAAGAGTGTCACCCTGTTGGAATGTTTCATTGACTCTTTGGATTTCACCGCAGCTAAGTTTTTATTTTTTATATTCATTTTATTTGTGTATTGTTTGTTCGTTGAGGAAGTCTCTTTGCTGAAACGTTCGCTGTTCTGTTACGTCCTGTCAGGCTAACCCTTACCCTGTTTACATCTTTTCCATTACTTAAAAAAAATGCAGGACTACACAAAAAACATTGATAACCATAGGAGGCAATAATCTTCTGAGTAGAAGGAGTGTCTTGATAGATTGTATAAGATTAATAATGATAAGAACCTTCGTTAAAGGGTTACTATTAATGATAATCAAGTTGCTGTTTTCCCACTAACTCCGCCGTAGCCGATCCCTAGCCCGGGTGAGAGAGGAGGAGGGTTGTGCGAAGGGCTAGCAACCCTTCCCGTAAAAAAAGGCTTGCTACAAAAACATGAGCGAAGATAAAAATAGGAAACTCTGACCTTGGAGATGATGGATCTCTTAACAGAGAACTAATGAAGCTGGGTGGCCAAAGCCAGTTGGAAACCACCCGGCAGACTACCCTCCTCTCCACTAGGACCACCACCAGCTTAGGAACTTGGAACGTAAGGACCATGTTCGAAGCTGGAAAAACTGCCCAAATTGCTGCCGAAATGCGATGGTACAAACTAGCCATCCTAGGGATAAGCGAATCCCGATGGACTGGCTCAGGCTAGATGAAACTTAACACAGGAGAACTGCTACTATATTCAGGTCAGGAAGAGGAAAATGCAGCTCACATTCAAGGAGTAGCACTGATGCTCTCCAGAACTGCTCAGAACGACCTTATAGGATGGGAAGCCCATGGCCCAAGGATAATCACCGCAAGATTTAAGACCAAAAAGCAAGATATCAATATGGATCTTTTACAGGTATACGCTCCTACCAACGACAGTAAAGAAGAGGACAAAGAGGACTTCTGCAACAGGCTGAGAACCCTTATCCAAAAGTGTCCCAGGAGCAATGTGATTATACTGATGGGCGACCTAAATGCAAAAATTGGCAGCAGCAATAATGGATATGAAGAAAGCATGGGAACACACGGCCTCGGAGAGATGAATGATAATGGTGAGAGGCTCGCAGATCTATGTGCTGCAGATGGACTGGTCATTGGTGGAAGTCTCTTCATGCATAAAAATATCCACAAGGCAACATGAATATCACCAGATATGTCTACAGCTAACCAAATCGACCATATCTGTAAAAAGTTTAGAGGATCTCTCCAGGATGTTAGGGTAAAAAGAGGGGCAGGTGTGGCCTCAGACCACCATTTACTGATTGCCAATCTAAAGCTCAAATTGAAAAAGAATTGGACAAACAATGTGAGCAAGCGCCAATGTTTTAACACTATTCTTTTGAAAGAGGAACCAAAACTTAGTGAGTTCAAACTAACGTTATCCAACAAATTCCAGATTTTACAAAATCTAGGTAACGCAGAGACAATCGACCAAAACTGGAAAAACATTAAAGAGATACTCATGACAACCTGTGAAGAAGTGTTGGGCCCCAAACAAGAAATGCATAAAGAATGGATTTCTAATGAAACCATGGAGAAAATCCAGCATAGGAAAAAGAAGAAGGCAAATCTTAACAACAGCCGCACCAGAACTGAAAAAGCTAGAGCATCAGCAGAATACGCAGAAGCCAATAAAGAAGTTAAACGCAGCATAAAATCAGATAAAAAGAACTACATGGAAGGATTAGCTCTTGAAGCAGAAGAGGCAGCGTATCATGGTAACACAAGAGAACTATTCAACACAATAAAAAAGCTATCCGGAAAATTCAAAAATCCAGAGAGACCTGTTAAAACTAAAGATGGGAAATCAATACCTGATGAAGAGGGCCAGAAAAAAAGGTGGATAGAGCATTTTGAAGAACTCCTCAACCGACCAGCCCCACAATACACACTCAACATTGAGCCAGCGGAACAAGATCTAGAAATAGATTGCAGCGCACCCACAAAACAAGAGATAAGCAGAGCAATTAAACAACTAAAGAAAGGCAAAGCGGCTGGTCCAGATACAATACCGGCAGAAGCCCTGATAGCAGATATTATGACTAGCTCTGAAATGCTGCACATTCTTTTCAAGAAAATATGGGAGGAAGAACAGATTCCAACAGAGTGGAAAGAAGGACATCTCATTAAGCTCCCGAAGAAAGGTGATCTTAGCTCATGCTCCAACTATAGAGGAAT
The DNA here is from genome assembly GCA_002072015.1 of Radix auricularia. NCBI lineage: Eukaryota > Metazoa > Mollusca > Gastropoda > Lymnaeidae > Radix > Radix auricularia. Next base: position 119,337 of record MUZC01004434.1, on the reverse strand, counting down.
AACACTGCTATCCATACCAAGCAAAGTATTTAATAGAGTGCTGCTAAACAGAATGAGAGAGGCAATAGACACCCATCTTAGAGACCAACAAGCAGGTTTTAGAAAGGATAGATCATGCACTGACCAGATTGCCACACTGAGAATTATATTAGAACAATCCCTGAAGTGGAACTCACCATTATACATCAACTTTATTGACTATGAGAAGGTGTTTGATAGTGTTGACAGGCCAACCCTGTGGAAGTTGCTAAGACACTACGGTATAGCACAAAAGCTGACTAACATAATTAAGACATCTTACAAAGGCCTTACATGTAGAATCATTCATGACCAAAAAACAACAGAGGCTTTTGGGGTAAAGACTGGAGTCAGACAAGGGTGTTTGCTTTCACCCTTCTTATTTTTGCTAACCATTGACTGGATAATGAAGATGTCTACAAGAGCAGACAGAAGAGAAATGGTATCCAGTGGACACTATGGAAACAACTTGATGACCTGGATTTAGGGGATGATCTGGCCCTAATATCACACACACAGCAACAGATGCAGGAGAAAACTAACTATGTAGCACAGTTCTCTTCTTGTATTGGCCTAAACATCCACAAATGAAAAAGCAAAGTCCTTAAAATAAATACATCAAGCAACACCCCAATAAGACTGGGAGGATCAAATCTAGAGGAGGTGGATAGCTTTACATACCTCGGTAGCATCATAGACATGCAGAGAGGGACAGACACTGATGTTAGAGTGAGAATTGGCAAATCAAGAACATCATTTAAAAGGCTAAAAAAAGTTTGGAGTTGCAACAACTTGACCCTCCAGACCAAGGTCAGGATATTCAGACCACAGTAAAGTCTGTCCTGCTATATGGAGCTGAAACATGGCGGATTACAGCAGCCGTTTCGAAAAAGCTTCAAGCATTTATAAACACATGTCTCCTAACAATTCTCCGAATCCGCTGGCCCAATATCATCACCAACGAGGACCTCTGGTAACGTACACAACAAGAGCCAGTGGAAGAACTAATACGTCAGCGCAGATGGAGATGGATTGGCCACACCCTCAGAAAGCCTACATCCAGCATTTGAGACAAGCCCTCACTTGGAACCCCCAGGGAAAGAGAAAAAGAGGTCGACCCAAAATGACATAGAGGAGGGAACTGGAGACAGACTCCAAAAAGAGTGGGCACAGCTAGAGAGATTGGCACAGGACCGGGATGCCTGGAGAGTCTTTGTTCGTGGCCTATGCCCCAGATGGGACGACAGGCAATGATGATGTTTTCCCACTGACACTAAAACTATAAAAAATAATAATAATCAGGCAGAATGAGTACAAGCTCTGCTTATTGTAAATATTCTTAGCTCGCATTTCTCTTTTAATTTCTGAATTTCTATTGAAACAGCCTCATTCTATGCAAAACACAAAGTCCATCCATAACTGCCAGTCCGAGTCTGTGTCAATAGTAAATGTCGCAGTACCAGCGTCCACTCAGTATGAAAATTAAAATCAGAGACAGTCTACAGTCTAAGACAGACTTTGAATTGAAATGGTAATAGCCATAGCATAGCCAGTGCATATTTTATACTAGTGTATTACTATTACCTGTCAAAAATGATGGAAATTTTCAAAATAAAAGTATTACAGCTTTTGCCTGAAAGCTATAGTAAAAAATCAGAAAATGTAGAGACAAAGAGAGAAAAATTAAATCTCAATAATCTCATAGTCTATAATATAATGAAAAATTGTATGCTGACGTTCAAAAAATAGTTATTTTTGGCTTGGTGCAGTAATTTTTTTTCAAAGCTTTTCTTTTTACCTTTCTAAAATCTTTTATTTTTATTTCCTGATTACATAGTCATAGCATTATGAAGGAACAACATACATAGCAAATATACATATTGTATATTGACGATTGATTATAATACAGTATAATAGTATATAATAGACAATACTATACTGTGCTGTATTATAATCAATCAATACACAATATGAATAGAGTATACATTATATTATAGTGATAGTGATGTCTGATAGTATTAGTATAGGCATGGCACAGCGGCACAGTCATAGTGATACTATCACTACTCCTATTTGATTTTTCATATGATCAGATCTTTTTCCTCAATAAAAACTAACACCAATTGTGACCAATGACAATGACCCCAATAATGACAAAAGCAACTTAATTAGTTCTATCTCTTACATGACAATGAATGAGAGCAGAATCTTCTGGTACCTTATCAAGATTTCTTTCTGTCACAGGATCGGCTGAAAGAAACAATACATATTAATTATAATAAATTTAAGTTTATTTTTTCCTTGTAATGCCAGATGGCAGATTAAACTCAACAAAATGTAAAAGTAAAGTGTATTAGTATTTATTATAAAATCTTTAAAGTAACTATAACTTAGTTATTGTTACTTGACACGACTTACGACAAAGTTCAACGATTTTAAAAGCTCTTTGAACTAAAACTGAATAGCTAAGTTTACTAAAATTATAACTATAAAGAGAATGGGATTTAACAAGTGCAGAGGCAGTGCTGTACTGTGAACTTTTTCAGCATTTAAATTAGCCTAGTTAATTATTAATATTATTATTATTTTATTATTATATTGGTCTCAGCAGGGCTCTGCCAATGTTTGCCCGATACATCAGTATCAGCCCAAAAAATAAAATTTTATGTTGCTATTACTATTACACCTGAAGAAGTACATTTCATATGCCCCCAATGAGTCTGCATTACCCCAATAAAAATATTTACCCCTGTTTGCCGACCACTCACTGAAGTAACTGTACTAGTACTAGCGATTAGTACTAGAAGAGTATGCAGTCAATGTTTACTGTTTAAGTTTACAGTATGTCTATCATAATAGTAATAGTCTATGACTATTCTAATTTTGAGTCTAAGAAATTAAGATACTTAGTAATTTTAATTATAGATTTAATTTTTATTAAAATATTGCTAATTTAACTTATTAAATTATTTAATAATAAATTTAATAATGAATTATTAATCATAACAATGAAAAGCGAACTTTACCTTTGACACAGTCAATGCCTAAACTTTAAATTTAAACTATACTTTAATGATAGACTACACTGTATACTATATTATACACAATCACAATCAGAATATCACAAACAAATAGTAACAGTGACAGTGGTTGATAGTGATCAGTGATAGGCAAAGTCATGAGTATGAGTCATAGAGTTAGACTAGAGTCAGAGTAGTCATACTCTTGCTCCAATCTCAAAATTAATGGTTAACATGTAGAATCTCGACCGTGACGTCACGGTCATTACCAGCGGCCATCTTTGTTGTTATAGCACGTCCTTTAAAAAGCTTTAAAATTAAAATTCTATAGCTATACGGTTATGCCTAACCCAAACCCTAAAAACTTCAATTGTCAGAAAATTCTAAAGTCTAAAGCTATACTATACCTAACCCATACCCTAAAATGGATAAAACCTTCAATTTTTGAAAATCCTTTTCCTTTTAGAATTGATAGAACTCTCGTTTCCAGCAACCGGTAGCGTCGTGACGTCACGGTTGAGATTCTTCACTTCAGCCCTCTTAGTCTTAGTTAAGACTCTTACTTAGTCGGTAACTTAGTCTTAGGCCATTTAGGCCTAGGCTCAGTAGACTATAGTTTCTATTAACTCTTAAAGTCGCAAAGCGTCGTAATGCGTCTCTTCCCGCTATCCCTAAAGCGCCGTAATGCGTCCCTAGATACAAATCTCGTTAGAAATGAGATCTCGGAAAGTAAAAACTCTTCAATGCTTGAAAAACGATGTATTCAACTTCCGGCAATGGTGGCCGTTGTCGGCACTAGTGTTATTGCTCGATTCGCGATGTTTTAACTTTTTTTTTTTTTTCGAAGATACGTTTTCGTTATACTTTAGTACTAAAATAATAGTACTAAACTACAGGTAAATATTGTTTCAAACTCCGTACGGTCTTTTGGATGCGTAAAATAACCATTCTTAGCCTTAAAAATGAAGTCAGCATGACAATAATATTATAAATGGATTTTACGCAAATTTTTTAATTTCATAACCGGTTGATCGTAATATGGGAAATCCTTACGGGACTGAGACGGAAGTTTATTGAAAACCTTCTGGGGCTTTAAGATTAAGAGTTAATATAGTCTCCATAATCTATAGGCCTAACTATAATGACTATCTATAATTATAGGGAGCGTCTATTCGCAATCGATTGCGAATAGATTTCAAAACCCTATTCGCAATCGCGCTCGTCCACTTCCGGTTATTGCTATTCTTAGTAACATTGTTTATAAAATGATGTCTATAAAATTGAAGAGTTACAAGTATTCACTGCGCCTTTCATTGAACCTCCGATTCTATATGTGCATTCAAACAATCTCTAAAACCTATCACTAAACCTAACCCAAAACCCTAAAAACTATCACTAAACCTAACCCAACCCTCAAAACTATCACTAAACCTAACCCAAACCCTAAAAGCTATCACTAAACCTAACCCAAACCCTAAAAACTATCACTAAACCTAACCCAAGCCCAAACCCTAATAACTATCACTTAACGTAACCCTAAAGTCTATCCCTAAACCTAACATCAAAACAAACCATTTTTTAAAATAAAAAAAAATCTTATTCATTATCAATTCATGTAGTATTGTTTGAAAAAAAAACAACAAAAAAAATAGGCATCAATAAGAAATCGAACCCCGGACCTGCGATGTAGCGTACTATCTTACTATCAATATGACCACACAGCCACACATTCACCGATGAAATTTTTAACCTTATAAAAAAAATGTTACCAAGAATAGCAATAACCGGAAGTGAACGAGCGCGCCGATTGCGATTAGGGTTTGAAACCTATTCGCAATCGATTGCGAATAGTCACTTCGATAATTATATTAAAAGTTGATTACTATTACTAGGGCCTATAGTCTATAGTATAGGTATAGACTTTTAGTTTTTCATTACTATCCACTTTCAGATTTGATCATTGATAAACTACTAAAACTATGATAGACACATCACACATGGGCGACATGGCACATGCAGGAAATGTTTTTAATTAATGTTAATATTATTTTTTTAGTATTAGTAGTAAAATTGACATTTAGCATAGGCATAGGTAATTTTCTGCATAAGACATTAACAGGCATCTTATAAGACTATATACTACCATTTTTTAATCGACTCCAGGACAGGTAAATTAGCAAAGTCACTCAAAGTGCATGTCACGTTTGCTGTCTTTTAATATGGTCTAAATAATCAAGTTTCATAAACTAAAGGGAAAGTAAAGGGGCAGAACTCTTAAAAAGAAAAGGTTTTTGGAAATGTGGAAGAATATAACTGGCAACTGGGTTATTAATCGAGTTTCACAAAAGCTTTTTCAATAACGCAAGAAGAAAGAAACCCAATGTATTATGCAGTAAAATAATATGAACAATAAAATTAAACTACTTTTGAATACCGAAGACGATATATTCTTTAATTTTCTTTCATTTTAAGTTAAAACATTTGTTTTAAATCCATCAAATTTGTGAAAGTTACATTTGGATTTTCTTGTGTAGTAATTTTAGATTCGGATATCCAACTAACGAGGTGACCGGTACTTCAACACATTGTAAAGCACTACCAAAAAAAAAAAAAACACAACACAAAAAAAACAAACAAAACAACTGACTTTGCCACAACTTTAACTCTGCGTTAGAACCAATTTTAGAGGTAAGAATTTATTGTTAAATAACAAGTAAGCTACGCCAACTGTGTTTGTTGTATGTGAATCAGTTTTTTTGTGTCTTTCACTTCCATCTAATGTTTTTCAATTTGGCTTTTAAAACTAAAAATTATGCCATGCACACGAAATTATGATTAAAAAGTAAAAATAAAATATTGTGTATTTCATTTTACACTACTAGACTACTATTCAGTGAATTTTAAATTGTCACACTACTAATGGTGGCATCTCATTCTTAGTTTTCAGTTTTATTTTTACATTTACATAGTTTACATAGTCTTTAAACTGAACCAGATAAAGTTATAAGACAACACATACATTTTTAATAGGCATTCATTATTCAGTTATAAACACCTATGCCTATGCCGCATGCCTATAGTTATAGACTATAGCCTATAGTCACACTACAGCCTAAACTATACTACTTTACACTATAGTACTATAGTATAGTTATTCATAAGGTCATATATATAGTATAAGGTCATTACACTACATCTTAAGTCTTAAGTCTAAGTTAAATGAAAGTAATTTAGTAATTAGTCAGTACTAATACTAGTACAAGTACAAGTTACAAGGCTTGTGTCTGAGTAATAAAGTAATATATTTTGAGATGAATTTGACGATTCACAGTGAATAAATAATCACTACCATAAAATAACCTTAAGTGTTAACAGTAACAATGTCTAACAAGGCCGTACCCAGACATTTTCAGGGGGGTCCGCAAACTTGCGCCTAGGCATTTCATGTTCAAATTTGGATGAGAATGTACTTTTTAATTTTAATCAATAATTCTGAACCTATGAATTTTTTAGGATTTAGGGCTTTGAATTTTATTAAACTTGTCTTCTTTTTCCCTCGTTATGCAAAAAAAATTGTTTTCATTGTGTACAGTGAGTTCAGTGGCGAAAAAAGTTGTTATATAAAAGTTCCCAAAGTAGCATTTTATTTTTTAAAAATGCAAGAACTTGATCATTAATTTCTTTTCTTGTTAATATTGAAATCTGCAGGCGCAAGCATTGAAGAATTTTAAAAACATACATTGTGGTAATGGTACTTAATACTACTTAACTGACATGATGGAAGACAACAGTGCTATGAGATTTATTTTAGAACATCTTCGATGTATATTCTTTTTGGGGTTTTGTTAAAAAATATCTGTAATATACTGTCCTCAATGATATTGAAAGCGTATTGAATATGCATCAATGCAAGCTCGGTAAGTCTTTCCTGTCCCATTGAACATCTCATGTAACTGTGCAAAGGTCGGAGTGCACTGAAACTTTCCTCACACTTGTAGGAAGTCAAAGGAATCACACTCACACACGTGCGATTTTCAGTAAGCAATAAATATTCTGATACATCGATTCATTGCAATGTTTTATTGCTTATTGTTATAACAAAAAAGCACAAATTCCTAGAAGGGGGTTTGTTCGAAGGTACAAACCCCACCCCCTGTGTACGGCCTTGACTAACAATCTCAGTCTCAGTGTGTAACTCCTGTTTAAATGGAATTAATTCCATGGATGACTGGTATTATTATAATATATAAGAAATAAGCTTAATTTTAAAATATAAAATAAATAAATGACTGTCTAGGTAATTGCCTCAAGCGTCAATTTTCATAATTTTAAATATATTTGTACTCATCAAAAAAATAAAATTACCTTTTTACAGTGCATTTCTTTATTAATATTTTAATATTTTTTTTATTAAAAAAAAGGAAAGAAAATGTTACGTTGCCAATGTTGCATACAACCATCACATTCACAGAGTCAGTATTGAAAATTATATCAACTTAGTTGATGATGAAAATGATGTGATTTTATATTATATCCTTATCAATTTTGAATATTTACAGTATCTTTTAACTAAGACTTTAAAACAATCAACTTAATAAAAATAAAATTACACATTTGTTTTGAAATGTTTAAAAAGTTTAGTTAGTTTAATTCTTTGAAAGTCATTGCTACAAAAGACCCACAACATCTTTTTTAAATGAATGGAGGCCAGTCTAGTTTTTGCCGTGTCTTAATTGGAGGCATGACATAAGTTTGATTCCTGGATTTTGTTTTACTTTTTAATCAACAGTTGATTCTTTATGTTCAATAAATCTTGTCATTTACGTTTTGTTATTTTACAGGTGAGCTGTTTTATTACCAAGTTCTGAAGACATGAAATACACTGGACAATTTGAGTGAGAATATTCTGTTCCATGTACCATTTGAGTACATAGAAGAACTATAAACTATTGCCACAGAAAATACCAAGTCTGTTAAAGATGATACATTAAACCTCCAGGCCAGAAAATTGTGTTTTTTAAAAAAATGAATACATTAAACGAAAAGAATTTGGAACTGAACCCAGAATCAAATGCTCAGCATTCTCTTAGTGGAACGAGTTCAGACATTGCTGACTTTTCTCTTAAATCTGGATTGTCAGAGCCTATGGAAAAAAATTGTAATGCTATTACTCAGGAAAAATTATTTTCTTATGAAAACAGCTCAATTTCTAGTGAAATGGATGTTAATGAAGAAGGTAAACCTACTAATAATTGTGCTAAAGAAATTTGTTTGTCTGATGGGAGTTCTAGATTTATTCAAGATAAAGATAAGCAAATCATTGCTTGTGAAGAAAATGTGACAATAACTAATTCTGATTCGAGATGTTCACCGAAAGTTGATGAGATCATTTCTGGTCAGATAACTTGTGCAGATAATCAAACTTCTATTTCAAGCAGATCAGAATCTAACTGCTGCCCTTCTGTTTGTGATGAAACCTTGCACCCAAGGGAGGAGAGTGCATCAAAGAAAAATGAAACATTAGTTGAAAGTTCTGCAGAATTTTGTTCAACAGATGGTCAACTTATCTTACCTTCTGGCAATTTGCTTGATGAGCAAGCTAACAATAACATTGACCTGCCTGCTTTCTCCACTAATGAGTCTGTAATGACTGACTTACCAGATTCTTCCATTATTCAATCAAACAGGGCCGTACTATCTGTTGGTGTTGCCAATCCTGTGAATGAGCTTCCTAATATGACTGGTGCATGCGACAGCAGTAACAATAACAACTCTCCCCACAAAAAGTTGTGTTCTATTATCTCAGAACCTTCAACAGAAAGTCTTTCACCAGAGCCCAATGATGGCTCTGCCGATGTCTCTGACTTTCAACCTGTTATTTTAGATGTTCGGGGCTCCTGTAATGAAAATTTACTGAGTTGTCCTACTGATATTCAAGAGTCTTATGATTCTTGCTCTAACAGTGTGGAGCAGCTGGAAAAAGTCTCTGACAAATTTTTGGAGACTATGGAATCCATACCAAAAAGTGCAATGGAAATGCTGAGAGGAATAATTCAGCTCAACCAATTAAATCAGTCCAAAAAAACACCTCAGGGTGGTGTAACAGCAAATTCAGCTGATTGCAGTTCTGACACTTTCAGTCCGGAATTACTAAATGAAGCATCAGAAACTGTAATATCTAAACCAGGATACTTAAACAGACTACTACAGAATGATGGGTCAGAGAGTTCATCTAATTTATTGAGTCAAGTGCCAACAAATAAACCAGATGGCTCAGATCGAGCTACTCCTCAAATGGCTTCTCTCACCAGATTCCCATTTGTTGCAGAACAGCCACATAGACTTACAGTAAACAGAATCCCAGTTACCTGTGTCCTTGTACAAGATACAAATTCAGTATCTTCAAATCAAGTTACCCTACTTATAGGAAAACCCGGATTATTGCAACCCAGAAATACAATGGGAATAGAAGAGTCCAATAAAAATAACCAAATATTATCTACTGGGATAGTCACAGATAATGCATTAAATGGGGCAATTATAAATGCAGAGAATACAGTTCCCTCTGCTCCAACAAAATTAACTACTATTGAAGATAGAATTGCTAATCTGGTTGATAAAACAATAGAAAATTTTGTAATGAAAGGGAAAGACTTGGAAAATAGTAGCATTTTGAAAATGCTCTCAACCTCAGAATTGGAAGCCATAAAACATTCAGATAGCAGTGTTCAGTGTTTTATTTGTGGTGAGTGCTATCATAATGATGTAAGTTTGACAAATCATTTTAAAAGAACTGTTTTCCATCTCCTGTATGAATGTCCTAGTTGCACGATAGGTATTGTGTTCCATAACAAGTGTGATCTGGGGAAACACTTAAGAAATCATCGTAGAAAACTAGAGTATGACAATATATTACAGTTCAAACCATATGAAGTACCAAAAAAACAAACTGAAGATATGGCATTAGTTTCCACAGCTGATATAGCTTCACTGAACACTCGAAATAAAAATCCTGACCAGATTAGCAAGGTGCTTACTTTACCATTACTGCCAACTATTTGTGGTGTAAATGCACAAGAGCGAGGCAGAAGTGAGTGCTTGTTAAGGTGCAGCATGTGTAATCTTGTTCACCCTCAGGTAACTCAGGGCAAAAAACCACAAGCTTCTGTTGACAAGACTGCAATTCAATCATGCCCCAGTTGTGGAATGTCTTTTCCAAGTCTGTGCTCATTGAAGGCTCATATACGTCTGCATACAAAAATAGTTAATAATATGATCTGCCCTGAATGTGGCCATATCACTTTAAGAAACAGTCTTTCAATAGACGACATGAAAAAAGCAGCCTTTGACCACATGGATGAATGTAAGCATTTCAACAGAGTTGTTGTCCTATCATGTCTGTGCAAAGAAGAATTTACACTAGTGAAACAGTTAGCATACCACTTTATGACTAAACATTTGAAGAAGTTATACAAATGTAAATTTTGTCTCATAGCCTTCACTCAGTATGACCACCTGTTAAACCATGTAAAAATCATTCACCAAAGGCAAGATTTGTGCAATGAGTCGAATGGAGTCCATCTTGTATGTGTCTACTGCCAGCAGTTGATGAAAAATGCCAAGGAAGCCAAGATTCATGTCGAGGGCCATGTTTTAAACCAGATACACAAAGCTGTGTTCAAGTGGAAGTGTTTTTTATGTTCTCAAATCTTTGAAAGCAAAGAAAAGCTCAGTGAACATTCTGAATTTGAGCATCCGCACAAGCCAAAACGTTGTATGATTTGCTTCAGTTTATTTTGCAGTCGACAAAATCTAGTGGACCATATCATGTTGAAAAAATGCAAACTTTCAACACCCATGATATATGATCAATGTGTTGACATAGAACAAAACCTTCAACTTCCAGAATTAAACTATGCCAAGCTTTTTGCTCCATCCAAACCATTTAGCCCTTGGTTAAGCACAAAATTTATAAAAATATCTACTATAGCACAGAGTAATAGAAAAGAGTCAAACTGTCAAGTTGAAAAGTCCATAGGAGGAGTGCCCCAGACCTCATCTGAAGAACAGAGCAAGAATACTGAAACATATGCAGACAGTCCAAATGCTGATCTGGGTATTCAGAAAAATGTCAGTTCTCCTGGAAAAGGACAATCATTTCAGCATCTAACTATTCGTTCTGGGGAAAAATCAGCAACTGTTATTCAAACTGGTCAGGAAAGTCAAGGGAGTGAACAGGAAATCCCTTGTACTGTAACAAAAATTGTCAAAAAATTTTTTTCCTGTCAGGTGTGTCGGCAAAAGTTTCCTGCCCGAAATTACTACAACTCCCACATGAGGTCTCATGAAAAAAAAGGTCAGTGGAAGCCCAATGAAAAGTGTGATGTGTGTGAGATGCGTTTGGAAATTTCTTTCTTGGAAAGTCATCTGAAGGAACACCAAGCAGAAGGGGTAATTATCTGCTCAAGTTGTCAGAGTAGAGAATTTCAAAATATGGAGGAAGCTATGAGGCACCCAGATACTGGATGTGTGTTAAAAAGGAAAGCTGTCCTTGAAAATTCCATTCAACCATTTGAAAAAACATCTCTGATTCAAAAAAGTCCTAGTGAAAATAATATATCAAAAGAAATTGAAAAGGGGGTTGATGTTAATGAAACAGATGAAAAAAAATTATCTGTTTTTCCATGTCTTCTGTGTGGTCTTGCATTTCACTCTATGACAATGAGAGAAAAGCATGTAAGTAGAATGCACGATGGGACAAGAATAGTTTACCAATGCCTAAAGTGCAAGAAGAAAAAAATGTCTAAAGTTGTTTTTTTAAAAAAGGAATCAGTTATTCGCCATCTTATTAAGAGACATCGAATTTTAAAAATGGAAACAGTTGAGAAATTTATTGGTATTGAAGAACAAAATGCCACCAGTGGACACAGCCTTGAGCACATTGAGTTTGTAGACTCTGATGATTCTTCTGCTCCACCCCCCAAACGTCTGCGGATTGCAGAGAATGGAGATTATATGTGTGGCAAGTGTGGCTTTTCAACCTCAGATTCTGGTGAGTTTTGCACACATATTGCTACTCACAATGCAAACAATGAACCCCAGTGCCCAGAATGTGGTCTGTGTTTCACCGTTGTACCTGCATTGATGAAGCATTTGTTTGCTGTGCATAAAATCAGGGCTGTTGAGGAGTTCCTAAAATCCAAAAACATAACGATGCCACAATTTGAATCAGAGGAGGTTATGGAAGATGCTGTGTTCCCTGTACCTACATCGCCTCTCTCCTACTCAAACCCAATAAGTCACAAATCTTCTCCCCAAAACCCTCTAGAGTGTACAGTCTGTTATAAGGTTCTTGAGTCAGAATCAAACTTAAGGACACATATGAGAAACCATGGGATGGCATTTATTCGTTCCAAGAGACTCCAAAACATTGAAGAGCCAAATAATAAAGATTAATTATTAATATAGTGCCCATAATTATAATTCTTTTGCAGAATTTCTATGATTATTGAATTTTGAATTATTTTCTTTATGTACTTTTCATTTGCCTTCTAATTACTGATCCATTTAAAATTTAAAGCTGATAAAATCTCATTTTACTTAATTGCCATGGTCAAGCAAACATTTTGGTTATCAAAAGTAGAAAGACAAATGTTCTAGTATGATTGTTTGTAATGAAATATGATGACAGTTCAATCTATGTGTAAATAAGACATTGTTGTATAGTTGTAGGCTAGGATCACTTAGACATAAATCATCGTCCACTCCATCTATCAAAGTTATGCATGATCAAATTTAATTTTGTTATCTTTACTTTTAAAATTTTCACAAGGTCTTGAAAACATTAATTTTTTGTTTTGTTTGTTGTTGTAATTAATTTTTGATGTGTTATTTGAAACACTCTGGATATTTTAAGCATTAAATTTCAATGAAATTGCTGTTGGCAACTGCTGCTGATAAGTTTAAAAGTTATTGATGATCCCATACAAGGGGGCATCTATTTTATAACCCCACCCCCACTAAAGTGATGGAAGCTAAACTCAATCTTATTGGGGTTGAGGAGGAGAATGTTTGATAAAGTCTGAGGGTTGTATATATTGCAGGAGTTTATGTCGTGGGTTTATGATAGCATTCATTTAGAAAACAGAGTGTCATCTGAACATTTCCTTTCCTATCATATTTTACTTAATTTAATCAATTTTAATGTAGTTACTGCCCGAATAAGGAAGGAAAAAAAAGTTGCATTCTAATTCTAACATGAGTGCATATCTTTCTCTAACAATAGGCCGAAACAAATCCCACAAGCTTTTTCCATAAAATTTAAATTGAGGATTTTTTTTTAGAATCAGTTATGTATTTGTCAATGTTTGTTACATTGACAAATAACCAATATATTAGTCATTTGTCAAATTCTACATAGAAATGTTCAAAAGCTATTATAAATATTTTCAATGTGGTATTTATTACAGGTACTTTTAATTTTGTATTTTACATGTTACTGTTCCTATATAAAACTATGCATCTCTCATGGATGTTGTTATGCCTTTTAGTGGAACTACTTCAGATTGAAAGTAACCTTTTATGTTTATCCTAGTCTGAATAATAAGTATAAAAAAAATAATTCAGGGATAAATTTCAAATTTACCTATGCTGTGTAAATTGATTTCAATTTTATGTCTTAGGCTAAAGCTAAATATCCATAAGAATGCCATGGCCTAAAAATGTGAATAATTTAAAAAATAATAAACATCTTGCCTCATGAGTGCCAAACTACTGTTTTTATTTAAAATTTCTTAGTTACAAGGAGCGCAATTTTTTAAAAATGGTCAGCTTGGATTCCCAACCAGAGGTGTTTGTTTCTCCAGGGAGTCATAGTTTGTATCTCCAGGGAGTCATAGTTTGTATCTCCAGGGAGTCATAGTTTGTATCTCCAGGGAGTCATAGTTTGTTTCTCCAGGGAGTCATAGTTTGTTTCTCCAGGGAGTCATAGTTTGTTTCTCCAGGGAGTCATAGTTTGTTTCTCCAGGGAGTCAAACTGAAAATGAGTCTAAACAAAGAAAACTTTGCAGACTTTTGATTTATTTGATAGAGTTATTGAAATTATTGATCATCAGAATCAGAGCACAACGAGCCTGCTACTTGCTGCTAGTATAACATCAACAGTGTTGTCTGAACAGGTTTAAAAAACCAACTATATTTTAATGAATTATTAAATGAAAGTACACAAATAAGAACAACAGAGTTGATGGAATATAATAGCATCTCATGTTTATTCATGAAATGTTAAATAATATTTCTAGCATGGTCATTACAGATAAAGCAATACTCTGATGTAACATTAAACATTGACTATCAAGTATTAACATACCCAATTAAAACTAAGACACAAATAGTGTCTTAACGATCATGTATTTTTTTTCCAAACAAACTATTGAGTAGTGGCAAAGGGGTAAGTGCTTTATGAAGACCTGGTGAAAGGGGCAATCAACCATATAGTTGTTGTCTTATTCATTTTATTAGAGGGGAGTACTGGCTTACAGAGTCATTATATTGTAACAGGACAGTAGCAGTCTTAGCTAGATTACTGCTTCAATTTCAATTGCCCTAGATATTTCACAAGGCAACACAAAAGTAAGGCAGATTAGTAACCAGGTTACAAATTGCGTAAAGCAAACAGCAAGCATCTGCTCTTCTGATTAGTAACTAGACTGAGCTATACATCTGTAACATTTGGATAAAATATTTTTCAACATTTAATAACATTCTGTGTCTAAAATGTTGACAGATGAAGCTGCTCTCTACTTGCAAGTATACAAAAATGGTTTATAAATTATATGAATACACTTTACAAAATTGCATACTTAAGCCACTTTAGTAATGTTATGTTATTAAAGAAGATTTTGAGGTAAGAGGAAAATGTTTTAAAAATGAAAATAAATCAAACAAATAAATAGCTAGTCAAAAATGTGCCATTGAGCTATAAAACAATGCAGGATATGTTGATTCATTGATATCAATGGCCATTCTTCAAAAGACTTAAGTGACTAATGGCAAAGACAATGAAAATGTAATCTCACTAACAAGTCAACACATTTATATTTTATATGCATATTTAACTAGTAGTAGTAAGATAGTACTGGTATGAAAATGTCTAATTTACCACCAATATCAATGACAAATTCAAGTCTTCAAAATACTTGTATCATAAGCAACTAATGATAATGTCATAGATAATGTAATTTCACTAACAAATTATTTTTTAATTTTTATTTCAACTTAATTAGTAGAAGTATTAGTAATAAAAAGTACCAGTAATATCATTATAAATTCCAGACTAGCTACTACTGAATACAATAATAAAAGTACATCTTCAAGATGTAAAATAAATTACCCAACAATAACTCCTAAATTTATGTTAAAAAAGTTTATAGACATTGTATTATTAAACCATTGTAGGGAGCTAGAATGTTTCCCTTTATTAACTTTGCAAGTAAACACAAAAGCACAACACAAACAATTTTAAGTAGAACAATTGGTCAGTATTCATGTAATGAGCTGTATTACTGTTTATCAATTGAAGTTATCTTCAGCTTAGGACAAATGGGAAATCAGTGGATTATCCCTTAGTTCAGGCTGCTATGTCCTGTAGAAACTGAACATATATCAAGGAGGAATGAAATTTAGCCACAACGAAAAGCATACTGCCATACACAATGACAACATAACCTTTTTATAGGTTACATTACATGTTGAGAGTGCAGCCATTACATATGAATATATTTATATATGCATACATCTGGTTAAAGAACAGTCTTAAATGTGAATGACATTAGTAAGTGTCATTTGGAATGCCTGTTAAATAACTAATTATGGCCTGACATTACTTTTTATACCATTATGAGTAAATATTAAATATATCTATATATCAGTGGTCATGCTAATATTTAAAATGATCCAACTCCTACAATGAACAACTTTTCTAGGTCTCTAACAGTTATAAAGGCTGCATTGGCAGTATTTCAGCTGACATCATTTATTGTGAAGTCTCGTATTCAATATTTGGTGATGGCTTTTGAATTGAATTTGAACATTACAGTAAAATTATGACTATTATTTTCTTTAAAATGGAAAATAGTTTTCCACTTACCATGTTATTATAGTATAAGATATCAAATAAAAAAGCCAACAATATCTTTCCTAAAACTGGAAGCATGATTTTTATAGGATTGAAGATCATTGAAGAATAACTGATAACATTGTACAATGTGTTTTTGCTGCTGATTCTTTGTTAAAGTTATTTATTTGTTGTCTTCAAGTTAAAGCCTTTGATAGTATACAACTGTATACCAACAAGGATTGCTGTTAAATGTATCAATATTTTTTTCCATTGACTAGTTAAACTGAAAGTTTTCTTTATGGACAAGTTAGTTGATAGTTTGAAGCACTAAAGTTCAAATATATTTTTGTTTAATTCTATTAAAATGTACCTATAAATACTATAAAATAAATATTTGTTTACCATATTTCATAGTCTAAAAATATCTAGGATGCATTTTAAAAGCAATTATTACATCCAGTAACAGTATCGTTGTAGTTTCACTTAAATAAACTTACAATAAATTGAAGAAACATAAATTATAAATTTCAGAACTATTATATTTTTTAAAACACATTTTTTTCTCTAACCAGTGGTTATTTCATAGAGCAGCAAATTCTAAATACTAAAAAAGTGATAGTCATCTAGTTAATCATGAGCTATCAGATACTGAAACTTTATCTTTTAAATCTTGGCTTTTATTTGTATGGGTTTATTTCTTAAATGAGACTAAGGCTAAGGTAAAAGCACTGTAATTATGCTCATAAGTTTTCTCATTGTCTTTATAATTAATAATTTGAATTATTGGGATGAAAGCCGATTCAGTGGATGCACAAACTTGATAAGTAACATAACATTTTCAGTAATTACATTTATTATTTAGCCATTTAAACAGTTCATACATTAGACTGACATTTCTGATACAGTCAAATAAATAATTCAGGTAAACACTTTAATTTAATAATTGATTGTCAATAATAATTATTAACATTATATGCAGATCTACAAGCACCAACAGAAGAAATGTATATGTTATTAAATTGAGGTCATCAGACTAGGCATGATACACTCTTTGACCTCAAGTAATCTACATTGATCAATAACGGATTTGTCATAAAACAGTTACAGTGAACATTAATGATAAAGCTTTCAAACTTTATCTTGAAGGTTCTTTGTGCCGGTATGGGAGAAAACTCTGCTTCAGTTTCATAATAATAATAAGTTCACAGCCTTAAACTTAAATTTTAAACTTTAGAAAATATTTCCCATCTCATAAAGTTTTAACCAGCTTCCTTTCTCTTCCACTTGAAATTGAAAGCAAAAATATCCTTCTTATCTCTGCTACTAAAAATAAGAAGCAAATTTAAAACAATCAATCATATTCTTGTTAAAAAACTACATTCTTTTGTTTTAATGGAATAAATGTAAATGTGAGATCTGTTATGTTATATAAAGCTAGAGGTTTCCCTTCACACGGTCAGACTTGGTCTTAAAGTGTTAGTAGTAGTAGGTAGGATCATTAAAATCACCATACATTTTGTTATGTTTGAAATAGATGGCAGTTAATTAGAATACATGTACTTCTGAAATAAATTTGGAGCAAAGTTAATTGTTTTCCAAAAATATCTGTTAATTCATAAAACCATATCTTCAAACTACTATATCAGCCTGAGACTGTAAAGGCCTAAAAAATCCTTTCTTTGAAGACCAATTTAAATATGCACACTTGTTTTGAGCTACAAAAAATATAGCACATTCAAAGTTAAAAGTGTAAATACAAGGTAAGTACGTTAATAAATGCCAAAATGTTATGTATAAAACAATAGCCAACCAATAACTTCAGAAAGTGTTTGAACAATTACAGCTTACTTTTTGTTAAAAAGTTAATGCCAATCATTTTAAAAAATGTATGTATGACCCTTTAATTATTATATGATTTTACTACTGTAATTCATAGTTAGCATGGAGTCACTAACATTCCAGGATTATTTTTCTCTTTTAGATTAAATAATTTGAATTCTTGGGATAAAATGTTCAGTGTGGCTTGGGGTCAAGCTTTCGACATGTTTGACAGCAAATGTTTTTGTAGTGTGGATAATGACATAATCGAGCTTGTTTTACCAGCTGGCACCAACGAGAACTTTGGCTATCAGTACACGCTGTATGGCCTGAAATAAGGTGAAAATGGCAATCATTTCAGACATAAATACATTAATATAATTTATGAAAATTTTTGTACTTTCTAGTTAAATAGCCTGTTTGTGGACCACACACATTGTTCCTGTGATATTATGTAGTTTTAAAAATCTTCTTAAATCTTTAAATTTAAATATTGAAAGCATAATAGTTATGGTTCAGCACTTAATGGCCTATGGCTTGATTATGTTATGGATTTTGATGATGTATTAAATTTATCTTAATCTTTTATGAACATCTTTTAATAAATTTAAATAAATTAGAATTTATTTTTGAAAATAATCCCTTTTGTCCATTTGTGTAAAATTTTCAAAGAACATTTTGTTTGTTTCATACTGTTTACAAAATTTTTGATATTAAGGAGTCACAATGCTAAAGTGGTTAAATAATTAACCATAACAAGTATTAATTCTCTAAGGATGAAATTGATCAATATTTGTTTAATGATTATCCAGATATTTAAAAAAAAAATTAAACAGAGAAGTATTACTTATTTGAATGTCAAATGGTTCGGACCTTTAATTAAATATTTATGCTGTTTGGTCATGATTAAATTTTAAAATATTATTGTTTTTCTGTTCTTTGGATAATTTAGGGCAGGAATTCACTCTTTGAAAAAAACAACATCCTCTATGATGAGGCACTGAATATTTCAAGTGTTTATAACTTTGACTGTTAGTGCTTTAAATGACTAATAGAACCTACTTTTTAAAAAAATAAAAAAAAGAAATGCAAAGTTTATTTTACTTTTAGCTGTCAATACAATTTAAAAAAAAAAGCTTGCAATGCTTGAGTCATTAAAAAAGCCAATGGGTTTCTTTACTAATGAAATCAAATCAACAGAAAAAAAGCTTTTGAAAGCTATTATTATTAAAATCCAATTTTCTCCAGTTGGTAAACAATTCTTTGAAATTGTTCAAAAGTGCAGAGGGATGTCCAATTAAAAATAAAATAGTCAAGATAAAATGATAAGTTAGCATGCATAGCTAGTGAAATATGGTTATGGCATTAGCATGCTAACTACCACCAAATTAAATCTGTAGAAACTGGCACAACAAGATATCAGGCTATAGCTGCCCATTCAACAGCCAACACAGTTTAGTTTAAATACAAACTCAGAAGTTATAGAGCATTGCCTTTTTTCAAAACTGAATAAATACAAACGGGTACATATTTTTCCATTACACATTTAAGTTTCAGTCACATCACAGTTTGCTGGGTAAAGAAATTCAAGTTCTGTGCCTTTCTTTCAACTCTACAGACATATGCATTGAAGAACACATTGTTTTAATGAAATTATTTCATATGAGAACATTAAAATTAGTCCATGATTCGGAAAATCTAGTCTACACTTCAGGTCTTGGAGATTGAACTGAAAAAAATATTTGCATTAAAATCAAATTGTAAAATCTCTCTTTGTCTCATTAATTAGGAATCTTAACTTTTGAATGAACTTATGTTGATTGACTATACAATACCAGCAACAGAAATATAATAAACAAAGTAAGATAAATCTTAAGTGTATTTCAATGATTTTTAAAATAAACATAACTGATATGGAAATCAAGAGTGGCAAAATGATCTTAGAGTTTATTTATTTATCCCTCGTGTTTGTGGTTTGGAAAGATGGGAATGTTCTCAGGATCTTTTTGAGATAAGATCTATGATCATGAAAAAAATTTGATACTTATAAATAAAAAGGGTGCCAACATTCATAGGAAAGGGTTTTGTTCCAATCCAACATTAATATAGCATTTAAATCAATTAAATCTTAACTGTTAAAATAATCTTTTATATTTACCGCATATTTTTGTTCTATAGCCCGTTCATTCATAGGCCGAGGCCCCATCTTTTTGGAAGAGAATAGTATAGAAAGTGTGTAACCCACTCGTAAGCCAACCCCCAGAGGTACCAGTATTTTTTTGTTTGTTTGGTAAACAGTGGTGAAAGCGCATACATTAAAATTCGTTGTTGAAAACAAAATTTTTTAAACAATTTATAAAAACATTCACAAAAATAAATGAAATGAATAATTAGGTAAGTGGAGATGTTTAAAAATATTTTATATCATTTGGTAGAGCAGTCGAATCTTGTAGAATGTAGACAAAAAACTTGATGATCTACAATAACAACATGGATATTCAATGTTCATGCAGAAATTACCCATGACCCGCTTGTAACCCGACCCCCCAATATTTTCCACTAGATTTGGACAAAAAAATTAGTTTTAGAACGAGTATATACGGTATTTCAATTTTTAAATAAAAATTTTTACGCTTAGCGAACAAAATTTTCAAATTTCAATGAATTTGAAATTTATCATATTTTATCAATCAACTCCATATTCACAAGAAATTAAATTAATTAATGTTTATTAATAAATGAAAATTAAATATTCCCAATTTTTCCATGTTCACATATTGATTTAATAAAAATTAAATTTTATAAAATAAAATTTATAATATTTTAAAATGCCATTTGTATTAAAAAAAATATTTTGTATTAAAAAAAATATTTGGCATATTTTTTATTTCACTTATGAAATACTAGTTAAAATTTAATTTTTAATAGTCTTAGCTATTCTGGTATTATTTATCAATTTTTTTACCCTTAACAGTTGAGGTCCTACAAACACATGTTTTTAATTTTTTAAAATCCAAATAATTATGTTTTGTACTTTTTCCCACCTGCACTTGACCAATCCATTTGAATAGCTTCATTTATTGTGCTTGGTGTATTCTCTGACAATTCTAAGAAGTTAGAAACACATGGTTCCATATTACAAGGCTGTCTGCGGCCTGGCTTTTTGCTCTTGTCACAGTCTTGACTTGGTTGGTAGTTAGAGTCAAGGCACTTGACTTCTCTAATCTTTACACCAATGCCACAAGATTTGCTACACTGTTGTAGCAGAGCAATGTTAGTTAGATTTGTTATGAAATAGATTGTTGTAAAAATAAGAATATGTAAATACTAAAACTAAATTGTCAATAGAAATTAACCTTTTATTAATGTATGCTAAATACCATGAAAACACTAAGGGTATCAGAGGAAAGTTTGGCCCATCTTTATAATTTGTTAATGATTGTTCAGGAAATTGTTTTTGTTTAGTGTGGGCGGGGGGGGGGGGGG
>MUZC01004434.1:80019-97857 GCA_002072015.1 Radix auricularia | reverse complement strand
AACAATTAATTAATTTAGCAAAAATATCTCATGAATCACAAAGGAATAATGTCTAATAAATTAAACTAACCTGGGAAAACCCGGTCATAAACCACTGTGGTTTACACTCAGGGAATGGGCCACAGACTTCAGAAGTTGTAGGCTTATCTTCTTTTGCACAGTTATGGTCCTTGACAATGTGCTTGACTGTGGTTCCATGCATTTTTATACAAAAAACATCCCTGTGTCTGAAACCTCCGGAACCACAACTAACATTGCACTGTTCAATGAAATATGTCATAAAAATTATTATACATTTTTTGTTGTTGAATTTTTCAAAAGAATAAAAGTAGAGGATTACTAAAGATTATTAAAAAATGATAACCTTATAATTTTTGATTATATGTTAAATGGGATCATTGATTTTTACCTGTGACCATGGACCTGTAAACCAAAGACCTCCACAAGGTTTATTTGATTTACATGACTTTTGCTCACGGGGTTTGTTCTTTTTTCCACATTTTTTCTCATCCAACTTGCTTCCATCTGCAGCTGAACAATAAACTTGCCTTGAGTAGTGTCCCTTACCACATTCTGCTGAACACTGACAAAAGGAAATAGAAAAAATATTATTCATCGAACTGTAATCATAGGTTAGCAATGAAACTTATTTAATATCAGGCTGTCAATACTCTAAAGTGGTGGAAGCCCAACACTCTCTCTTTGGTTCGTGGTCAATCCTACTTGTATTGGTTTTAGTGTTTTCCTTCAGAAAATTTGTTCTTACCAAACGGAAAAGTTTTATCATGTAAAATGTGATTGGTAGGCATCTTGGCCTGCTTTGGCCAGCATTAACCCTGGATATTTAAAAGGCATTTGGGAAGTTTTTCTTTCTTTGTTAAATTATGGTTTCTTACTCATAAATCCTTTAAGACTTGAAGCCCTATTGAAATAAATTGTAAGTTTTTTTGCTATTTTAAAAAAGTATGAATATAATTTTGCTTCCCCTAAGTGTTCCTACTGGCGTGAATATAGCAGAGGCTGTGAAATTATATTTTAAGGCATGGTAGAAGTTTCAGGTAATTGTTTTTTATGCACAATATGCTAATTGTGTTGTTATGTTAAGCGGACATAAGTAGGCTTTTAATGTGCAAACATAACTAGAATTCTTTCTAATTGTAGCTTGACACATTGTATGTTTGTGTCCTGTTTTAGTTTTCCTTACTTTGTGTCACATAGATAGTTATTGTGGAGGGAGGGGATTGGTTCCTGAATAAAAATGTGGTTGGGGGTGAGGTGGGCAAGATATAGCTCACTGAATTTATATTCCAGAAAATGTTTTTAGGGATAAGATTTTTATTTTTCCCATTTGTTAAAAAGCAGCCTTGAATTTAAGTACATGAATGGAAATTAGATATTCACAATTCTACTATTAATTTCCTCTTAAATTTTTACAAATGTAATTTCTAATTTAGTTTTCTGTTAAGGACCGTATTAAATAAATTTTAATGAAACTATTAAATTTATTGTGATATAGATTTCTTTTCCTTATAAATAAAGATGCCAAAAAGCAAAATTTAATTATTATCCTTGCATTTACCAAATATTTTGACCGTTGGTAAAAAAAGACAAAAGTTACTAATTTCAAGTAAAATCTAAATTCAATATTTATGAGCATTACATTTTTGACAAAATATTATTATTTTCTTATCTCATACATTACAGGGGATCCTTCTGTACAGATGATTTTTGTGACCTATGTTTTAGGTATTGTCTTGCATTTTATTATAGTTTTGAATGTTAAAAGTGTGTTGGTTTTCCTGATTTGTTCAGGCCACCCATTCCCATGTTGGAATGCCAGGTGGAAAGAAAGAGAATCAGGATGTGTTTTTATTGAATTCACCCCATGCCTTACTTTTTCTTGATTGCAACAAGACAAAAATTGCAAGACGATATTGTCAATGTTTGATACATATAAAAAATTAATCAAAATATTAAAATAAGGCTTTATTATCGGAAACATTACTGAATTCTGTAAGCTCAAACTGAAAGTAAAAGCCACATACAATTTCTCAGGTATTAATCTTTTTTAAGACATTAACATTTGATGATTCTAAAGTAAAGTTTATTTAAAAATGATTAAGTTTATATTTTATTACATTTTTCTATAAGAAATTATTAGAACTACTTAAAAAGTAAGTAATAAAATCAGAATACAGTTAATTAAATTTAAAATTCATAACAGAAGGAATAAACTCACATTAGAGGACCATCTCGTGTGAAACCAGCCAGAAGCACAAGAACCCATGTCACAAATTTCCTCCACAGCTGGCTTTGTTTGCACACACAAGGTGTCACTGACATTCTTGGCTTGTCCATCCACACATTTCACATCTCTTGTCCTCTGGCCAAACCCACAACCGGCAGAACACTAAAGTCACAGAAATTTTTACTTTATCATTTCAATAAATAATTTGATAACATCCTCAATGATAAAATTGCATTGAAGAATTTCAGGTCTTTACAATGTTCTCTAACCGTCACCTAAAAATTCAATATATCCAAGAATATTTAAATATTGCTATTCTTATGAAAGTTTATAAATTTATTTCTTATAATTTGTTTGAAACTTTTAAAATGCCTTTCAAACAATCATAAAAGGAGTGACATTCAAAGTAATAAAGCCAAAGATTATAAATAAATTTTAAAATAAAAATAATATGATTTAAAATGATATTAGCTTAGTAACTAATATAATGTTTTAAAATGGCTCATAGACCAGAAAAATGTCCAAAATCATTTATTCCTTAATAATTTACTGATGATTATTTTTAATAAATTTCATGATTGTTAGAATATGGCTAGACTACTAAGTTTAATAAATTTAAAAGTCACATACAAAAAAATGTTTAAGTAATAAATATGTCAAACCTTTCCCCATTCAGATGCCTTCCACATGAAGCAAGGATCCAGTTGACAGTATTGTCTTGATTGTGGTTGAGGCTGGCGGCAGTTTGTGCTGGGCACTGAAATGGTCAACTTATGGGAGATTCTCTGTTTACATTCAACGACTCTCTTTTGTAGCCCTCTTCCGCAGGTCACACTACACAGGCTCCAACCGCCCAGATCCCAGCTGGAGTAAGGAAAAAATAGAAACAGATTTTTATTTTAAAAATCCAGACTAGGATCAGACAGTGGCATCGCTAGGGGGGTGCGGAGGGGGCGGGCCGCCCCGGGTGTCACGCGGAGGAGTTCTATGGGTTAAATCGTAAGGGGGTGACACCATGAGCTACCGCCCCGGGTGACACCAACACTTGTGACGCCTCTGGGATCATACACACATATTTTCTCTATTGAAGAAATCTATTTAATAAATAAAGACCTCTTTCTTGGTTTTCTTCTATTTTCTTCTATGATAGACAATTTCTCGGAGGCAATAAAATCAGGCATCTTAAAGATACATCAGCTAACATTTGAGACATCTTATAAGCCGTTGCAATATCCCAATGTCATGGTAACTAGAAATTTAGCTAGGCATAATTCTGATTAAAGTTCATGGTCAGTTTCAAAGAAAGCAAAATTGACCTGAGTCATCTCAAGATTCATGCACGTGAACCTGACCTTGGCTCTCATGTCTCACCTTGGCTCACCTTGGCTCACATGGCTCACCTTGGCTCACATCCCTCACATTGGCTCTCATGGCTCACCTTAGCTCACATGGCTCACCTTGGCTCACCTTAGCTCACATGGCTCACATGGGTCACCTTAGCTCACATGGCTCACCTTAGCTCACATGGCTCACCTTGGCTCACATCGCTCACGTTGGCTCACCTTGGCTCACATGGCTCACCTTGGCTCACATTGCTCACCTTGGCTCACATTGGCTCACCTTTGCTCACATTTGCTCACATTTGCTCAAATGGCTCACATTTGCTCACATGGCTCACATTTGCTCACTTTGGCTCACATGGCTCACCTTGGCTCACATTGCTCACCTTGGCTCACATTGGCTCACCTTTGCTCACATTTGCTAACATGGCTCACATGGGCTCACCTTGGCTCACATGGCTCACCTTGGCTCACATGGCTCACCTTGGCTCACATGGCTCACCTTGGCTCACATGGCTCACCTTGGCTCACATGGCTCACTTTGGCTCCATGGCTCACCTTGGCTCACATGGCTCACCTTGGCTCACATGGCTCACTTTGGCTCACAACATGGCTCACCTTGGCTCACATGGCTGGTTGTTGCAGATTATCGGAGTGGCTTCAGGTTTAGTGCTCTGGTCACAATTCTCCTCCATAACTTCCACCTGAGAATCCCCCTTGACACATATGATAAGAGTTTCTTGCAAGCCTGAAGCGTGAAACAGAGTTTTGAACATAATTTTACTTTCTACATTCATCTAATCTGGAGAAATATAGTTTTCAATTATATGCATGTGCGATGACCAACACTCTTCACAGTTAACACACCTGACCTTAAATTATCAATAATGGATTTTTGAAAGGATGGTTTAGAATTTTTTAACTTTAGAGGTTGACATTGCTGGTAGCAACCCCCTGCCCCCTCCCATCTGTGTCAACTCTCCACCTGCCACCCCTCCCATCTGTGTCAACTCTCCACCTGCCACCCCTCCCATCTGTGTCAACTCTCCACCTGACACCCGTCCCATCTGTGTCAACTCTCCACCTGCCACCCGTCCCATCTGTGTCAACTCTCCACCTGCCACCCGTCGCATCTGTGTCAACTCTCCACCTGCCACCCCTCCCATCTGTGTCAACTCTCCACCTGCCACCCCTCCCATCTGTGTCAACTCTCCACCTGCCTCCCCCTCCCATCTGTGTCAACTCTCCACCACTTTTCACTCACCCAAAGTCTTCAGAAGACCTAAACTTCAGAAAACATTACATTTTTTCCCCCTTTACTTTCTCCTACTTCAAAAATAAATGAGTAGAAAATGTTTACCCACCACCTCCACAGGGCTCTGAGCAGACACTGAAGCCAGATATACGCCATGAATAAAGATGCTGGTTATCAGGATTGCCAGACTGTCTGCTCTCATAGGCATTATGGATTCTTGATATGGTGTTAACCCTAGGGGGTACTGGTGCAATGTTCTGCTGGGTGGCTATGACAGATGGGAGGGATGAAGACCTTTCAGGGGTTTGATACTGTGTAGTGCCACTGAGCTCAGCATATCTGAAATTTCACACATCAGAATGTTATCACTATGCGTAAAAAAAAAGGAAAGTTTAAAAAAAAAAAAAAATATAAAAGCCCAGGTCACTCGTTCTGTAACGCTAAAGGACATCATCTGCATAATTGTTTAAAATTGAAAACATAGACGTAAAAGTCATAATCATGTTGGTTACGAGATTAACAGAGTTTGTGGTGTTTCTCACTGTAAAATATGATATGATGTTGTTCTTTGAGCTTATTATTCTTTTATTAAACTCCTTCACATACCAATTTTTGGTTGTAGACACACTGATTCAAACGCATGCAATAATATACATGTAAGTTAATAAAGCTTTTGAAAAAAGTGGGGGCCATAGGCGACCCAGAACAACATAGTTATGTATAACAGTGTTTCACAAACTATGATGACAGAAAATAATTTTACGCAAGGGAATGACAGCTGCAGTAGTAAATTTTAAATAAAAATCAAATAATTTAAATCAATATTTAACAAACAGAGGGGATTCTTTTAAAGTCAATGCATAGACTTCAAAGGCATCACAGAAATGATTTATATTTTAATTAGGGCTGTTATCGATTAATTTAAATTTAATCATTAACTTTTGAACTATTACCAAATAATTAATCAATAATTTTGATTAAGCTATGAATAAGATGTATGACGTCATTAAACTGATAATTTCAAGGCAAGGAACAAAAACAGGCAATTAACATTATTTTAATTTAAATTAGGGCTGCGGAAATTACCGTTTAATTTCTCGATTAATCGGTAAATTTCTTTATTGATTAAAATTATTTTAATCGATAAACTAGTGATTAAAATTAAAGAAATGTTTTAACATTCTTTTTCGATTTATTAATATATAATTAATAATTAATCATAGTTGTTTTTTTTTAAAGTACAAACTTCTCCATTTAAAAAAGTGATTTTGAAATTGTACTTTAAAATAACCTGTTTTATAAGGACAATCAAATAAAAAACCTTTAACTAACAAGAACAAAATTTAAATTAATTGATATTATATTGAACTACTTAAATTTAAATATATCTCCTAACAGTATCATATTTTTGAAAATAAATTAAATACTTCAGTTATGGGAATATCAAACAAAATGCCCTAAATGGCACAAAATGTGAAGGAAAACAACATAGGGAAAAAAGTAATTATGAGGTCTTAGAAAAAAAAAATCATAAATTTTGAACCACTTGGGGTAAAAAGATGATCTTTATGTTTTTGTTAATCATCAAATAATTTCTATACAACTGTATTACTTTTATATTTTAAAATTAATTTGAAGTTTTCATCCAAGTGCCTAAACTTTAATACGTTATTTAACTTATCTTTATTGCAAACTGTGTTTTAAAAACAACTTTTCAGTTTAATGATGTCATACATCTTTATCTTTGTCTTTAACAAAATTATCGATTAATTAATCGGTAATTTTTCAAAAGTTAACGATTAAATTTAATTTAATCGATAACAGCCCTAATTTAAATATAAGAGCTTATTTTAAAGTTTACACTTATAAGATCTCTTTTTTTCAATGGGGAAGTTTGTACGTAAAAAAACCAAACTATTATTTATTATATGTGGGGCAAAAAAAAATTGACCAAAAAATCATAACTCCACTTCTACAAATTGAACCCATTAGACTATTCTAGAAATTTAACTGTCAGGAAACTAATACCAAGAGGTGTGAAACGATATTTGAAGAAGTGAAAATACAGTAGGCTTTAATATTTGAAATTAAATTTTAAAAGGTGAGTTAATGTTGTAAATGCTACTACATTTAATTAATTAACTTTTATGTTTAAAGAAAGTATTTTTTATTCTAATCTTATTTGTTAAATAATGGAAAACTGGAAAGATTACATCATGTTTCCACAACTTATATTTCAAAATAATAAATAAAACAATAAACTAAATGAAAAGTATAATACATGGAATAAATAAATGTAACAGACTTGCCTCCCATCATGAAGATCATTGCTTTCAGACCACAAGGGTTCTTTTTTATAGCTAAGTCCCCTTGTATTGGAGCGTGTATCCTCAGCTGGTATTACCATTGGAATATCTCCAATATCATCAAGTTCATTGGTATGATAGTAATGCTTGTATTCGATGGACTTGTTCTGTCCACTTCTGTACAGATCTTCATGGATTGGTTGGTACGGAGCCTGAGCCTTGGAATCGCCTTGTCCATTGGTAGAGTTTAATCTTCTTCTTCCTGACTCTGACCGCTTACCACCGATGTCATCGGTCCATTTTTGATATTTCTTGCCATGGGCTGGTGTACGTTGCTGTGCTGACTGTAGCTGATGATGCTGGCTCTTCTTGCTGTTGTCTGGCAAGTAAACTGGAGACTTGCCATGGCGGATACGGGGGATGACATCAGCGCGAAGAACACTGGGGTCTTGGCGGGGACAAGTGGAATATAATATTTTTAAAAAAAAAATTTATGACTAAGACAAGTAAAGCAGTATAGAAAATATATTAAAATATTTCTTTGACTCGGTAAAAAGATCCATGCCTTATTAATAAGCATCGACTGTTATTTGTAAAAAGATGTAAATTGTCGTGAATTAGACGATTAATAACAGCGTTTTCTCAGTTTCTCTAGATGAAAGTATAATGTGATTTACTTTGACTTTGAGAAATAATGGTGACTATGCTGGTTTACCTTTCCTAAAAACTTAGAGATAATTTGGGTTTTAAAAAAAATTTAGAGATATTTTGGGTTTTTAAAAATTTGAAAGTTTGCTGCACAATCTGGCCACACGTGTTAAACATAACCCAAAATTTTATAAAGGATTCACTTGCATTTCCCGTTAAAACTGTTCAACTCATTTATACCAAACAGTTTAAAGTTTTTCTTTACTTTCAATGCTTAAAAAAAAAAAAAAAAAAAAAAAAAAAAAACATTTATAAGCTGAAATGTGCTTGAAAAACATGACAACCACGTTTGTCTTTCTATCTAACCTCCATCTTTCTGCTCATCTTCCTTGTGTTCCGTAAGAAGTGGGGGGTTCTGTGCTGTGAACGTGTCTCTGGTCGTAGTGAATTCGTAGGAAATCCCAGGATTTCTTCCAAAATAAATCAGCTGAAACACAGGGCCATTCTTTCAAGTGTTTATCATAAAAAATGAGGTCTATTCTTAGACGCGTGAAAGAATTAGAAAGTAGATTAAATGTCTTATGATTCTCCAACAACAAAACTCAGTCTTTTCTTTTATAACACAGAATCATTCATTATTATTTGGAGAGGCCGTCCATAAAGTACGTCATGCGATTTTGGTAGATTCCAAACCACCATACCCATGATTTGTCACATAACTTAGACACCACCCCCACCCCACAAAAAATAAAAATAAAATAAAATTTTATAAAAATATTTTTTTTTTTTTTAAATAAAATAATTTTAAAAAAATTAAAACAAAAAACAAAAACACCTCCAATATGAAGTCACCCAGATCTATTTGAAAAAGAACATTTTTCAAATAACTTTTTTGTTTTTTTTAAATATATATTTATTGTCAGGTTGCACTCTAATATCGTAAAACGGCATCAAATAAATTGTAGGACACAATAATCTTCTGTATAGAAGGAGCGTCTGTAACAGATAAGATATAGCATCAAATATTTTAAGTGGAACTTTTATTTAAAAGTTGAAAGTTTTTATATGACGTCACGCTTCTGAAACATCCCCCCCTCTCATCACACATCTTCACAAATATGTGGACCCCCCTCTCCCCCTAGGTGAGTGTCATTTATGGACGGCTCCATACAGTGGCGGCGTTAGGTAAGCGCGGGACCCAGTGCCAGCAATGACCCCGCGGGGCCAGAGTACTAGTAAAGATCGCTAAGCACCAGTATGCTATGGTATTTAAAAATATGTAATATCTTGATTATTGTGTAATTTTAATACCGCGTGTCACCTTTTTATTAAATTATTACAAGTTCATTATTTTCTCTGGTCTATAAACAACGGTTTATTCTTATCGAAAAATGACGTGCCGGTTACGACGTGATTTAAAATGAAATTTATTGGCAAACATATTGCAAAATGATGCGTTTTGCTAATTGAAAGTGAACTGTGGATGTCGACATGCAGGATACCTTGACCATAACTTATTACAATAGGCTATTAACCAGAACGAGACATGTTCAGGGCCGCAACGCAGGGCCTACCTAAGCGCGGGGCCTGGGGCAGTCGCCCCAGTTGCCACCCTCAAACGCCGCTCCTGGCTCCATATTATCATTGTTATCTTTAAATTAGGCACATTGAATTCTCTACTGTCAAAAAGAAATTCATCTGACACCTTGCAAATTTAACAAAAGATTTGAATAAAAGTCATGTTTAAGGAGGCTAAATACTTGTAACTTACTATGATAAGTGTTTAAGTATGATACGCGGTTAAGTAAGAGAAGTGTTTAAATATGAGAAGTGTTTAAGTACAATAAGTGTTTAAGTTTGATAAGTGTTTAAGTATGATAAGTGTTTAAGCACGATAAGTGTTTAATTACGATAAATGTTTAAGTGCTGAGTATAAAAACATAACTTAGTAAGATAAGCGTAAAATTCATTACGTCTAAAGTTTGAACGTACCTCAACTGTCAGACTTGTGTTCAGTGGGCCAGGGGCAGATAAGCACTCTCCCGGGCAACCATCTTTGTTTCTCTTGTTGTACAAGAAAGTAGTTCCAGCACCATGGATACGACCTTCCCTTTGAAGGCGCATGTCACCATTCAGAAAGTAGCCGCTGGCTGTCGACAATGCTAGAAATATTCTTGAAATTAACAAATGGCCCGTAAAAGTACAGAAAGAACAGTTCAATTACTGAGGACAGTGAGATTTAATTATTAATGCTCTTATACTGACCTAGTTAATTCTTGCTGCTACTCAACCCAGTGCTGTACTGACCTAGTCTATTATTGCCGTTACTCAACCCAGTGCTGCACTGACCTACATAATTCTTGGTGTTACTCAAACCAGTGCATTACTGACCTAGTTATTATTGCTGTAACTCAACCCAGTATAATACTGACCTAGTTAATTCTTGCTGATACTGATACTCAAACCACTGTTGTACTACCTAGATAATTCTTGGTGTTACTCAAACCAGTGCTGTACTGACCTAGTTAATTCTTGCTGTTTCTGAACCCAGTGCTGTACTGACCTAGATAATTCTTGCTGCTACTCAACCCAGTGCTGTACTGACCTAGTCAATTATTGCCATTACTCAACCCAGTGCTGTACTGACCTAGATAATTCTTGCTCCGACTCCACTCTGTGATGTTTATACTGCGAGCCCCCGCGGGGATCTTTGCCACCAGGTTGTAGCCTCGTTCTGTCAGCTGAGTTCTCGTGAATATGCCACGAATGATCTGACAGGTTGAGCCGTCTCCCCCACACGTCCCGCACATGTCGAGCTGAGCAGTTGAACCCAACACACCGTCACAGCCGGTCGCCTGTTGGTCAGCACAGACATGATTTAACACGTGGAGATTTAGAAGACACGGGTCACAGAAATGTTACTATAAGACCGCATTTCGAAAAGATCTTACAAATAAGAAGCGCATATCATTGTGAATAGGAAAGAACAACAAAAAAGGGGGTTGCCTGAACGAACTATGAAAGTCAACACACTGTTACACATCTGAAACTCAAATATAAGTGCAAGATTAGACATAAATCTTGCATAATGAAAGCGAAAGACGCAATAATCTTCAGTAAAGACGGAGCGTCTGTAATACATAAGGTTAATTCTAATTTAGAAATACAACACAGAGATAACTTAATACAACCCTCTGATAGACATAAGGGTAAAAAACACCTTTCTTATTCCGTATGCAAGAACAAACACCTACAAGTTTTCTTTGTTCCCGTCCGGACTTCGGGCGTGGAATGGGTTGCCCGAGGACACCAGGGAAGCCAACACTTTATCATCATTCAAAACTCTAATAAAAGAATGCGGGACTAAACACAAACCATAGATAAACGTAGGCCGCAATAATCTTCTGTAAAGAAGGAGCGTCTTTGACCTTTGAAAATGCCCATCTTTAAAAATATTTGCTTCACTATGGAAGTCAAGTACGAATCTTTGCTTTTGCATTCTGAAGTGAGATGGTTATCCAGAGAAAAAGTGCTACGTCTTTTCTTAGAACTGAAGGATGAATTGATGACCTTTTTCCAAAATGAAAATATTGATGATTTTGTGGAATATCTTCAAAACGACATTTGGTGTGCTAAATTGGCATACTTAGATGATTTTTTAAATTATTTAAAGTGTAGTAATACCAGCCTTCAAGGAAGAAAAGAGATTTTTTAAACATCGACCGACAAATTGACAGACTTTCGGAAAAAGTAATTTTTTTGAAAAATCGTTTGTTGGAAAAAAAGAAAGTAGATATCTTTCCTTCTCTTAATGATAACACTACAAACGAAATTATTTCAGCAGTAACAGAGCATTTATATTTATTAGAAGAAAATATTTAATTTTATTCTCCATCAATAAAAGTAGACACATATGACTGGATACGTAATCCCTTTGCCACGGTTGATACATCAAATAGTAAGTTGTCATACCAAGAAGAAGAAGAATTAATCAACCTATCTTTGGATAGCACTCTTAAAATAAAATTTTCCGAAATGGTTATGGAGGAATGTTGGATCTTTGTGCAAGAAGAATACTCAGCTCTCTCTCCATGAAGGTAATTAAAATCTTGTTGCAATTTTCAACATTATATTTCTGTGAACTTGGTTTCTCGATAGTCACCAACATTAAAATAAAAAAAAAAAAAAAAAAGCGAGCAACACTTACTAATTTGGATGACGAATTGAGGGTAGCTATTTCTAAAGTAAGGTCTAATATCACTCAAACTTGTAAACACCGTCAAGCTCAGGTTTAACATTAAATCTTTTTATTTTTCTGAATTAAATTTTGCTCAATGTTATTTTTTTAAAAATTAAATTTATGTTTATTAAAAATTTGTTTGTCATGTTATAATTTTAAACTCTTTTGTTATAATGTTTTATTTTCAATAAAAGTCGTACGTTTCGTTTTCTTACTCCTTGATTTTGGTGCTCCCCAAATTTTTGTCATAATCAAAAGTGCTCCCCGACTTCAAAAGGTGAAGAACCACTGCCTTAGTCTATAAAACTTTTGAAAACCCAAACATTGTGGCTCATTTCACATGTAAGGTATACAAAGATGATCGCACCCCGTGCGAAGTAATGCCTCTGTGCTATGTGAAGTAATGACTCCGTGTCTATGTGAAGTAATGACTCCATGTCTATGTGAAGTAATGACTCCGTGCTATGTGAAGTAATGACTCCGTGTCTATGTGAAGTAATGATTCCGTGTCTATGTGAAGTAATGACTCCGTGCTATGTGAAGTAATGACTCCGTGCCTATGTGAAGTAATGACTCCGTGCTATGTGAAGCAATGACTACGTGCTATGTGAAGTAATGACTCCGTGTCTATGTGAAGTAATGACTCCGTGCTATGTGAAGTAATGACTCCGTGCTATGTGAAGTAATGACTCCGTGTCTATGTGAAGTAATGACTCCGTGTCTATGTGAAGTAATGACTCCGTGTCTATGCGAAGTAATCACTCCGTGTCTATGTGAAGTAATGACTCCGTGCTATGTGAAGTAATGACTCCGTGCTATGTGAAGTAATCACTCCGTGTCTATGTGAAGTAATGACTCCGTGCTATATGAAGTAATGACTCCGTGTCTATGCGAAGTAATCACTCCGTGTCTATGTGAAGTAATGACTCCGTGCTATGTGAAGTAATGACTCCGTGCTATGTGAAGTAATGACTCCGTGTCTATGTGAAGTAATGACTCCGTGCTATATGAAGTAATGACTCCGTGTCTATGTGAAGTAATGACTCCATGCTATGTGAAGTAATGACTCCGTGCTATGTGAAGTAATGACTCCGTGTCTATGTGAAGTAATGACTCCGTGCTATGTGAAGTAATGACTCCGTGTCTATGTGAAGTAATGACTCCGTGTCTATGCGAAGTAATCACTCCGTGTCTATGTGAAGTAATGACTCCGTGCTATATTAAGTAGTGACTCCGTGTCTATGTGAAGTAATGACTCCGTGTCTATGTGAAGTAATGACTCCGTGCTATGTGAAGTAATGACTCCGTGCTATATGAAGTAATGACTCCGTGCTATATTAAGTAGTGACTCCGTGCTATATGAAGTAATGACTCCGTGTCTATGTGAAGTAATGACTCCGTGCTATATTAAGTAGTGACTCCGTGTCTATGTGAAGTAATGACTCCGTGTCTATGTGAAGTAATGACTCCGTGCCTATGTGAAGTAATGACTCCGTGCTATGTGAAGTAATGACTCCGTGTCTATGTGCAGTCAACTTAACGCCATTTTAAATCTACAGTCGAGATTAGCAGACGTGCGAATAATCGCTAACGACATCTCACGGTTGCCTGCCCCTGGCCTCGGGTTACACTAAACAGCCAGATATCAATCCAATAAGGAATTTATTTCCTGGCCTTTTTTTTTTTGGTCACATGCGGTTATCTGACCTTAGCGCCATCTCTTTCTGAATTCTGTGCCGCGCCACTCCGGCCACCCAGCTGTTATATAATATATCGCGGCTCTTAACTCATTTGTTCAGTGAGATAGTATACTCTCCACCCCCAACTTCATATCTTTCTCCACCCTGCACCTGGATATCATATCATTGAAATAACCTTAAAAAATATCAATGTACGCAAGGGCATTGATGTTATATTGTAAGGGCATGGAAGGTTATATTGTATTTGTTATTCACAAAAATCTATCTAGAGGGAAACTTTATCTCCGTTTTTTTTTTTTCAGAGGGGGAACTGGATCCAATTTCGTATTCTGTTGTGTATTTTTTAAAATAATTCTCATTTGAATGTGTTAACACGTTTTCGTTCAAATGCATTTATATGAAAATTACCGTTAATAAAAAATGTCTTTAAACGAAAGAAAGTGAAGAGCTTGTCTGTAAAATTAATGTTACAAGTTTTTACATCTCTTTCAGAACAGAAAAAAGGATCTCTGATGTTATAAAGCGCTAGTACAGTCAAAGTTAAAATAGCTATGGTCAATAAGATGTAAGGATAATTATTATTAATAGCGAATTTGTGTGTTGAGAGCTACTTGGTATAGTCCTGGAATTTTATACTTAGAATGTGTTTTTTAAAAAAAATTATTACATTTTTAAAAAAAAATTATTTGTCCTAAACATCACTACGTGTAAAAAAAAAAAAAAAAAAAAACACTTTATTTTCATCTGATATTATTTTATATGGTATTTCTTTTATTGCACACACTATAAAAGTTTTCAACGCAATTACAAATGTTTTTAAAGACACTCAAACAAAAGTTTTGAACACGCAACAAGAGTTTTGAACACACAAGAGTTTGTAACACACAACAAGAGTTTATGAACACACAACAAGAGTTTTGAACACACAACAAGAGTTTTTAACATACAACAAGAGTTTTTAACACACAAGAGTTTTGAACACACAACAAGAGTTTTGAACACACAACAAGAGTTTTGAACAGAAAACAAGAGTTTTGAACACACGTTAAAAGTTTTGGACACACGTTAAAAGTTTTGAACACACAACAAGAGTTTTGAACACGCAACACGAGTTTTGAGCACACAACAAGAGTTTTGAACACACAACTTACCACGCACTTGCCCTCCATACAAACTGCCGTGTTCCCCTCATTACAGATGACTCCATCCTCCACAGTTTCCTTAAAGCGTGCGTAGTAACCGTAGCCAACAGACTTACACGACAACTCACACGGGGATCCTTCTGGAATGTGGTCAAGACAAAATTGTATTCAATAGTGGTCACAAGTTTTTGTGAGCTCCGCCAGTTAAAGTTCACCGAGTAAAGTTTTGTCAATAATTAAACCGTAGACTTCACAGCCTGATGTTGTTTCTAAATGTGTATCCCTAAGTCTTTATTTCCATCCTTTGTAGCTCGGTGTGTATTTTGTAGCATAAAACCAAGCATCAAGGGTGGTGTGCCATTCCACATTGATAGCTTCTCTGACATCTTCCGGTCCTGAGCTACTGACTACGTAGTTGTTAGTGTAATAATTATGCGTGAACCCACCTTGAGAAATTAGGGCTTGGGGTTCCCACGTAAAGGTTCCGCAGAAATCCCATTAGTTTTATGTTGTTGGGATGAGGTAAAAAATTTCATAATCGGACAAAACTAACACACACCAACGCCAATATAAAATAGCTCCAACTTACAACAGCTCCAACATACAACAGCCCGAATATACAACAGCACAAACATACAACAGATGCAACATACAACAGCTCCAACAACCAACAGCTTGAACATAAAACAGCTCCAACATACAACAGCACCACAAACAACAACACCACCACCAACAACAGCACCAAAAACAGAACCAACATATACAGCACAACATACAACATCTGATATATCTCGAGTTGCTTTCAGTTATACCCAGCTGCCGGACTTGTAAGAGGGCGTGACAAAATCCTAAAGTCAAGGTTGCCATCTTTTAGAAGCCTACCGTTAATGTACGGCTCCCATCTGTTAGAGACCCAAGCCTACAGTTAATGTACGGCTCCCATCTGTTAGAGACCCAACCCTACCGTTAATGTACGGCTAACATCTGTTACAGACCCAAGCCTACTGTTAATGCACGGCTCCCATCTGTTAGAGACCCAAGCCTACCGTTAATGTACGGCTCCCATCTGTTAGAGACCCAAGCCTACCGTTAATGTACGGCTCCCATCTGTTAGAGACCCAACCCTACCGTTAATGTACGGCTCCCATCTGTTAGAGACCCAAGCCTACCGTTAATGCACGGCTCCCATCTGTTAGAGACCCAAGCCTACCGTTAATGTACGGCTCCCATCTGTTAGAGACCCAAGCCTACCGTTAATGTACGGCTCCCATCTGTTAGAGACCCAAGCCTACCGTTAATGAACGGCTCCCACCTGTTAGAGACCCAAGCCTACCGTTAATATACGGCTCCCATCTGTTAGAGACCCAAGCCTACCGTTAATGTACGGCTCCCATCTGTTAGAGACCCAAGCCTACCGTTAATGTACGGCTCCCATCTGTTAGAGACCCAAGCCAACCGTTAATGTACGGCTCCCATCTGTTAGAGACCCAAGCCTACCGTTAATGTACGGCTCCCATCTGTTACAGACCCAAGCCTACCGTTAATGTACGGATCCCATCTGTTAGAGACCCAAGCCTACCGTTAATGTACGGCTCCCATCTGTTAGAGACCCAAGCCTACCGTTAATGCACGGCTCCCACCTGTTAGAGACCCAAGCCTACCGTTAATGTACGCTCCCATCTGTTAGAGACCCAAGCCTACCTTTAATGTACGGCTCCCATCTGTTAGAGACCCAAGCCTAATGTACGGCTCCCATCTGTTACAGATCCAAGCCTACCGTTAATGTACGGCTCCCATCTGTTAGAGAACCAAGCCTACCTTTAATGTACGGCTCCCATCTGTTAGAGACCCAAGCCTAATGTACGGCTCCCATCTGTTACAGACCCAAGCCTACCGTTAATGTACGGCTCCCATCTGTTAGAGACCCAAGCCTACCTTTAATGTACGCTCCCATCTGTTAGAGACCCAAGCCTACCGTTAATGTACGGCCCCCATCTGTTAGAGACCCAAGCCTAATGTACGGCTCCCATCTGTTACAGACCCAAGCCTACCGTTAATGTACGGCTCCCATCTGTACCTCTGCTGTCCGTATTGCACGTCGTTGTGTTTAGCACATTCCCTGGTTCTGTAGTCAGTGTGGCCGTCCGGGCAGTCCTGAAACAGTGGTGTAAGTTAAACAGTTGAACAGGGACAGTGTAAGTTAGACAGGGACAGTGTAAGTTAGACAGGGACAGTGTAAATTAGACAAGGACAGTGTAAGTTAGACAGGAACAGTGTAAGTTAGACAGGGACAGTGTAAGTTAGACAGGGACAGTGTAAAATGGAACAGGGACAGTGTAAGTTAGACAGGGACCGTGTAAGTTAGACAGGGACAGTGTAAGTTGAACAGGGACAGTGTAAGTTAGATAGGGACAGTGTAATTAGACAGGGACAGTGTAAGTTAGACAGGGACAGTGTAAGTTAGACAGGGACAGTGTAAGTTAGACAGGGACAGTGTAAGTTAGATAGGGACAGTGTAATTAGACAGGGACAGTGTAAGTTAGACAGGGACAGTGTAATTAGATGTGGATTTTAGGACCCCCAACCCCGAAACATAGACATTGACTTAGACAAATAAATTATGTCTCGAAATAATGTTGACATTTGAGACAAGTTTTGCAATAATTTTTCTTCTTTGGCTCTTTAATAGGAGCTTAGATCTACTAGATCTTCATACAGACGAATTTATTCAAATAATGAACTGATACTAAAAATAGAAAGGCAACATCACATACACATTTTATTTTATCAGTGCAAAGTCTTTAACATAGAGCGAAGCCAATCTGCATAAAATCTATTTGAAAAATTAAAGTTAATTAAGAAATTAGCTGAACTAAATCTGATAACAGCACCCTAAGAAATGATTGCTCCCAATCTTATAGATGTCTCTAACTAACAGCACCCTAAGAAATGATTGCTC
>MUZC01004434.1:54672-77682 GCA_002072015.1 Radix auricularia | reverse complement strand
TTAGGTTTAGTGATAGGTTTTAGGGTGTGTGTTAGGTTTAGTGATAGGTTTTAGTTGGGTGTGGGTTAGGTTTAGCGATGAAATTAACAACATTTTAACTAGGGCTGCGGAAATTACCGATTAATTTCTCGATTAATCGGTAAAAAAATTTATCGATTAAAATTATTTTAATCGATAAAATAGTGAATAAATTGAAGAGGTTGTTTTAGATAGTTGTTTCGATTTATTAATAAATTTTAAATAATTAATAATAGTTTGCATTTTTTACTTAAAAACATCTCAATTAAGAAAACAGATTTTCAAAGTGTAACCTTTAAAATAAGCTCTTATATTTAAATTTAAAAATGTTAATTGCCTGTTTTTGTTAGTTCCATTGAAATTTTCACCTTAAGGAGGTCGCGTTCATGCATCTTATTTGTAACTTAATCAAAATTATCGATTAATTAATCGGTAATTTTTCAAAAGTTAACGATTAAATGTTGATTAATCGATAACAGCCCTAATTTTAACAAAATGACAGCAATCGACATGAAAAA
Organism: Radix auricularia; assembly: GCA_002072015.1. Lineage (NCBI taxonomy): Eukaryota > Metazoa > Mollusca > Gastropoda > Lymnaeidae > Radix > Radix auricularia. The sequence goes on along the minus strand of MUZC01004434.1, from coordinate 77,146 downwards.
CAATAAGGCTGGCACTGAGACTTAAGAATATTTCACTGAATTCTCCCTTCCACATCGAACTATTAATAGAATTCTGGGGATAACGCTCAAAGTTATCCGCAGAATTCTGGGGATAACGCCTCCCCAAAAAAAACCAGAAAGTAAAAACTCTTCAATGCTTGAAAAACGATGTATTCGACTTCCGGCAATGGCGGCCGTTGCCTGCGCCAGTGTTATCTCTCGATTCGCAATGTTTTTTGGTAGTTTTAACGGGTTTTTTTTAACGGATCGAGTAACTGAGTGTTGATGCACAAATGGCAGGTCAGGACATACAAAAAACATATATACATCATGGGTCTAGGACTTATGGTTGCTGAGATCTAGGGTGGTGACGGACGGACGGACAAAACGGGTGCAATAGCGCATTCGACTTCTCGAAAATGCGCTAAAAACCCAACCTGTCACACATACTGATTTACAATAAGTATGGGCCTCCATAAATGGCATCACACACCTGGGGGGTATGGAGGGAGGTCACGCATTCGTGACCATATGTGATAAGGGGGAGAGAGGTGTTTAAGAAATGTGACAACAAAAAAAACAAAAAAACGCGTAACTTTAAATAACAGTTCAACTTAAATCTTTTATTCCTTTCATTTTACTGAATGACTTTTTGAATGGCTTCACGGTTGTGACGACATTAGAGTGGAGACTTAAATTAATTACACATTTAGTTGTCAAAAACGTGATTTGTAACATGCTAATTTCTACGTCTTATTGGAAGAGAGGGTCTAAGATTTAGTGATGAAGTGTGTGGAGTGGGAGGGAGTGAAAATCGTCCAAAATTGCGTGGCGTCATTTATGAACGTCGTTTATTCTAACGTTACACAAAACGAAGGCGTATTGGCATATTGTCCAGATTTTCACTTGTTATTGTAACTTTAAATAATTCACTAATTTATTTTATTTTATAAGTAATTTCATTCGTAAATTTGTTCATTTCGAAATGGTGAAGAAATATTGATGTAAAATAAAAATAGCAACCTTTTATTTTCAATAGGATATCAATAAAGAACAGTCAGTGCTACTATTATTAATATATGTTGGCGGTCATTATTTTTGTACAAATAATATAATATTGTTAAAGGCCGAAAAAAAATTAGGTAAGAACGGGGAAAGTTTTCACCACTTGGTGACCAGTGAGTTTTGGGTCCATCTATTACCGATACGGTCTTCTAGATTCTTCTCTTTTCATGAGCAAGTCACTAAACATCTTGTTACATTTTGAAGAGCTGCCATCTACATACATAAATCCAGGATTAATATATCATACAGAATGGGACTGCATAAAGCTTTTTAAATAATAAATCCAGGGTATTATGTAAGACTAACAACACATATATTCTCTTTAAATATAATGTGAACCTAAACCCTAAATCCAATTCTGATTTGATTTGATGAATTAGTCAATTCATACAGCTGACATAGCGGCTATCTATACATTTTCTCCGAAAAAGCCGAATAAAAAATCCCCAAGGAACTATGAAACTAATTTGTTTATTAAAGAAAAATAAAATGCACGATTTCGCAGATAAAATTGAAAAAAAAAGATCAAAAGCCAGGAATAAATTATTTGAATTAGTTTACGAACTCCACCCCTTTTAAATCGCGCATCTCTCCATTTCCCTTAATTGACGCAGTCTACATTTTTCTTCCTTAAATAACGCTTGGCGCCTGGGCTGAAAAAATAGAGCGATAAATACAGATAAACAATGGAGGAATCTAAATAAGAAAATGCCTAGAAACCTGGCAATGCTCAATTTCTTTCTTTCTTTTTTTTTTATTATTTGAAAAGAGAGGTCAGGTTGGCCTATAAGGGCTAAAATAATTTAACTTAACGAAAATATTTGATGAAAATATTGCCTCTTGATATTTCATAACTACATCATTGTACAAGTGAAGATGATTACTAACTGTTTAAGGAATCGACATGAATATTAGCTAAAATAATATGTTTGACATTGTAAGTTTTCTACATTAAAAATGAGCACACACTTATTTTGCGTTATCCGTTTCAAAAAATTATTTTCTACTTTTTTTTCTTTCTTTTACCTTGCAATTCAAAGTATGTGTTCGATTTTCCCTTATAATTTTATATTTCTTATATTATTTATAAAATCGGAGACGAAGCGGACACACACACATACATCCATACACGTAAACCAAGAGTAGAAAAAAAAGATTTACACACACATATCCACACAGACACACACACACAAAGGCATACAAAAACACACGAACTAACAACACACACTTACACACACATATTCTTAAATCTATCGTAATTCTATCGTCACAGTCGCCAGTCTGAGTTAATTTGAATGAGCTGCGGCGTCAATTAAAGGAGATGTAAGAAGTTTGTCTACGTAAAGCGTTTAGAAATGTAATACTGTAACAACAATAAAATTTGCATTTTAAAATGTTATTTTACTCTCTCCACATAGTTTATGGGTATAAAAGAACGAGTAAGGTCAAGGACATCTTTTTTTTCTGCAGTCGACGCATTAACAGCCATGAATGCCAACTACTGCTTGCACGATAACAGGGGGAGGAGGTCTATGCCAACTAATAGTGGCACGTTAAAAGAAAGAGGTCTACCCCAACTACTATTGACATGTTAACAGGGAGCGGTCTATGCCAACTACTACTGGCATCTTAAAAGGGAGAGGTCTATGCCAACTAATAATGGCACGTTAAAAGAAAGAGGTCTACCCCAACTACTATTGACATGTTAACAGGGAGCGGTCTATGCCAACTAATAGTGGCACGTTAAAAGAAAGAGGTCTATGCCAACTACTACTGACATGTTAACAGGGAGAGACCTATGCCAACTACTACTGACATGTTAACAGGGAGAGGTCTATGCCAACTAATAATGGCATGTTAAAAGATAGTCTATGCCAACTACTTAAAAGAAAGAGGTCTATGCCAACTACTACTGACATGTTAACAGGGAGAGGTCTATGCCAACTACTACTGACATGTTAACAGGGAGAGGTCTATGTCAACTACTACTGACATGTTAACAGGGAGAGACCTATGCCAACTACTACTGACATGTTAACAGGGAGAGGTCTATGCCAACTAATAATGGCATGTTAAAAGACAGTCTATGCCAACTACTATTGCAGTGGCGTAGCGAGGGGGCAGGGGGAAATGTCCCCGGGCGCCACGTTAGGGGGGCGCTAAAATGAGTATCAAAACTCATTATTTAATTTAATTTTAATGTAAACTAATGTATCCCAAATACGTTTGCAAGATTGAATATTGGAGCTCCGAACATATCTTTATTACAAAACAGTTGTTAAACATGATTTAGGCGCCCCCATTGAGCGTTAAGGGGCGCCATTCTACTCATAAATAAATGACACATCCACAATGGAGGATTGCTGAGGTGTTGTTTTTTTTTTAAATTTAAAAAACTGTGAGTTGAAGGTAGTGAGCAGTAAGAGACCAATACGATTCTTTTAATAGAGCTACCAGAGACGACACTAAAAGCAACCAAAATTACCAAGACAAGAAAAAGGAGTGGCTTAAAGCAGTGGTTCTCACCCTGTGGTCCACGGACCACTAGTGGTCCGCGAAGATTTGCCTGGTGGTCCGAAAGCATGAAATTTACGCACTGTAGGAATAATCGAGAAAGACTAGCAAGTAAAAGGATTAACGCAGACTTAAATATATTTCTGATCTGGCCATAATGGTTTTTAATTTTATCAAGCTCGTCAATTAAATTCTCGTCTCTTTGATTTCTTATGCTCGAATATGAATCTTGAACATTAACAGTTACTAATGTATACTGAAGTTCGCTGGTTATCTGACTGTTTTAATTACGCGATGACGTAAGAGATTTTCATGTAGAAATAACTCAAAGCTTGTTGATAATTTGAACCATGGCTAATGGGTTGCTGTTCTGGCTTACTTGGCTGAAATTTTTGAAAAGCTCAATAAACTTAATTCCACTCGGCAAGGAAGGCAGATACATTATATAACTCTCAGTGACAAAATGTCTGCTTTTACGAAAATGCTTGATCTTTGAAAAAGAAGATTATTTCAAGGTAACTTTGAGATGTTTGATAAATTGTACGAAATCACTGAAAAACCAGAAAATGCAGAAATAATTAAATAAACCACTGTTGATTAATTTGATTTCTTGTCATATTCAATAAATGCGGGGCCAATTTTATTTCTTCTATTTTGATATTTATCGTGGGTTTCCAGTCCTAATCTCGATCACAATGAAGATGAAATTACCAACATCGTACTTAAACCAATTAATTGAACTGACCAGTGATAACAATTTGAATATGTTGTATCAGAACGTTGGGTTAATGAAATTTGGAGTCTCAGAAAGCTTTTAAAATTATTTTACCCTTTGCAACTTTGTAAAAGGGATTTGTCTGCAGTGCTTACAATAAAAACAAAACATCGTTCGTACTAAATAAACTAATATAGCAGTCTTTTAAATAAAAACTACTGTTTATGACTTAAAGTTGTTTTTTATAGTTAGCAAGTAGACTTAAATAAGAAGACTTTGAGAATAATATAAATGATATATATTCGATACAAAAGAAAGAGTATTGTTTAAGGAGCACGCAAATCATAACATATTAGTATAGTTTTACTAACTAACATGTTTTGTTTACTACTTATAGCTATCTATATACACAGCATAATTATATCTAACTTTTCAGCACGGCAGTAGCACAATTTTTAGTAGTGGCCCGTAGCTAAGACACATATTTTTCAAGTGGTCCTGGAATCTCAAAAGGTTGAGAACCACTGGCTAACAGAATGGTTAATACGCGTCCCTTTGCTGCATGCTGTGACTCTTTAAAAAGATAAATCGCACTTCCCCAATCCTCATGTGGAGGGAGTAAAGTGGGAGAGGGGAGGGAAGGTCTCTCCTCTCACGGGCTTGTATCGGTTTGTCAAAGCAAGTTGGATTCCTTTCATATGAAACATCAGACACCGCCTTTCTTTCCTGTCCATCTGTGATAAAACTTGTTGCTCAGTACGATCAACTGTTAGAAAAAAAACACCAACAAAATGCCCGAGAAAATATAGGTTCAGTATCTTATTTATCACCGGAAATCCAAAATGAATTTATCCAGCTACTTACATCGACCGTAAGGAATCAGCTGTTGAGTGAAATCAGAAAAGACAAGTACTACGGTATCTTACTTGACTCCAATCGATCTAGGACACCGGAAAAGCTTTCTCAAGTCATCAGATTTGTGGGTGTGGGTTTACAAACTAAAATGTAACTATCAAAGAATCATTTTCAGATTTTGCACAGATACATTCCAAAGACGCAAAAAGCCTTGAAATAGTTATCATAGAGAAACTGAGAAACTGGAATCTAATAGCATACCACTATCCGACTGTCGGTCACGATGTTATGACAATGCTTCCGTAATGACCGGGAATGTATCCGGACTTCAACAGCGAAAATGTGCTAGAAAACACAAAGCATTGTTCATCAACTGTGGCATCCACAGCTTAAACTTAGCAAGAGTACACTCAACTAAACATGATCCAGTTGTTATCACGTTTTTTTGGAACAGTTGAAAGTATACATTTATGTTTTCTCCCTTTCAACAACTCCTTGGGAAAAATTAAAAAAGAGTTGTGCCAATCACAATGAAGAGGGAGTCTGAAACACGTTGGATTGCACGATCAGAAGCTGTTATAGCAATTTATGAAGGACTAGATGACATGGCAGGGCTGTTGGAAAAATTATCAGAACATACAAATATGACGCCTGACACCAGAAGTGATGCAGAAGCTTTGCTGGTAGGTATATAAAACTCTAACTTCCTTTTAAACATTTCTGGAACATCATACTTGATAAAATTGATAGTGCCAAGAAACGGTTCCAGAATCCTACTGTGGTTTCAAGGAAGCTTAATCTGATCTTGAATCGCTTGAGCAAGAAAATTTCAACATTCGTGTTAATTTGAGCCATGTTGCGGTAGACAATGGAAAAGAAGATGCACAACTTGGAGAATCGAGGTTGACAGAAGATTAGACGACATCGGAGGATGCCTTCGAGAATTAAAAAGAGATGCAGAACTTTCTCCATAAGAAGAAATTGCACCTGCTATGAAGAGCGAAATTGATAAACTCCAACAGGAGATATCAATACGGATTTTACGTCTTAAACAACCTAAACAACAAATTTGGATTTTTACTAGACGTCAAATCTCTTCTTGCTGAAACAAAAGTCGATACGCTTCATTAAAATTGCTTAGATTTTGCTAATTTCTACGAATTGTGTACAGAAATCAAAGACTAAAAAATGATGCTCAGTACCCGGACTGAAGTTATACCGGAAACTACTTTGGATCTTCTCGTTTTTATTGTTTCATATGGAGATGACGTATTTCCGAATCTGCGCATTTCACTTCAAATACTTCTAAAAATTGCTGTTTCAACTAATAGCTGTAAGCAGTCCTTCAGCAAAGTAAACCTTATTTTGTCTTAATTACGTGCTTCAAGTGATCAAGATCTTCTGGATGATCTTGCACTCCTTAACATCGAAAGAGAACACTTGAGAATATCAATTTTAACAGCGAGATTGACGACATTCAAGGAAGATCAATTTATTTTAGATTATGTGTATTCGAGTCATGTATAATTAGTAGAGTATTTTTTTTTCAAATAAATTGTTTATAATCGTATAGAGAATTATTAGATTGCATTGTATTTCATTAAAACATCATTTGCTTCAAAAAATGAACCATATAAACCGTAAAATTTCAAATTTTTCTTGGGGGCTCAGTGAGCCCCCATAATTTTTTGGTCCGTCAATGGGCGCAGAATTTGTGTCATGCCCCCGGGCGCACGTGACCCTAGCTACGCCACTGCTATTGACATGTTAACAGGGATAGGTCTATGCCAACTAATAGTGGCACGTTAAAAGAAAGAGGTCTATGCCAACTACTATTGACATGTTAACAGGGAGAGGTCTATGCCAACTACTACTGACATGTTAACAGGGAGAGGTCTATGCCAACTAATAATGGCATGTTAAAAGAAAGTCTATGCCAACTACTACTGGCATGTTAACAGGGAGAGGTCTATGCCAACTACTATTGGCATGATAACAGGGATAGGTCTATGCCAACAACTACTGGCACGTTAAAAGAAAGAGGTCTATGCCAACTACTACTGACATGTTTACTTTATTTTGATGGGATGGCCCGTGGACAAAGTCAGAGGATGGCCCGTGGACAAAGTCATAGGATGGCCTGTGGACAAAGTCATAGGATGGCACGTGGACAAAGTCATAGGATGGCACGTGGACTAAGTCATAGGATGGCCTGTGGACAAAGTCATAGGATGGCCTGGGGACAAAGTCATAGGATGGCCCGTGGACAAAGTCATAGGATGGCCCGTGGACAAAGTCATAGGATGGCCTGTGGACAAAGTCATAGGATGGCCCGTGGACAAAGTCATAGGATGGCCTGGGGACAAAGTCATAGGATGGCACGTGGACTAAGTCATAGGATGGCCCGTGGACAAAGTCATAGGATGGCCCGTGGACTAAGTCATAGAATGGCTTGGGGACAAGGTCATAGGATGTCCTGGGGACAAAGTCATAGGATGGCCTGGGGACAAAGTCATAGGATGGCCCGTGGACAAAGTCATAGGATGGCCCGTGGACAAAGTCATAGGATGGCCTGTGGACAAAGTCATAGGATGGCCCGTGGACAAAGTCATAGGATGACCTCTGTACCAGGAACCCTGATGTACATGATAATTTTGTTGACGTCATAAATGAACTACTCCAGCTTGAATGAAAAGATTAGACTTAAACTTAAACCTCTTGGCCAATCCGAGCTTACCATGGTTAAACCTTTCAGCCAATCAGATCTTACCTAGTTTAAACCTTTCGACCAATCAGATCTTACCTTGGTTGGGCATGACATCGGCGTATCCTGTAGGCCATTCCATAACCACAGGTGTGTGAGCACACTGACCAGCCTGTCCAAGGGCCCCAGTCTAGGGTTCTTTGAGTAGCCGCCTTTAACAAAATAAATGAAATATACAAGATATAGTTTTTATTGAAGTACTAGCAAAATACCCGCGCTTTACAGCGGAAAATTGGCTTTGATTTAAGTGTTGAAAACCTGCGTTATACCAATTCGAAACGTATTTAGCCTGTTAACATCGCAGGAGTGTACAACTTCCAATAGCACTATGCTCTTCCTATATGGGAAATTTGAGATTTAATGAGGAACCTGTTTCAGATAGCTTATAGAAGGGGAAAAACCTACATGAGTGGGAATGTAAAAAATGATTTTTCGCCAATTATCGTCTTAAGAGTGTGCTCAGTTACTTCAAAAAGTTTCATGCTTTACTTACACGCGCTATAAGAAAATACTACATTAGGGACGCGGCCCCCAGTAAGGGATAATTTTAATAGTTTTTCGCCTGTTACCATTGCGAAAGTTTACTCAACAACTTCCCAAAGTTTCATGCTTCTACCTATACGGGAAATATAATTAATTATTTTACTTTAAAAAAAAAAAATAAAGTTCATATAAGGAAGAAAAAAAACTACATTTAGGCTTCCGGCCTCCAGTAAGGGATATTTTAATTATTTTTTTTCCACCTGAGAGATATTTGGGTAAAAATTATAATGTTGATGTGATAAATTTATTGTAGTGAATGAATAATGCAGAATCACCTTGTTCATATTGGAATATTTTGTATAATAAAAAATCTTTTGGTAAGACTTCCCCCCCCCCATCCACATCCAACCAATCAAAATAATCCAACATAATTTAAATTCCTAATTTGTATCTGAAAACGATGTGGGGTGAGGCGGTGGGGAGGAAGGCAGGGGCGTAGATATCGGCGTAGCTAGAGTTGGCGCAAACAAAGTAGATGTTAAAAGTCATCTGTATGATATCGTACAGCAGAAAGCACCAATACGATGCCGCTCGACCCCCTTCTAAAGTCGCTCTTGTCACCTTACAACACGTTTGCGTCCATTTCTAAAAAGACGTTAGGGGCCGTCCATAAGGTACGTCACGCTCCAGAGGGGAAGAGGGGGGTGTAAGAAAGTGTGACAGGAGGGAGTCCGGTTATTGTGAAGTCACGGTGTTTTATGTTAATTTTTAAATTATTTTGTTAATAAAAAATATTTTTTTTTTATACTAAAGTGTGACGTACTTTGTGGGGATGGAGGGGTCCGAGATTTGTGACAGTTTGTGACAGGGGGAGGGGGAGTTAAAAATTGTCAAAAATAGCGTGACGTACTTTATGAATGGCCCCTTACCGGCGTGGTTGGTCCAGGTCATATTAGTTTAACGCAATGGGGGGTGTGGAGGGAGTTAAGTTACATCTGGCGTATGTCAGACTCTTTACCCCACTTAAAATATAATTTTAAAAGTGCGCCCTGCAATGTAAGGAGAAAAAGAGCGTCCCGGGTATACCTCACACTTCGCCCCAGTGTAACTACAGATCGGTGTGTGAGAAAGGGGGGTGGTTGTGGTTGTCCCGGGTATACCCCACACTTCGCCCCAGGCTAACTACAGATCGGTGTGAGAGAAAGGGGGGTGGTGGTGGTTCGGTTGATAACAAAATAGTTTTAATAGGGCGCTCTATTAAAATGTTATTTCACATTATAAAGGGGGGGGTGGGTTTCGTTAAGTACTTTCCCGACCCAATATCAGTCATTATCTGTGTTTTCACGGCCCAATATAAGTCTATATCTGTGTTTAGGAAAAACTATCCGTCCCAGAGACAAAATACTGTCATTTTATCTCCAAGTATGGGAGAGTGACAGAAGAAAAACACGTGCTTGTAGCCGTACTTGAAGTCTGGTGTGGACACAAACTTCTTCTAGCGCAGCGACCTCTGGCGGTGACACGAGAATTACTTAGTGTTGACAAACAGCCGAGTGGGGGAGATAAGCCGGTATAAATAATTTATCAAACCAAATAAGATGGTTTGGCCAATAATGATCTTCGCCTAGCACTCCCAATTTGTCAGGTACGCTAGTTATGGAGTGATCGTTCTTAGTGGGGAAAGGGGCAGATAAGAAGGTTCGCCATATTGGAGTTATAAGAAGGGCCTGGAGATTTCAGCTGATAAAATTGGAGATCATTTCTGGTTGAATGACAGACGGCTGAGGAGTACTTAAAAACACAACTTGGTGTAACTAGTCATACAGTAATTCACTTGTACGTGGATTATTTTAAAACACAACTTGCTGTAAATAGTCTTTGAGTAAATCACTTATATGTTAAAAAAAATACCAAAACTTTCGATTCGTATTCAATTTAGGAATGCTTAAAATTTAAAATAAAATATTAAAACTTTCAAAAATGTTTAATTTAAAAAAAAAAAACAATATTAAAAAAGCCACCCCAATGTAAACAAAACAATGTTGGCGGGACAAGGTACCATCAGAATAAAACTATTTACGAATTGCATTTATATTTTACAAATTACTCAGAAGGAGCGCATTCTTTGATGTATGACGGACTGGATGTAAACACTATAAAGCTGATACCATAAATGTGAGATTTTTTACTTTGATATAAAGCTAATGGATGTGGCACACTGTTCTTTTATTTTTTGCCACCGTAGTCGTTGGCCAATGTGTCCGTTGGAAAACTGACCACACTACGATATCCAGTCTGTGTCTGCTTAGACCACACTACGACATTCAGTCTGTGTCTTTTCGGACCACACTACGACATTCAGTCTGTGCCTGCTTAGACCACACTACGACATTCCGTCTGTGTCTGCTTGGACCACACTACGACATTCAGTCTGTGTCTGTTCGGACCACACTACGACTTTCAGTCTGTGTCTACTTGGACCACACTACGACATCCAGTCTGTGTCTACTTGGACCACACTACGACATTCAGTCTGTGTCTACTTGGACCACACTACGACATTCAGTCTGTGTCTGCTTGGACCACACTACGACATCCAGTCTGTGTTTGTTTGGACCACACTACGACATTCAGTCTGTGTTTGTTTGGACCACACTACGACATCCAGTCTGTGTCTGATTGGACCACACTACAGCATCCAGTCTGTGTCTACTTTGACCACACTACGACATTCAGTCTGTGTCTACGTGGACCACACAACAACATCCAGTCTGTGTCTGATTGGACCACACTACGACATTTAGTCTGTGTCTGCTTGGACCACACAACAACATCCAGTCTGTGTCTGATTGGACCACACTACGACATTCAGTCTGTGTCTACTTGGACCACACAACAACATCCAGGCTGTGTCTGTTCGGACCACACTACGACATTTAGTCTGTGTCTACTTGGACCACACTACGACATTTAGTCTGTGTCTACTTGGACCACACTACGACATCCAGTCTGAGTCTGCTTGGACCATACTACGACATTCAGTCTGTGTCTACTTGGACCACACTACGACATCCAGTCTGAGTCTGCTTGGACCACACTACGACATTCAGTCTGTGTCTACTTGGACCACACTACGACATCCAGTCTGTGTCTGATTGGACCACACTACGACATTCAGTCTGTGTCTGATTGGACCACACTACGACATTCAGTCTGTGTCTGATTGGACCACACAATAACATCCAGTCTGTGTCTACTTGGACCACACTACGACATTCAGTCTGTGTCTGATTGGACCACACAATAACATCCAGTTTGTGTCTACTTGGACCACACAACAACATCCAGTCTGTGTCTACTTGGACCACACAATAACATCCAGTCTGTGTCTACTTGGACCACACAACAACATCCAGTCTGTGTCTGATTGGACCACACAACAACATCCAGTCTGTGTCTACTTGGACCACACTACGACATTCAGTCTGTGTCTACTTGGACCACACAACAACATCCAGTCTGTGTCTGATTGGACCACACTACGACATTCAGTCTGTGTCTACTTGGACCACACAATAACATTCAGTCTGTGTCTACTTGGACCACACAACAACATCCAGTCTGTGTCTACTTGGACCACACAACGACATCCAGTCTGTGTCTGATTGGACCACACTACGACATCCAGTCTGTGTGTGCTTGGACCATTCATTTATTAGTGGCCCCATTAAAACACAAAAATCCCCACAAAATTGTTTAACGGCTGCACTCTTCCTTTGAGAAATTCTTGCCGATGTGGAAAGCTCTGATCCTTGTTGCTATTTTTGGAAGCAGACGATAAGACTGGTGCTTTCTTGGCTCCACGAGCAGGCGTCTCAATGGACGTTAGAGCAGTATTTCCCTTTGTCTTCTAAACGGACGTAGCATAAATAATTTTTTTTAAAAAGAGGATGAGTTGGGATATTTTAAACATGATTCCGAAAACACAATAAATCTAAATTTCAAAATTTTAAAATTTGTTTTTAAAAAAATTAAAAAAATTAGTTGAACATTTTTTTCTGAAGACAATAATTAAGACAGAAAAAGTTACTGCTCATGCTGTTATTTTGTTAGCATCTTGTTGTGTTGTTATTTTGTTAGCATCTTGTTGTGTTGTTATTTTGTTAGCAGCTTGTTGTGTTGTTATTTTGTTAGCAGCTTGTTGTGTTGTTATTTTGTTAGCAGCTTGTTGTGTTGTTATTTTGTTAGCATCTTGTTGTGTTGTTATCTCGTTAGCAGCTTGTTGTGTTGTTATTTCGTTAGCAGGATTGTGTTAGTTGAGTTAAAAGGGGAGCATTCAGTAGATGTCATATACAAATTAAATTCCCCTAATCCCCCCCCCCCCCCAAATGGATATAAGTGATACCACGAGATACGAAATTATTCCGTTACAGGATAGTTTCCGCATCTCGGACTAATTTTTACATCTAAAATACCCTATCCATTCCCAACTAAAAATTGAAAATATTGAAGAAATCTAGGGGAAAAATTAGGATTCTGCAATCCTTAAAAGTACAAATTATAAATCGAATCTGTCAAAATAATTCAATAGAAAATAGAACGCGAGCAAATAAGCATAAGGAGGACCCTCACTTAGATCGACCAATTACAGTTTTGGTTGGCAAGCGCGCTTGGTGCAGGGTGGGGGGCAGTGTGCATGTCTCGAGATTGAACGTGTGTCGGCTGACCCCCCCCCCCAATCTTTTACTCGCATTGTTCCCAATTTGACGTGCTGCTATTGTGTACGTTCGTTCCCACTTTGTTTGCTCCATCTTTGAGCAAGTCTGCGAGGTTTGCTACGCCATGGGCCGTATTTGGTAAATAATGATAAACCAATGAAAACAAAATAAAATAAATGAAACATAACATGCATACCATAAGTTACCAGTGTTAACCTTTGCTTTTCGAGTGAGGTGATTCATTATTAATTTCTTTCAAGCCAGGGCCATAAAATACGCTTTTCTAAAAATTTCACGAAGATATTTACATTAGGAAGCCAATACCAAATTAACTACAGAAGTAAAGAGAGCGCGTGTGACACGGACAAACACACAGCAGCGACACAGCATTAAAGATCGAACTGACCAATAAGAGAGCAGAACGGTTGGTTGGGCTTTGAATGACGTCCCGTGATTCCCATTATGTTGCAGAGTCGTCAATTAATATTTGCCTATTACAGATTTGACAGTTTCAGATATGTGTGTTTCAGATGTGTGTGTTTCAGATTTGTGTGTTTCAGATGTGTGTGTTTCAGATTTGTGTGTTTCAGATTTGTGTGTTTCAGATTTGTGTGTTTCAGATTTGTGTGTTTCAGTTTTGTCTGTCTTAGATTTTTCTGTACCGGATATGTGTGTTTCAGATTTTTGTGTTTCAGATTTTTGTGTTTCAGATTTGTAGTTTCCGGTATGTTTCTGTCTATCTCCGGAGATGGAGCACGTAAAGAATTCCAATTAATTCCACCCACGGAGCTCACTGCAAGAGTTATCTGAACTTTGATAAAATGGCGCGTCCTTGTGAAATAGAGAACAACAAGGGATTTCAGAGCTATACAGGAGGAGGGGGTGGGGGTAAAGGTCACGGACTAACGTCTATCATCATATCCGATATCACCTCGACACGCAGGTAAATGCACAGGTATTTTCAGTGGCTTGGGGCGGGGATAACGTAATAAAACTGCCAGTTACAGAAATAAGCTAAATATTTAAAGAGGGTTAAAAAAAAAAGTTTTTGTAGCATGCCCGCCCCACCCCACCCCACCCCAGCAAACTCAGATATCTCATTAGTTCATCTGTCATTTTGGGGCGCCCACCACCTCAGCTACCTTATAGATCATCTGTCATTTTGGGGCACCCGGCAACTCTGCTACCTTATAGATCATCTGTCATTTCGGGGCGCCCGCCACCTCAGCTACCTCATAAATCATCTGTCATTTTGGGGCGCCCGCCACCTCAGCTACCTCAGTTTATCTGTCATGCACGTGTGGATATATAGCCCGTGGAGAAATATATGTTATTTAAGAGGGTATAAATAGACCAAAAAGGGCGTCATTTGACAACGAACGTTTCGGCAAAAAAGCCTTCCACAGTGAACAGATAGAAACTGAAGTCAACTAAAATTAATCATGGTTTAATAACATCCAATAGTTAGAGTTTGTGGATAAAGTGAACGACACCTCTGGCGATGTGTGTCATCTCTTTTAGTGTCCGCCTCTGGACAGGTAGAGAACTCATCAAGTGACCCGATCACGTGACCCGATTCACTAAACGTTCCAGTCAATGAAAGATATTCAGGGTGGTGTGGTAGGATGAGATGTTTCTAGAAAGTCAATTTTAGTCTGCCAGTCGGGGCGGGGGCGGCAAGGAGAAAAGTCAATACCTGGCGTTCGTGTAGGTATGAGCTGGAAGAATGTGGTCTGTGTCGGTGGTTGTGAAGTAATCCACACTTGTATGTGATACAATTTCACCACTTGGGCGGGTCATGACACCGTAACTCGGGAGAAATGTTTGTCAACAAAGGGAAGCTATTTAAGTTCGAGGAAGATAATCGTTGTGTCCATCATCTAAAGTTTGTGTGTGTCCCATAACCCCGTGGTCGTAGGGGGTTCTAATGTTTCCATTAGAACTTTCTTAGGGCTTGGTAGACCTTTGCGGGGCCCATCTCCTCTCCATGTCAGCGGAGGACTTTTTAATGTGGCTTTAACATGAGCTCGCTCCCACGCCCCTCAGCTTGTGAGGCGAGCGCACTATTGTCTACGCTATCCAGCTAAAGTTAAGTGTGTCATCATCATCATCATCATCATCTTTGCCTGTCGTTCCATCTAGGGCATAGGCCACGAACAAAGACTCTCCAGGCATCCCGGTCCTGTGCCAATCTCTCTAGCTGTCCCCAGCTGTGCCCACTCTTTTTGGAGTCTGTCTCCGGTTCCCTTCTCCAGGTCATTTTGGGTCCACCTCTTTTTCTCTTGCCCTGGGGGTTCCAAGTGAGGGCTTGTCTCACAATGCTGGATGTCGACTTTCTGAGGGTGTGGCCAATCCATCTCCATCTGCACTGACGTATTAGTTCTTCCACTGGCTCTTGTTGTGTACGTTGCCAGAGGTCCTCGTTGGTGATGATATTGGGCCAGCGGATTCGGAGAATTGTTCGGAGACATGTGTTTATAAATGCTTGAAGCTTTTTCAAAATGTTTCTTTTTCGAAAGTTAAGTGTATACAAAGACGTATTTAGGTTCCATCCAAATATTGCATACGCAAGCAGGAGGGAGGGGGGGTCTTCGAAAAATTGTATTTTGCGTATGGGTGCGTACGGGGGGGGAGAGGGCCTCAACTGAATGCGTACGTGAGCACAAACAATTTAATTTACATAATACTAAGCCTAGTAACATAAACCGCTCAGACTGCAAACGGCATCCGTGACTGAATGTGTCAAGACTGATATGCAATAATGCTTTATAATTTAATGCAAAGGCAATTCTGAACTTTTGATTATTTAAAAGTAATTAATTTTTTATTCAGACCAAACGTTCACACATTGCTAACATATATCCGTCTGATTTATATTTCCCTTGCTTGAAATTAGTAGAAGTTTTTCTTTCGCCTAACGTTGTCTCAGCCGTTATATAAACATAACGGGATGGCGATTTCACTGCTTATATTGGTATATTTCAAAAGTTTTTTTTATCCGTCCATGAATGACATCACGCGATTTTTACCCCCCCTCCTTTCCCCCCTCGTCACAAAACTTAGACCCCGCTCTCCAATATGACGTCACAAAACCTTGATTGACCCCCCCCCCCACATACACACAAAAGCTTTTTGAAAATTACCACGTTTCAAATTACATTTTTGTCATTTAAATATGTATTTAGTGTAAGTCTGCACTCTAATATCGTAACTCGTGTGAAGCCATTGAAAATGTAACTAAATAAATTGTACGCAATCAAGTGGAACTTTTATTTAAAGTAGCACAATTTGATGTGATTCTGATTTCCCTCCCCCTTGTATTACACCGTCACAAATGCGGGACCCTTGTTCGCCCCCCACCCCCAAGCGCGCGACGTCATCAATGGTCGGCCCCCATCATGCAGTGCTGAACACAATAAAATTTGTATGTTTTATTGTATTTCTTTAATAATTTTAACATGAAAAACACGATGTTACAAAAAACTTTAAAGCTGTCGTCCATAAATGACGTCAGCGATTTTCGATATTTTTACCCCCAAACCCCGCTGGTCAAAGTTCGTCACAAAAACTTAGACCAATATGACGTCAAAAAGCTTCGACCCCCACCCTACCAAAAACCCATATTTTCTAAATGAAAATTAGCATGTTGCAAATTACTTTACATAATTTAAATATGCCTTTAGTAAGGCTGCACTCTAATATCTTTAACACGTGTGAAGCCATCGAAGATGTCATTAAATAAATTGAAGCAATCAAATATTTTAGGGGAACTTTTATTTACAGTTGCGCATTTTGATGTGATGTCATATTTCTGCAACCCCCCTCACCCTCTTCACACATCGTCACAAATGCGTCACCCCCACCCTCTTAGGCGGGTGACGTCATTTATGGACTGCCCCAAAGTAAACCCAATATCTTTTGACTCTGGCTTAAAAGTAATTTTTCAACCGGTTAGGGGGGGGGGTAGCGAATTTGTACGTACGTATAGGGGGGAAGGGGTCCCGAAAATGTACGGAGTGCAACAGGGGGAGGGGAGTACGAAAAATACGACTTATTTGTGTAAGTAATATATGGATGGCCCCTTAGTGAAATACATCTGTATGTGAAAGTTCAGCCTGGATGGGAAGAATGAAAAGAAACTAACAAATGTAACAGACTGTTGTCAGTTAAAAAAGTACGTCATATAGGAAATGTCGCGAGCCACTTGTTAGTGTGAGGAGCCTTGACAGAAGAGCATTTTTTAAAATATTTACTTTTTAAAATTTGCACGGCAATCATATTATGTGTAAAATTTTACACTTCACGAACACAGATTTTATAACATCATTCTTAAAATTTGGTGCGCGGTAATACCAAACATAATTAACAACAATTAAGAGACGAAGGTTGGCATGTTTCGATCATGTACTGCGACGCGCTACCCTGACAAAAATCATCCTTCAAGGCACTGCAGGTGGGGGGCGGTGAAGATGGCGACAACGGAAAAGCTGGCCTGACAACATAAAGGAATGGACAGGGATGAGGTTGAATGAATTATTAGCCGCCGCTCAAGACAGGCAACTGTGGAGATCGTTGTCTTTTCAACGACCGCAACCGCCACGGGACTGGTGACAATGATATCAGTTAGATATCTGCGCGGCATACGCTTCACGCAACTTGAAGGGAACATCGTTAACATGCCGAATGAATAAATGTAACAACGCATAACCTATATAAAATTACCGATCTTTGTGCTATAGTTAAAATACAGCAAACGCGTAGTGTGTGTGTAGTATTGACTATTTGTTCAAAGGAACTAATTCAAGGATAAAAACTAATTTTTTACAGAAAGCTAAGAGTCCAAGAAAAGAAAATGAGACTGATTGAGACAAGCTGATACAGTTTTTACAAGATTAATTTTAGCTGTAATTTGTGATAATCTATATTAATAAAAGACAAAGCCACACAGACTCACTCACTCACTCACTCACTCACTCACTGAATCATTACCAATTTTTCAACTTCCCGTGTAGGTAGAGGCATGAAACTTTGGGAAGTTGTTGTGTACACTCACGCGACGATAATTTGCGAAAAAGAATGTTAAAATGCTCACATATTAGTTCATTAAAAAAATTATTATACTTTGGATACTGTGTAAATAGATTTTTTTAAAAACAAAAATTGGATTATAAAAACTTGATGGAATATAATAAAATATTAGAGGGCATTAAAATTCCATTTTTCATTCTTTTGGAGCCGAGGGCCCCTAATATCATTTTTCTCAAACGTTTAAGAAATTTTAACCATTCAATTTCACGCGATTCTTTAAATACCAATATTGATAAACAAATATATCCACCATGCTTTTAAACAGGTTCTCAACCATGACCTTAATCCTAATTATCCGCCGCAAAGCGCGGGTATCTTGCTAGTCTATATATACAATTCAGCAGAACAAGCACAAGACGTGTGCAAATAAGCATGACAAATGACCGTCGGCCAATAACAGTTTATGTTTGGCAAGCCAGAGTAGTACAGAGTGTGGGCGGGAGCAGGTAGCTAACCGTAGTGCTCATGTCTCGAGACCAACAATGCATCAGCGATTCACCTCCCGACGTTCACTGGCGTTGTTCTGATTTGTTTGTGCGGTTATTCGTGTCCGTTCTCCCCCTTTTCTTTAACCCATCTATGAGCAAGTGTGCAGCGTATGCCACGCCACGGGTCGTATCTAGCTAATTTTAATTTGAGAATATCTCTGCTCTGTCCCACTATATCAGACATATTTAAATGTGTAATAATACTATATAATACAATAATACTAATATTATTAATACAAGTAGTTCGATTCAATGCGAAAACTACTTTAAGTTTTTAACTAAGATTAATATTGGTTAAGAATATTAATTTATAGAGACGTAGGTGGAGCTCAATCGTAATTAGATGGTGTCCACTCTCTGCTTTCCTATATAAATTCGCTCTGTCATCTCTCAGTTTCACTTTTTTGGATACTTTGGATTCCACCGCAGCTAAGTTTCTTCATTTTATATTTTATTTTTATTTTCGTTTTACTTGTGTATTGTATGTTCGTTGAAAAAGGCTCTTTGCCGAAACGTTCGCTGTTTTGTTACGTCCGTCAGGCTAACCCTTACCTTGTTTACGTCTTTTCCATTTAATTTTTTATAAGCCTGATTGCAGTCCTACCCCTCATTTTGTTAGATGGTGTCCGAAGGACGTGGTCATATAGCAAGGAATAGGGTAAAAGACCAAAGGTAGGGATCAATGAAAAACGAAGGGGTATCGAGAGAGCTGATGAGGTGAAAGTGATGTTTTAAATAAGGATAGGGGTATGAAGGTATTGACCAATAAGTTGAATCAAAGCACATATTCACTTGTCCCCTCGTCCTTATTACTGGAAATTTTCCATATTTTCCCAGATGACTTGATCTATGGCGGATTAAGGCGGGGTGGGGGGAGGCTGAACGGGCTATAGCCAGGGGCCCCCGGCGGTTTGGAGCCCCCCAAACTTTTTATATTGTATAATAAACGTGTACAAATGTTTGCACGAACCCTTGAAAACATAATAAACTAGCAATTTACCCGAGCTTTGCTGCGGAAATTAGGATTTCATTTAGCGTTGAGAACCCTCGTTACACCAATTCGAAACACCTATTGATTTTAATCTGAATCAAGGTGGATATACTAAATATATTAACTTCAACCGTTCAGGCTCCTACGTACACAAGAACTTGGAGATTTAAAGATGCGTCTTTTTATATAACTCATATTGGGAAATAACCTATATTTCGGCAATCGTCACCCTAGTGAGAGGTGATTTAATCTTACCATCGCGGGAAGAGGCGGTACTCAACAACTTCCCAACGTGTCAAGCTTCTACCTACACGGAAACTGAAAAAAACTACATTTGGGCCCCCGGTCCCCAGTAATGGATATTTGAAATATTTTTCAACCTGCTACAATCGCGAATATGAATTTATCAACTCCCCAACGTTTTGTGTCTACATACACGGGAAATAAAAGAATTATAGATTTTCATTTTTTTTATAAATCTCATATAAGAAAAAAAAAGTTTTTTGGGGCTTCGGCCCCCATGAGTGTGTATTTCAAAATTCTTTTACACCGACTTTCGTCGTGAGAGGGTAATTAACAATTTCCCAAAATTTCATGCTCCTACCTGCTGCTAATTGGAGAATTAGTGATGAGTCGGTTTTTAATATAAGAAATACTATATTTGGGCCCCCGGTCCTCCATTAGAGGGAATTTTAACTTTCTTCTTTGCCAACTGTGGTCGGGAGCGTGTACTCAAAATTTTTTCACAGTTTCATGCTTCTATCTACACGGGAAAAAGGAAAATTTGTGATTTTCACTTTTTGTAGAGCCCATGTAAGGGAAAAAATGCTTTTGGGCCCCCTGCCCCACATGAGCAAAATTTTTAAAATTCTTTTTAGCCAATTTTCGTCGTGAATGGGTACCCAACAACTTCCCAAAATTTCATGCTCCTTCCTACACGGAAAAGTAGAGAGTAAGAGATGAGTAGGTTTTTAATATAAGAAAAACTGTATTTGGGCCCCCGGCCCCCAATGAGAGGGAGTTTTAACATTCAGTTTTGCCAATTTTCGTTGGGAGCGTGTACTCAAAAAATTTCCAAAGTTTCATGCTTCTACCTATTAGGGAAATAGGAGAATTAGTGATTTTCAATTTTTATATAGCTCAAATAAGGGAAAAAAAAACGTTTTTCGGGCCCCGGACCCCATGAGTGGAAATTTATCTTTTGTTTCAAATTATCGTCGGGAACATGTACTCAAAAAAAATAAAAAATTCAAATTCTCATGCTTCTACCTACACGGGAAATAGGAAAATTGGTGATTTTCAATTTTTATAGAGCCCATTTACAGAAAAAAATTTTTCTGGGCCCCAGCCCCACATGAGCGAAATTTGTAAAATTCTTTTTCGCCAGTTTTCGTCGTGAGAGGGACCCAACAACTTCCCAAAGTTTCATGCTTTTACCTACACGGGAAGTTGGAGAATTAGTGATAAATCAGTGAGTCAGTCAGTGAGGGCTTTCCCTTTTATTAGTATAGATTAAATAAATTTGTAATTCTTATCTATTAAACTGATCGCTATTCAGACCTCATAGACTTAATAATCGAAAAACTTGATTAGATTGGCTCAATAAGAGAACAAATTATAAAATATGGTATATATTTTTTCTCCATTATTTTCCATTATTAATATTAAGTCTCAGTCTTAAATTAGCTGCTAGCAATCATTTTACTTTAAGGGACGCTGGCTGGATAGGGATCCCGTTTGATTGCAGCCCGGGGCCCCGTGCAGTCTTAATCCGCCCCTGGGCTTGATGTTAGATGGGTCTTTTCCTTCGCAGAGGTTTAGTCAGCATTGTTGTAATCTATGTTGTGTAGATTCAGTTGGTAATGTTCTAATCTATGTTGTGTAGATTTAGTTGGTAATGTTGTAATAGTCGGTAATGTTGTAATAGTCAGTAATGTTGTAATCTGTGTTGTGTAGATTTAATTGGTAATGTTGTAATAATATTTTGTATAGATTTAGTTGTCAATGTTGTAATCTATGTTGTATAGATTTAGTTGGTAATGTTGTAATCTATGTTGTTTAGATTTAGTTGGTAATGTTGTAATCTATGTTGGGCTTACACCTACTTGTACATGCCATGGATTCTTCTTCTATTTTGCATCTAAAAATTCTAACGTATGAACATCATAAAAAAATCTTCATTTTTTTTTGGATATCACCTAAAAACGTGTTCACTTTGGGTAGGAATTAAAACCTTTCTGCGTGGGGATTGATTAGCAAAGACTTCCCTAAGTCTTGACATAATCTAAAACCTTCCTCTGTTCTCTGCATGGATGTCTTCCAAGGGATGCTAAATGTCTAGTCTAGACGTTCAACACACCACTTCCGGTTCTCCTTAACAATAGCCAGGACGCCGTAATCGCCTGACTTCGATTATGAGTTCGATATCTAGATCTGCCTGTGGTGTCGACGGAACAATAGGTTATAATGTGGCCCAGTAATCGAGTCTTAGCTGTCTGACCCCGTGAGGAGTTACAAGCCAGCCCAGCATTACGTTGTCAGATGGGCCAGAGACAATCGCTTCTTACGTGGGGATTGCTGTTGGGGATTTGGCAGGCTACCGGGAGGGTTTAATTTACAGACCTGTCAGGTTAACTAATTGGTGGGGATGTGTGCATGTTACGGACAGTTGGTGGGAATGTGTACATGTTAGGGACAGTTGGTGGGAATGTGTACATGTTAGGGACAGTTGGTGGGAATGTGTACATGTTACGAACAGTTGGTGGGAATGTGTACATGTTAGGGACAGTTGGT
>MUZC01004434.1:36063-54208 GCA_002072015.1 Radix auricularia | reverse complement strand
ATGTTAGGGACAGTTGGTAGGAATGTGTGCATGTTAGGGACAGTTGGTAGGAATGTGTATATGTTAGGGACAGTTGTTAGGGATGTGTACATGTTAGGGACAGTTGGTAGGGATGTGTATATGTTAGGGACAGTTGGTAGGAATGTGTATATGTTAGGGACAGTTGGTGGGAATGTGTACATGTTAGGGACAGTTGGTAGGAATGTGTGCATGTTAGGGACAGTTGGTAGGAATGTGTACATGTTAGGGACAGTTGGTGGGAATATATACATGTTAGGGACAGTTGGTAGGAATGTGTACATGTTAGGGACAGTTGGTAGGAATGTGTACATGTTAGGGACAGTTGGTAGGGATGTGTACATGTTAGGGACAGTTGGTGGGAATGTGTACATGTTAGGGACAGTTGGTAGGAATGTTTACATGTTAGGGACAGTTGAAGGGGATGTGTAAATGTTAGGGACAATTGGTGGGAATGTGTACATGTTAGGGACAGTTGGTAGGAATGTGTATATGTTATGGACAGTTGAAGGGGATGTGTATATGTTAGGGACAGTTGGGGAATGTGTACATGTTAGGGACAGTTGGTGGGAATGTGTACATGTTAGGGACAGTTGGTGGGAATGTGTACATGTTAGGGACAGTTGGCGGCGATGTGTACATGTTAGGGACAGTTAGTGGGAATGTGTACATGTTAGGGACAGTTGGTGGGAATGTGTACATGTTAGGGACAGTTGGTAGGAATGTGTATATGTTAGGGACAGTTGAAGGAGATGTGTACATGTTATGGACTGTTGGTGGGAATGTGTATATGTTAGGGACAGTTGGTAGGGATGTGTACATGCTAGGGATAGTTGGTGGGAGTATGTATATGTTAAAGGCATACTTTGTGTGAATGTGTACATTTTGGTGATAGTTGGAGGGAATATGTACATGTTAGGGCTAGAAGGCGGAAATATTTACATGTGTGGTCTTATTGGTTGGTCTTTACAAGTGTACATGTTTTCTATTTTTTGGGTGAGTTAACTTACTGTAATAAGCATTGAAGTACACACTAATAGAGAAACAATGTCAAATATCAACTTCTCTACATCCTCCCCATGGTGACTATCAACTTCTCTACATCCTCCCCATGGTGACTATCAACTTCTCTACATCCTCCCCATGGTGACTATCAACTTCTCTACATCCCTCCATGGTGGATATCCTATACCAACTCCCTGGCGATCGATGCTGTCACCAAATCTCCAACTCAAATTCTTGGGTTGCGTACCTACAAGCTTACAGTCGTGACTAATACCAGGGACACGAGTCAGTCCTAATACTTGTGTGGTACCTAAGAGCTTACAGTCGTGACTAATCCCACAGACACGAGTCAGTAAGTCAGTACTGGTGCTTGTCTGGTACGACCTGTGAATAAACACCGAATAGGATTTGGCTGAACAACTCTGGGATGACTCCATCACATTTTAGTCATTTCAACATATCGGCTTTTGTGGTGGCACGGTGTCTGCGCCAGGGGGCAAGGCGAGCCTGAAACAGGATAGGTAACTCTAGACAAAGAGCTGTAACTAGGGGTAAACATTAGACTGATTATGTCCCATGCGCCAGGACTACCGCGAGGGTTTCGATGCGTGGCTAGGGCCACAGGATGGCAGAAATAGAAGATCCACAGTTGACATAACCCCATCACTTGTCACCTGCTCGCTACATTTGGCGGAATCTTCTTTCACGGGGAATGTATGAGACGCGAAGCTCTGAGTGCGCGCAGGTTTTGTCCCGGTCAACAGTTGGAATAACAAAGGACGCCATCACGCCTATAGGATGTCATACGCTGACATCAAGTGTCTAAATAATAAGAGCAGTGCACACGCACGACATTGAGACAACCACTTTAGAATAGATTTATGTATAGCGAACAGCGGTCCTCACAAATATGTTAACCACCACATTCAACTGACGCTTTTAGTGCATCCATTTCAAGACTCCGGTGCCAAAATTTTAGAAATGTAGGCTCTTATATTTTAGGAGGTATATATTTTATTGTTTGCACACGAGGGACAAACCAAAATTAACTACAATCAACTGGAGTTGTGCAGAGATTGACGGAAAATGTCGCCTAACGACAAGCCTACAGTAGCGTCAGCAACAACAAACTTCAGTGAGTTTTGGTGCCAACGTGCATCCACCAAACCCTACTGAAGTCGCAGTGCGGAGAGTGGAAAACACAATAAAACCGCTGCAGTCACAACACGGGATCCACATCGAAGAACTGCGCAGGACGCAATCGTCGATGTTAATGAAGAAATTGCAGTGGCTCTTGGTTCTTCCACAAATATGTGTCAGGTCATTAGATGGAGAAGGAGAACTGTTGATACTCGATCAACTGAGACAAACAATAGACCAGCGAAGATTTCTGCTCTATGACAGTGGACATGGAGAAGTTATTCGAATACGTATTTTCAGCACAGACCAGTTTCTACAAACCTTGCACGATGCCGAACATTGGATGTGTGATGAAAGTATCACCAAGCACTCGAGGCGTAGCATACCCCGCAGACTTGCTCATAAATAGTGCAAATAAAGTGGGGGGGGGGGAGAACAGACACAAGCTATATACAGTATGAAGAAATCAGAAGAACGCGAGTGAAAGATGCATTTCTTGGTCTCGAGACATGTGCACTGCGGTTGTTGCTACCTGCATCCCCCACCCCAACCTTTACCACCCTAGATTGCCAACCATGAAATGTGATTGTTGGACGCACAACTTGTACTTGTTCCGGTGAATTATATAGATAGATGTTTAATTCATTTGGGATAAATGTTTATTGAGTTGGTTGGATTTGGTAAATTTGTGTATGTGTTTGGTTGACAATGAAATGTAATTTTCAATTCCCCTTGGCTTTCTTTCTTTTTTTTTTTTAAAATAATGAGCAGTCGCTACGTATTGTGTGTGTTTCTGCGTTTTCAGCTTTTGCCAGTTGTTTGGTAAAGAATTTTGACTGGAATGTTGGGTGGACGTTTGGACAAGAATAGCTATTGGGGATGTGACTCTTTTATTACAGTCGCCAGCATGTGGTCGCTGTTGTGATAGTCGCTGATGTGATAGTCGCTTTTGTGATAGTCGCTGTTGTGATAGTCGCTGTTGTGATAGTCGCTGTTGTGATAGTCGCTGTTTTATAACAATCGCTATTCAAAGTCACTTTTATGACGGTCCACCGTCAAAACGGCCCTGGACTAATAGATAAACTAAGATTAAAAAGTTCAATCAAATATATTGTTTTTTTTTTAAATTCACCTATTCAGTGTCAGTTTTAGCTCACAAACAATAATGATGACGTCACAAAAATGAATTTAATAGCCTTTACTCGATATGGTACCAAGTCACGGTTGTTTGTTGACAAGAAATAATATAATAACATCACAAGCAATAATTTTACAATTGTACCACTTTAATTAAGGGTGAAAAAAGTTGACAAAGGCTTAAAAATGCCAAAATATTACATTTTTTTGTTTTAAAAATTCGTCTGGGGCCTTTTTGATCAGGGCTGTTATGTCGGGGTCATTTTGTCGGGTACGTTTTGTCCTGGGCCATTTGGTTCGAGGCCGTTTTGACGGGTCACCTTTTATGACAGTCGTTATTAGGAACCCGTGCCGAGTCAAAGCAAAATGTCACAAGAGCAGGTTGTCAAGTAGAATAACAACAGAGCATTTGCCAACAGAGCAGGTTGTGAACAGAGCAGTTAGTCACCAGAGCAGTATGTCACCAGAGCAGTATGTCAAAGTAGATTATCATCAGAGATGTTACACTCGGATAAGAACCATGAATAAATCTTAAAGTGTGGGTGGGACATGACTGTCATCTCGTGTAACTGATGAAAACATAAAACCACGTGACCTGGCCACAATGAAGTCAGCTTACGCTACTGGCCAACCACTTGCGGGCTGAGTTTTTGAAATGGTCAGAAACAATTGGTCCGAAAAACAACTGTGTAGACCCCATTCCTCACATGATTACTGTTTTAATTCATGTGGGAAAGTAAACCACTACAACTACAATTGTTCGTTAACTTACATCTGATCTAGAAGAGAAACAAGCTGAAGGGAAAAAAAGATCTTTAAAAACAACTAGAGGAAAAACATTCCCTGCAAATTAACCAGGACGTCAAAGCAGCCAAATTTTGCCGAGAATGTGACAAAAAATCTTTTTCTTATCAAGACGAAAAATCTTGGTAAATTAGTGAAGATCCAATTTTATGTCGGATTTAAAAAAAAAAATGTGCCCCTTATAACTAAAGTCATGATTTAAAAAAGTGCATTTTTTTAAACCGCGAAAGTCAGTGATTTTAAAGTTCAAAGTTCAGTTACTTACAGAAGCTGGAATGTCATTCAAAATAAACAATGTGGTCAATAAACTTGATGACGTCAGCAGGACCAGTGAAATGATCTGTGAAGGAGCCATGTCCATTCTGAAAATGTAATGAAAAACAATTGGGTAACATTGCGCTACTCTTAACTACTCTGATATTGTATATTGACACAGCGATTGAATAAATTGATCGAATTCATAGTATTCTAATAATCATTTATAAACATCAAAACTGTTTTTAATGTTTACTACCCATGTGGATTTAACCAAAATATTGACGTGCGCTAACCATGGGATTTGTCCAGCAAAGGTAAGTCAAACCCCCACCCCCCGCCCTAAAAGAGGTTATTCAGCTTTCCATAGAAGAGATAAGTCAACCTCTTACAGAAGAGTTAATTCAAGTCAACCTCCCATAGAAGAGTTAATTCAAGTCAACCTCCCATAGAAGAGTTAATTCAAAGTCAACCTCCCATAGAAGAGTTAATTCAAGTCAACCTCCCATAGAAGAGTTAATTCAAGTCAACCTCCCATAGAAGAGTTAATTCGAGTCAACCTCCCATAGAAGAGTTAATTCAAGTCAACCTCCCACAGAAGAGTTAATTCAAGTCAACCTCCCATAGAAGAGTTAATTCAAGTCAACCTCCCATAGAAGAGTTAATTCAAGTAAACCTCCCATAGAAGAGTTAATTCAAGTCAACCTCCCATAGAAGAGTTAATTCAAGTCAACCTCCCACAGAAGAGTTAATTCAAGTCAACCTCCCATAGAAGAGTTAATTCAAGTCAACTTCCCATTGAAGAGTTAATTCAAGTCGACCTCCCATAGAAGAGTTAATTCAAGTCAACCTCCCATAGTAAGCCAGACAACACACAAGTAAGCCAGACAACACACAAGCAAGTCAGACAACACAGAAGTAAGCCAAACAACACACAAGTAAGCCAGACAACACACAAGTAAGCCAAACAACACACAAGTAAGGCAAACAAAACACAAGTAGGCCAGACAACACACAAGTAAGCCAGACAACACACAAGTAAGCCAGACAACACAAAAGTAAGCCAGACAGCACACAAGTAAGCCAGACAACACAAAAGTAAGCCAGACAACACAAAAGTAAGCCAGACAGCACACAAGTAAGCCAGAAAACACAAAAGTAAGCCAGACAACACAAAAGTAAGCCAGACAACACACAAGTAAGCCAGAAAACACAAAAGTAAGCCAGACAACACACAAGTAAGCCAGGCAACACACAAAACACGTCACTATAATAATAGTAATAGTAATAATAATAATACCCCATTTTCAGGCCATGGCAGCCTATGGGGCAAGTGAAGTAGCGTTCACAAGTTTCATAGGGCCACCAATAACAAGCAAGGGATTGTGCGTGGGTAGAGAAATTCCCAAGGGGCCTTGCCAGCACCAATGCTCGAACCAGTGACTCTTTTTTGCCTCGTTTCAGTCAAGCGTGCAACCGCTAGACCACCGTGCCCCTAAACACATCATTAGCAAGTAGAACAACTCCATTTGTTCAAACACACAAAGATGAATAAAACATAGTACCAACAAACAATAGCCACAGTCACCCTCAAATCGTTTTAAAATACAAGCCCTTTCTCTCAATGTTGACCAAACCCTTTCTCTCAATGTTGACCAAACCCTTTCTCTCAATGTTGACCAAACCCTTTCTCTCAATGTTGACCAAGCCCTTTTCTCAATGTTGACCAAGCCCTTTCTCTCAATGTTGACCAAACCCTTTCTCTCAATGTTGACCAAACCCTTTCTCTCAATGTTGACCAAACCCTTTCTCTCAATGTTGACCAAGCCCTTTTCTCAATGTTGACCAAACCCTTTCTCTCAATGTTGACCAAACCCTTTCTCTCAATGTTGACCAAACCCATTCTCTCAATGTTGACCAAACCCTTTCTCTCAATGTTGACCAAGCCCTTTTCTCAATGTTGACCAAGACTTTTCTCAATGTTGACCAAACCCTTTCTCTCAATGTTGACTAAACCCTTTCTCTCAATGTTGACCAAACCTTTCTCTCAATGTTGACCAAACCTTTCTCTCAATGTTGACCAAACCTTTCTCTCAATGTTGACCAAACCCTTTCTCTCAATGTTGACCAAACCCTTTCTCTCAATGTTGACCAAACCCTTTCTCTCAATGTTGACCGAACCCTTTCTCTCAATGTTGACCAAACCCTTTCTCTCAATGTTGACCAAACCCTTTCTCTCAATATTGACCAAACCCTTTCTCTCAATGTTGACCAAACCCTTTCTCTCAATGTTGACCAAACCATTTCTCTCAATGTTGACCAAACCCTTTCTCTCAATGTTGACCAAACCTTTCTCTCAATGTTGACCAAACCCTTTCTCTCAATGTTGACCAATCCCCTTTCTCTCAATGTTGACCAAACCTTTCTCTCAATGTTGACTAAACCCTTTCTCTCAATGTTGACCAGACCCTTTCTCTCAATGTTGACCAAACCTTTCTCTCAATGTTGACCAAACCTTTCTCTCAATGTTGACCAAACCCTTTCTCTCAATGTTGACCAGACCCTTTCTCTCAATGTTGACCAAACCTTTCTCTCAATGTTGACCAAACCTTTCTCTCAATGTTGACCAAACCTTTCTCTCAATGTTGACCAAGCCTTTCTCTCAATGTTGACCAAACCTTTCTCTCAATGTTGACCAAACCTTTCTCTCAATGTTGACCAAACCTTTCTCTCAATGTTGACCAAACCCTTTCTCTCGATGTTGACCAAACCCTTTCTCTCAATGTTGACCAAACCTTTCATTCAATGTTGACCAAACCCTTTCTCTCAATGTTGACCAAACCCTTTCTCTCAATGTTGACCAAACCTTTCTCTCGATGTTGACTAAACCCTTTCTCTCGATGTTGACTATACCCTTTCTCTCGATGTTGACTAAACCCTTTCTCTCGATGTTGACCAAACCCTTTCTCTCGATGTTGACTAAACCCTTTCTCTCAATGTTGACCAAACCTTTCTTTCAATGTTGACCAAACCCTTTCTCTCACTGTTGACCAAACCCTTTCTCTCAATGTTGACCAAACCTTTCTCTCGATGTTGACCAAACCCTTTCTCTCAATGTTGACCAAACCCTTTCTCTCAATGTTGACTATACCCTTTCTCTCAATGTTGACCAAACCCTTTCTCTCACTGTTGACCAAACCCTTTCTCTCAATGTTGACCAAACCTTTCTCTCGATGTTGACTAAACCCTTTCTCTCACTGTTGACCAAACCATTTCTCTCAATGTTGACCAAACCCTTTCTCTCGAAGTTGACTAAACCCTTTCTCTCAATGTTGACTAAACCCTTTCTCTCAATGTTGACCGAACCTTTCTTTCAATGTTGACCAAACCCTTTCTCTCAATGTTGACCAAACCCTTTCTCTCAATGTTGACCAAACCTTTCTCTCAATGTTGACCAAACCCTTTCTCTCGATGTTGACTAGACCCTTTCTCTCACTGTTGACCAAACCATTTCTCTCGATGTTGACCAAACCTTTCTCTCAATGTTTACCAAACCCTTTCTCTCACCGTTGACCAAACCCTTTCTCTCAATGTTGACCAAAACCTTTCTCTCACTGTTGACTACACTCTTTCTTTCTCTCCCTTTAATAGTCCAATCTCAGTCTGTTTCTGCCTGTTGCCTCCATTAGCTTCCCTGTGATCTTTTAGTACGAATAGCCACAGCGCAATAAACAACGAGTATTATTGCTTGAAGTTAAAATTAACATCAAGTTTGTAATTTTTAAATTTTCGAAAAATGTAAAATATTTTAGTTTTTACCTTTTAAACAACTTTTTTTATAAGTTTTTTTTAAAAAAAAAACTGAGCGCCCGTTCCCACAGGTCCACCCAACAAAGTCGCTACCACAATAATCTGTGCCTGTTATCACTGCACGCTCAAATCTTTATCAACTGATCAAGAGAGTCTATGCAGAAATCCGGACCCGCAAGAGAGAAAAATTAGAAAATCTAAAAGTCTGAAAATGTATGATTTTATTTTAGCCCTGGGTTAAATTAGATTCAACACGAACTGCTTCAATAGCAAAGGCGTAACTTGGTTAAATCTGGCAGACAGGAGTTATTTTATCCCCTCCCAAATGATAGGGCGATCTTGCATCAAGAGTTCATGAGTTCATGATCACAGGTACAGGAAGTGGCGTAGCTAATGATGGGGAGGGGTCCAAATTCTAAAGACCCGCGGGGCCCCAACTTGAGGGGGTACCAAAGAAAACATATTTTTTTTACATTACATATTAGATATTACACCACTGGTCAAAATGATGGGACCCCAAAAGAGGTCAAGCCACCCGGACCCCAAAATCCCTAACTACGCCACTTGGTAAGGTCCTTTTTGTCAATAAAAAAGTGTCCTCTTGAAGTCAACGCCTTACAAAAAATGGCAATGTCAAGATTAGTAACTCCATTTGAAGTACGTAAAGATCGTTTTAATGGGTTGAGTTTGTAAGGCAACTTGAAATTAAAGAGAACCAGTTTTCTGCTTGGAAAGGTCATAGCCGTTTTTACGCTGACCTCACAGTAACAGCCTGAGAGAGCAGGGGCGTTAATCTAAGTCTCCAGCGATCTTCCATTGTAAACTATCTCCCATGTTCAGCCCATTCATACTCCAGGGTAACCTGGTTTTGAATTGCGCCAGTTCCCGAGGCCTACGTTTGAATGTACCGACTTAGACGTGTATTCTTGCGCCGTGTTTACACATTTTGTTTATTTAACTCTGGGCATTCGCGGCCCCAGCTCACCACGTTACACGATCACTCCTCGCCAGGGACGTGTTCAGCCGTCACGTGGCACGCGAATTTCCAGATAAACGAGAGGGAGAGCATCCTTGTTGTCTTTGGGGAGAGTGGTGTCCCTTTGGGCACAAAAGGCACGTGCTGTATCTTACATCACCGGCCATGTTGTTACAACTGCACACGTGACAGCCGTTTGTAATACAGGCTCGTGCCGACGAGTTCGCTGGTCTTAAAAAACAGTTGATGATTGTATCAGGCGAGACGGCAAAGAATTTGGGAACTTGCCGAGTGTGAACTTCAGCCAAGGTTTCAATTCGAAATAACAACTTCTGAAAATTAGAAAAGGTCACGGGGTCAAGTAACCGCAGCAGACGACCAGACATTCACAGGACCACAAACAACTTTTCGGATTTCTACCCATATATGGAGACAACTAGGGAATAAGTACCAAGTAAATTTTAGCGATTATATAAAATTTCGGTTATTTTTCATAAAATAATTTCTTTTGTGTGTGTGTCTGTTTTTATTTTCTACCTAAAAAGTGATAGTTAAAGATGAAAGAAATGAATATCAAAAGGGAGTAGATAGCATCTTGCAACGGCGCGCAGCATCTTTCACGCATGTCCTTAAACTTGTCAGAAAACATCTGTATGTTAGTCTATTCTAAAAGATGAAGCGTAAGCCTGTGATGATAGGACTGCGAACAAATAGATCTAATCATTTTCAACGAAGTATTGTGTTAGGACAAAATTAAAACTGTAGATAAATGTTCTCAGAATTATTTTCAACAGTGTTGGTTGTATTGAAAGGTCGTCCATAAGAGCCGCCGTTGGTAACTTGCACACTGCTAAAAGATTTTCTCACATGAAACAAGGGTAAGACAAACACGCTTGTCCCACGATTTTACGGAAGAGATTTGTCTTATCTTGCAGTGACCACTGATTTACAGCCAAGCTTAGGGTAATGCAACGTTTAAAAATACTACTCTCAAGGACAAAGAGGAAAAATGTATCATCTTTCATACTTGGTCATTATGACTACGGAGGCAGTGGCGTTGCTAGGGGGGTGAGGTGGGGACGGGACGCCCCGGGTGACATCATCGGGAGGGGGGGGTGACACCAAAATTTAAAATTCTGTATATTCCCGTTATTTTGCACTGGATAACTCTGAGGAGTTCTATGGGTTAAGTCGTGAGGGGGTGACACCATGAGCTACCGCCCCGGGTGACACTAACCCTAGTAACGCCCCTGCACAGAGGAAAACGTGCCATGATATTAATGAACAAAATGGGGGATGAGACGGCAATCAGACCTTTAAATTAGTTAATGGGAAAACAGCCTGACAGGAAGTAAGAAAACAGCGAACGTTTCTGCAAAGAGCCTTCCTCAACGAACAAACAATACACAAATAAAACGAATATAAAGAGATGAAAAATAAAAAACTTTGCGACTGTGAAATACAAAGAGTAAATGGAAGCTAATTGGGATGAGTGTAGTGTTCACATTATTTGTTTCAAGTGATGAGTGAGTCTTATTGGGAATGAGCAACAAAGCCCGTCCATGGACGTTCCGCCATTGTGTCGGTGGCATGCTGTCTAGGAGTGACAGTAGTGATAAGCAGGAGTGACACACTTCAAGATGGGAACACAGTACTGAATGATGACAAAAACACTCCAAAATAACTCATTTTGAACGTCCGCGTAAATTTGTTCAATATATAAATGAGATTTATTTTTTCTCCGCTTGTGATTGGCTGTCGGAGTCTGTAGGAGTTTGAGGAGCAGCCGCTATCGAAGACTGCACAGACAACTGTATTTTATTACATACGATATAACCAGCCGAGCTGAACAGTCGTTCAGGGCTTTAGATTGTCTCAGCTAAAGTTTCTGATACTTTATTGGATGTTTAGTTTGCAAGTGATATGTAGGTGAAGTGTTAGAACCATGATAAAACGCCCTCTTTAAGCTGCGCGGCTGTGCAAACATTTGACCGACGCCACGCAGGAGTTTAGAATCATCGCGCAGCAAAGATTGTAAAATATTGCATACAAATCTTTGCACCCGAGCGTTGTTTAAAACACGGACCAACCAAGCGTAGGCTTGGATGAAACTTTGCATGTTTGGCAAACGATTTATCAACATTTTGAACAGTCACATCAGCCAATAGGTTAAAACCAAAGTATTCGTGTAATCGTCCGGAATTAGTTTATATTTGTCGGCCGTAATATTTTACTTTTTGACTTACAGTACATTTGTAAGTGGTGGGTCGATTAATGGATAAAATCGCAAATATACCTTATGACATTTGGGGTGGGGGAATGGACATGTTAGGAGATTTAGAAACCAACATAATAAATGACACAACTTATATCAACTATACATCTTACATTTGTTACTAAAAATTTGAAATTTAAAAAAAATTAAATGTAAAAATGTGAATTAGATAAGTAGCGTGCCACAGAATATCGCCTCTCTAATCAAGAGTTTAAGAGGACATTCCTATTTTAGTTCAAATTAAAAATTTGTACATGAAAAAATTCAATGATCGCGAGGGTTTTTCTTGGTCTGGTCCAGACAATGTGCAGCAGTTTGTTGTAAGAACATTATCTACAATAAACCTCGTGATTTTCATGTGCGGAGACCATGCGTTATTTTGTTGAGAGAAGGGAGGGAAAGCCTGTCTTACAAACATTTACCAGGGTTTCTTAACTGAGCTGGTGTTACCGTTTGAAGAACAACAAATAATGTACAGCGTTGATTTGCGGTGTCGCGTGCAATGTTTGCGTACACACCATGCACGCCTAGGCTTAACGTAATCCCATCCACCCTTGCGATAGCCTTGACGTAATCCCATCCACCCTTGCGCTATCTCAGAGAACATTTCTCAGCGATCACCTTACGCTTCCTAGATTCTGTCTCCTTCAATATGAAAGCTGCTAGTTCTTACCTCACAACGTTTTGGCATAATTGTTTCCCTGCAACAGCGTTTTAATGTGAGAAGTATGTCGGTGAGTAGTATGTCAAGTGAGAATTGTGTCAATGAGAAGAATTTCAAGTGAGAAGTATGTCAAGTGAGAAGTATGTCAAGTGAGAAGTATGTCAAGTGAGAATTGTGTCAATGAGAAGAATTTCAAGTGAGAAGTATGTCAAGTGAGAAGTATGTCAAGTGAGAAGTATGTCAAGTGAGAAGTATTTCAAGTGAGAAGTATGTCAAGTGAGAAGTATGTCAAGTGAGAAGTATGTCAAGTGAGAAGTATATCAAGTGAGAAGTATTTCAAGTGAGAATTGTGTCAATGAGAAGAATGTCAAGTGAGAAGTATGTCAAGTGAGAAGTATGTCAAGTGAGAAGTATATCAAGTGAGAAGTATGTCAAGTGAGAAGTATGTCAAGTGAGAAGTATGTCAAGTGAGAAATATGTCACGTTAACAGTATGTCAAGTGAGCAGTATGTCAAGTTAGAAGTATGTCAAGTGAGCAGTATGTCAAGTGAGCAGTATGTCAAGTGAGAATTATTTTAAGTAATCACACCAACGTTCTAAGGATACATGCTAAAAATGCACGGAGTGAGTTACCAAACCACGCTATAATTTAAGTCCTCACAAATGACCTTGGTGATAGATGTCCTCATAAATGATCTTGGTGTTTGAGGACTTCGAGGTCTTGAAGTTTATGAGGTTCATTAGTTTCGTAGTTTTTGCTATGACGCAAGGACGCCTGAACAGTCTGGTAATGATATCTATCGAATGTGATTTCGCCCAGTCTCTGGATTATTCACAAGTTATTGCAAGATTTGCTATCAATCAAAGCACGAAAAGTTGATTTGTTGTTGAAAATTTATGATATCTGGACGAATATGTTTGTATAAATTAAGTTATTTGTTGATTTAGATATAAATACAGGTATTTTTAAATATGTGCAATTTAATTATTTTTCGCATTTATGACTTATTTTTCTATTACATTTAGGGCCATCAAATTCACTTCACCTTGGGCCTCCAATTCCCTAAGGCCAGCCCTGCTCCAAACCATGATTTCAACCAGAGAACACTTTAAACAAAAAGGGAAATAAATGGAATAATCACTGATGCAAAACGAATTTTCAAAGTCCCACACTTATTATGTATCTCATTTATTTTGAACTGAAGTAAATAAAAGTAATTTTTTTTCAAAAAATATTCTTAAACTCTCTATTTCGCTTGGACATTTACCGATCAAATTGACATTAGAAGAAAAACCCTAAAACTAACCATGTTATAGAAGAAAAACACTAAAACTAACCATGTTATAGAAGAAAAACACTAAAACTAACCATGTTATAGAAGAAAAACACTAAAACTAACCATGTTATAGAAAACAAACACTAAAACTGAACATGTTATTGAAAGAAAACACTAACAGAGATAAAGATATACCAAGTTGGTGTTGGTCCATAGAAAGATAATGATTTCGTGTAAATTAAATAATTGTAAACAATGTAACAGAATTATTTTTCTGTTGTCACCGAAGATAATGTATGCACATTCAGGTTTCAGTCTCACCATAACAAGTTTTAAACGTTCAGTCTCACCATGTCAAGTTTTGAGCTTTCAGCCTCACCATACCAAGTTTTAAACTGTCAGTCTCACCCTACCAAGTTTTGAGCTTTCAGTCTCACCATGCAAAGTTTGAGCTTTCAGTCTCACCCTACCAAGTTTTGAGCTTTCAGTCTCTCCCTAAACGACCCTAACCCACATTAACCTACTCTAACCGACCCTAACACACCATAAACGACCCTAACCCACCCTAAACGACCCTAACCCACCCTAAACGAACCTAACCCACCCTAACCGACCCTAACCCACCCTAACCCACCTGCACACTGTAGCCAGTTGTTCCATTCCCCTCTAACAGATTGATGTTTTCATGCCAAGTTAGTGAGGACAACATATTAGTGAAGCACTGACCTCAAGTAAAAATGCAAGATTTCCTTGACCTTTTCCCCTGGAGACAGGTGATATTTGTGGAGGATTCAGCACACCACGCACCTGTTGTTTGCGCCAGTTTCTTGTTTCTGCTAAACGCAAACAACGATTACCATCAACCAGGACTAACCTCCTACCGCGCACCCCTCCCCCTTCCCTCCTTTGACCTGTCAACGGGCCACAGGAAAGACAAATGGGCACCAACGGAAAGACACCATCCTAAACCTTGACAGTAATGGGAACAACTAGGATATCATCTTAACATTTAGGACACCATCTTTACCTCTAGCACAGCTTCTTAATCTTCAGGATACAATCTTCATCTCTAGGATACCATCTTCAACACTAGGATACCATCTTCAACACTAGGATATCATCTTCATCTCTAGGATACCATATTTATCTCTAGGATACCATCTTCATATCTAAGATACCATCTTTATCTCTAGGATACCAGCTTCAACACTAGGTTATCTCTAGGATACCATCTTCATCTCTAGGATACCATCTTCATCTCTAGAATACAATCTTCATCTCTAGGATACCATCTTCATCTCTAGGATCCCATCTTTATCTCTAGGATACCATCTTCATCTCTAGGATACATCTTTATCTCTAGGATACCATCTTCATCTCTAGGATACCGTCTTCAACACTAGGATCCCATCTTTATCTCTAGGATACCATCTTCATCTCTAGGATACCATCTTAAAAACTAGGATACCATCTTTATCTCTAGGATACCATCTTCATCTTTAGGATACCATCTTTAACTTTAAGACACCATCTTCATCTCGAGGATACCATCATCATCTCTAAGGCGCCATCTTCATCTCTAGGATATCATCTTTATCTCTAAGACACCATCTTCATCTCTAGGATAACATCATCATTTCTAAGACACCATCTTCATCTCTAGGACACCATCTTCATCTTTAAGACACCATCTGAAATCATCCGAAATCGCTCACTGTGATGACGTAATATCTTGTTAATGAAATGACATTTGACAGCAGATAATCTCTTTGCCTCATGCTTGTGTAAGATGTAATCGTGTTGTAGGTCCTCGCTACACGATCTGAGCACATCATTAATTATCGGAGCACGCACAGAGACGAACTTTAATCTTATGCAAAATTTGAACAAGGGAGGGAAAACTTGGCAATCAAAGCCGGTGTTATTAAAAATCACAAAAAGTGTTGATAAAAAAAATAACAACCCGTAAAAACAAATTTTTTGACTTTGAATACCTTATATATGAGACAGAAGTAAAAGTATTTATTATATTTAAAATAATATGCATCGTGCAAAAAAAAAAAAAATTCCGGCTGAAAGTGACTTAACTCTCTCACTGTCAAACGGGTACGGGTAGGGGAGGGGGTGTGGTCACCGATGGTTGGCGTGAACTCCAGCAAACACATGGATGTCAAAAACAGACGGCTCCCATAAATTTATATAGAAAAAAACTAAAAGTGCATTAATTTAATTACGGTACATTCGATCGATCTGAAATTTTGATACATTGCATTTTTAGGTGACACAAGTCTATGTGCAAAATTTCAGCTCGACAGTATGACTGAAAGTGGGTCATTTTTTTTTTACTTTTGTCTTTTCGGCGGACCAGCGTAGAGACGACGGTGAAGTTAATTTAAGGGATGAAAAAATATTTCAGAAAGGAAGGTTATAAACCCCCTCCCCACATATTCCAGAAAACAGACAGAGAAACAGAAATACTCACAGGAATAACATGATTAAATTACTAGTGAGAATAACTTAAATAATATAGGTTAAATAATAATTTTTAAAGATAAAATTTTCAAGTGGGTGAGAAAATAAACTTTTAAATTAGAAATAGGCGAAAAATTATTTTTAATTAAAAAAAATAAATTATTATAAAAATTAATTTTAATTAGTTATTATTAGTTCTGAATTTTTAGTAGTGAATTTTAAACTTGTGAGATGATCAGTGCTTAGTACACCAACAAATGAATGTGTAAATGTGCTGCTATAACGACTGTTTAAATTTTACTAGTCTATTATGAAGTCCGTAAAAGAAGAACCCGAAAGTTTACAACCAAGTGCCTAAAAATAGATAGAGTAAATTACCACTTCGCGAACGCAATGTCGTACCCAACACTATTTCATAAAGCGTTCTCTGTGTGTTTATTTGCTTGTCTAACACGAAAACAAACACCCATATGCCGAAATAGTTCATTTTTTCAATATCCTTTCATCGTTTCGTTTGCCTGGACGGATTAATTTGTGAGTAAATGTGTGTCAACTTTTTGATGCTTGCGTCCTGCATGCTTTGCTTTCAACTTCCCTAGGAAGAACGATGGTGATTTGCAGCTTAAGACTAGTTTTCCTTTTCGATTTGGAAAACACACGTGTTTGGTATTGCATCACCACTTACAAATTGGTCTGTAACTAAGCTGTTACACTTTACAATGCTTTTTAACAGTAATGTTCGTTTCAAAGTGGTGGTTATATATTTTTGTGTACTACCAGACCCGTCGTGCGTAGCAACGATCTCAGTGAAATGAATACATTTAAAGAACTCAAAGAGCGCTATGGTTTAAAAACAATTACGTATTTTAAAGTGGAAGTAATACAACGAGGTCTTCCACTTTTTCCACATCTTGTAAATCTTTGTCAGGTAGGGACAACAGTGTGAGGCCTACTTTAGCTCTGCAGCCAAAGAGAGCTTCGTATGGTGATCTTTTAATCCCAGAATGAAAAGCTCTGTCCCGTCCTCCATAACCAATGGCCAAATGGGCTTTATGAAGTATGTCAAATATCTCGGAGTCAGTGACGTAAAACAAAATGGCACTCACACCTTCTTTAACAGGGTAGATCACTTACTCTTATTTTACACCATCATGACGTCATGTTTTTTCACCAGGCAACAATAATGTGGTTCTTGTTTAATGGTGGTCTTGGCAGGGGCATCGCTAGGGTTGGTGTCACCCGGGGCGGCCCGCCCCCCCCCTAGCGACGCCACTGGGTCTTGGCCATTTTCACATCGTCCACCAACTTTTCCTAACAGTTTCGTTTTTTTTTTAAAAACGCTGTTTTAGCAGCTTTGGCTTTTTCTTTAGATAACTCATCGTAGAACCGTCGCTGCATGTCAGCATTGCATGCTTCCTGTCCTAGCTCTACATTCTTCCTGTCCTAGCACTGCATTCTTCCTGTCCTAGCACTACATTCTTCCTGTCCTAGCACTACATTCTCTTCCGACATGGTCACACAGCAATCAAAGGGGAAACGTTACAGGAGAACGCTTGTGGAATCTCAGCCGGGCCATATGAACTGATGCCATAAAAAAGAATTTTGGCAATAATGTCTGTGATTTGGTAATGTAATATCGTACCGGTTAAACGCTGCCTTACAATAACTTTCAACACTCACAGGCTTCGATCACCATCATCAAACACCAACGACCAAAGCGCCACCGCCAACATCATATGTGCAGCAACTGTTCATCCGTTTAATGAGGACCGGTTAACCTTAACTTCGTTTAGTCGGTATATTACTTAATTAGCCGGAGTTTGTTTTGTTGTTGTGTTATCTGTGATGAGATTTGTGCGGACTCTTAGACTCAGTAACCCCTGGCGACTGAACCACCCCGAGAGGAGGGGGGGTAACCAGCCATCGCAAAATTTGACAGATATGCGTGCATACTTTCCGCTACGGGGCTGAATAAAGGAAGTCCTAATACCATTGGTCATATTTTTGGACACAACCAATCAAGGAAAATGGAAATCACGTGACCATCCGAAATATAAGCCGTGCACAAACACCAACTCATTCTTTCCCACTGCCCAGCCACGGAGGTATTCTTTAGACAAGATCAGTCACCGTGTTATATCGAGGAAAAGCCAGCAATCACCAGTCTAACTGGTTCCTGGTACGCCCGAGTCAGATAGCCTACATCTGAATTCCCGGAATACGACCAGAGGTACTACACACTTGAAGCTGTCGGACCACCGTCCCCCTTCTTGTGTATGATTGCTGTAGAGAGGAGTGCTACCCTTGCCACG
>MUZC01004434.1:11426-30982 GCA_002072015.1 Radix auricularia | reverse complement strand
TTGTTTATCAACTCAGCTGACCGCTTCATGTTTGTCAACACGAGAGGCACACCAGTCCGAGAGCACCGTCATCACGTCACCTGGAGACAGAACTAGGTCGCGGCGATACAGTCACCGCAGAACATCTCGGCGCAAGGGGCGGGACTGACCTCGAGAGCTGACGTCCTTCAGCACGGCGCAGCTAGACCACCCGTGTCATCCGCAAGACCCAGCGACCAGGGACTACACACCATTAAATTAAGTGTACACCTTAAAGAGACATCGGCATAAGGCAGGCCGTAATGATGACACATAGCTAGCCTATTTACTATTTGCTTTAAATAATTAACATAAGGGCACCTCGTTATCTGCCCAGTAATTGGTCATTGTATATATTGTAAATTAAAGATTATAATTTGTATTATACTACGGTTCTTGGTCTTAATCATTTGCAGAGATCACTGAAGCGTATCCTTGTGTGTGCAAACTAATAATAATAATAATAATACCCTAGACAACAGCCACATAACACACATTTCACCACAGACCGGTTAACCTTAACTTCGTTTATTCGGTATATTACTTAATTAGCCGGAGTTTGTTTTGTTGTTGTGTTACGGCAGAATACCAGAGCCAACGACCGTGACACCAACGTGTTGTTTTTGATAATAATATTTCGATCTATAAATAATATAAAAATACACGTCATCACTGTTAGTGGAGTTCGCTAGTGAGTGATTTTTTTTCCCGCATAGTACCAGAAGTAACACAGCGCTGAGAGCTGAATGCAAGTCGGCTGTGACGTCACCAGCAGACCTCGTGAGGTGGAAATTTTATGCCTTAACTTTCTTGGTTCTAAAAGAATAAAGGGAAAATACGGACCGGACAGTAAAACGGGCTTTTCTTGTAACGATTGACCGGTACGCAAAAACAAACTGACTGGACAATAATTGATAATCGAGATAAACAAAGTTAAGTGGCAAATTTGGCCCTCTTTTGTACTCGAGACATTAGGGTTCGGCGACATAAAAGAACCGACATAACCGATGAGAAATGTTTAATAGACAAAGAGAGAATTTGACAGTTCAGCGTGTGAGAGAGAGAGAGATAGAGAGAAAGAGAGAGAGAAAGAAAGAGAGAGAAAGAGAGAGATAGAGAGACAGAGAGAGAGAGAGAAAGAGAGAGAGATAGAGAGACAGAGAGAGAGAGAAAGAGAGAGATAGAAAGACGTGGGTGGTATTTGCAGACTCGACGTTCCCGGAAACACAATGTAGCAGACAGTGACGGCAGTCAGCAGACCGTGGCTTGTGACACCACTGTTGGTTTAGTGCACAAAGTGGCACCACTAAGACAGGCAGGTCCCTTGTTGGTTCAGTGCACAAAGTGGCGGGATCTTCTCTTGTGTTTGGATGTGTGTGGGGTGGGTTCAAGGTTAGTGGTGAGACTTATCGCCTATCACTGACTTCAAACATGGCCGACTCAGTTAGTCAATTACTGCCGTTAAATATAGTCATGGTATTTAGTCACTTGTTCTCATTTCGTTGTAGTTTTTTTTTCTTCCTGACCAATTTCTAAAACTTATTTTATTGTAACGTCTCTGTTTGAGCTAACAAAATGGTAAAAGTTTGAAATAAGGAAAATTTGTGTGTTTTAAGAAGTGTGAAGGATGTGTAAGAGAGTAGTGTTAGCGTTAGAATTGATTGAAGGAGGTATGTGAAACTGATATGGCTGCGGAAGCATATAATGACATGAACATCACTTTTGTGATATCGGTCTGTCTGTTGCTAAGAACATCACTTGTCATGTGATGTCTGTCTGTTGCTAAGAACAGCACTTGTCGTGTGATGTCTGTCTGTTGATATGAACAGCACTTGTCGTGTGATGTCTGTCTGTTGCTAAGAACAGCACTTGTCGTGTGATGTCTGTCTGTTGCTAAGAACAGCACTTGTCGTGTGATGTCTGTCTGTCTGTTGCTAAGAACAGCACTTGTCGTGTGATGTCTGTCTGTTGATATGAACATCACTGGTCATGTTATGTCTGTCTGTTGATATTAACATCACTTGTCGTCTGATGCACGTCTTTTGAAAGGAACATCATTTGTTGTGTGATGTCTGTCTGTCTGTTGATATGAACATCACTTGTCGTGTGATGTCTGTATGTTGATGTACAAGACAGTGGCATGACTGGATTCAAATATTTTTTTAAAGTAGAAATTTTGAGATGAGTTTAGTGATATTAAAGTGAAGGTGAGCTTGTGTAAAATCATTGATGTCATCATGTTTTAGCTTTCAGTTTGACAGACATTTTTGTATATCATTATTTTAAGAGCAAACTTGAACCACATGTTCGCTGGCGTAGTCCAACAAAGTTTAGCAAAGAACGAACACATCGTCTCAAGGGCTGATTTGTGCATTACAAAATATGCCAGTTCTTGAATGTCACCCCAATTAATATAAAGAATTTCTGGTATATTTCCAACTGATATCGAGTACAATATGCCTTCAATCATTAGTAATCCACAGTTTGCCTCCGTGTAATTGCGGATTTTACTCTTAAAGTTTTTTTTAAAAAAATTCATATTTTTGACAATTTCATAAATTTATCAGTCAAATTTTTTTAGCATAAAAAACGCTCACATTTAACTGGTAAATAATTTAAAAATAACAATGTCAGTTACGAGCTTCGTTTCTTCTTCCTTTTGATTGGCTGCAACCGACATGACGTCACACGCATCTCTATGGGCGAATAGTTTTCAGACTGCATCAATAATTTGCAGATTTCCGGAATTCGCATGAGGTTAGGGCACGTATATCACTGCTAATTGCGGGACTGGGGGGGGGGGGTGATTTTTGGTATATTACCAACTGATATCTTTTATTTCAGCTATGTATCTCGTACCCGATATATAGTCTTTTCAGTTTGTTGACCACCTGATGTTTTGGGGTGAATAAATGAAGATTTTCCACGTCCACGCTGCAGACAAATGGCTGCACTTGACCGACACATTGCTGTACCTGGCCGACAAATTGCTTCCTTTGGCCGACACATTGCTGCACTTGACCGACACATTGCTGCACTTTACAGACAAATTGCTGCACTTTACAGACACATTGCTGCACTTGGCAGACACATCGCTGCGCCACTTTTATCGTGTGGCCAGATATCTCCAACCTCCCGTCCTAGTCGCTCAGAATCTCCGGGGATAACGGCCCTCCTCACAGCCAAAGCACAAGCTCGGACAGAGCCTTTGAATGTTAACTCGTGATCATCAAAATGTACAGAGTGTACGTGAAAGCAGATAGAGGAATGCCCGGGGTGGGTGGGGGAGGGGTAGAAGCAGACGAGATTTGCCGCAGGTAGACAAAGATAGAGACACGAGCCAGTCAATCAAGGTTCCCCAGAACAACAAAGCCGCTGTGTCTCTAGGCCGGCCACCTACACCTTGTCTCTGCCA
Source organism: Radix auricularia (assembly GCA_002072015.1). Taxonomy (NCBI): domain Eukaryota; kingdom Metazoa; phylum Mollusca; class Gastropoda; family Lymnaeidae; genus Radix; species Radix auricularia. Next base: position 27,549 of record MUZC01004434.1, on the reverse strand, counting down.
TCTCAATCTGAATCGTTATATCTGGCTGGTGGCCTGACAAATTAAACAACAGCCGGCTAAATGGGCGGTTTGTCAGCTGTTGGCTGGGGCGGGAGTGGGCTGATGGGCGGTTGTCATAGAAACTGTGTTTGAATCCCATCACCCCAGTGCGTATCTCGGGGGGAATTCCATTTCATTTAAAGACTTCCTGTTGACGTCTCCAGTTAAAAATACGTCAGTCAGAAATATTGTTTATTTTTAAAGCTGGGCTATTTTTAGCTATTTTGTCATCACTTACATTGCTCTGAGATCTTGTTATCCATATGCAATTTAAATCAAGAAGAATATCCCTTTATGAAGCTGGAATTCCAAAGACGTAGGTAAAGAATTATATGAATGAACTTTCAAAAAAAGTTATTATGTTATTTTAGGAACAGTTACAATATGACCATCAAGAACTAAGATGTTATTTTAGGAACAGTTACTATAGGTCTTCAAGAACTAAGAATTTATTTAAGAAACAGTTACAATAGGTCTTCAAGAACTAAGAATTTATTTTAGGAACAGTTACAATAGGTCATCAAGAACTAAGAAGTTATTTTAGGAACAGTTACAATAGTACCATCAAGAACTAAGATGTTATTTTAGGACCAGTTACAATAGTTAATCAAGAACTAAGATGTTACTGTAGGACCAGTTACAATAGTTAATCAAGAACTAAGAAGTTATTTTAGGAACAGTTACAATAGTACCATCAAGAACTAAGATGTTATTTTAGGACCAGTTACAATAGTTAATCAAGAACTAAGATGTTACTTTAGGACCAGTTACAATAGTTAATCAAGAACTAAGATGTTACTTTAGGACCAGTTACACTAGTTAATCAAGAACTAAGATGTTACTTTAGGACCAGTTACAATAGTTAATCAAGAACTAAGATGTTACTTTTGGACCAGTTACAATAGTATCATCAAGAACTAAGATGTTATTTTAGGACCAGTTACAATAGTTAATCAAGAACTAAGATGTTATTTTAGGAACATTTACAATGGGCTCATTAAGAACTAAGATGTTATTTTAGGAACAGTTACAATAGGCCTATTAAGAACTAAGATGCAATTGATCGCTTTGCAAATATTTTTCAAAAATCTAAGCTGTAAATCAATGGTATGGATTTCTTTTCAACATTCTAACCAAATAACCACGAAAACTTAGTATTAACGTGCGGCAACTATTCTTGGGAAAAACAGGTTGTCGCCCTTTAAAACGGGGAAAACACGTTTAGGAACATGTCTTAGAGAACCCTTAAACCAATAAATGACAACCCAGTTGTCCAGTTTTTTTTAAACGATTTTCTACTCACATTGGAACATTTCGGTTGCTGGAATATTTTATGCGAGTAATACACCAAAAATTAATAAGACAATTTGGTGCGTTAACTTCCAATGGCATTAACCCAAATACAATGTCAAATAGTTTCAGAATCTTTCTTCAGTTTTGTTTTTAAATTGCTATTGGTATTCTCACATTCGATTCTTCTGTGCTCTGATATTGTAAGGCGCCTGAGCCAATTCAGGTTCATTTCTTCATTCTTTAAGAAGGTCTACAGGTCAAAATATCAGGATTTCTAAAATTTTTATAAAAAATGAGATTTTGCTGAATTCTAATAGATTATCCATTTATCTGTAGAATTGATTTTAACGTGTTAAAAATGTATTTGTAAGGGGTATTTGACTTTGGGTGAAAATTCATCCAAATGAACCCTGTAGCGCACCCTTTGCATTATAAAGCTACATAGCCGTATTTGTTCTTGTTGGAAAGCTTATCAACCTCACTAAGTAATGGACTCGTCCATAGTAAAGTCCAGAAATTTCCCTTTGTTCCACAAGACCCGCAAAATGTTCCCTTAACATAATAAAAATTTTATGAGTTATATAAACGCTGTACCACGGCCTGCAACTTGACCCACGACGCCATATAACAAAATGTTAACACGCATAAATATTTTAATGGAATCAGTGTAATACATTCATGTCCTAGTGTAAGGGCAGTAGCCAAAACGTTTACTTTTGTTATCATGTAAATGTTAACTTAATTATTAGTATTTTATTTATATATTTTTTTCTCTTAAAATATAATAATATGTAAAAGCTTGAACGTCCTTTAATTTTGTATGAGTTTATAAAACATTATATATGAGGACTTTTGTAGAACGGACCCAGACAAGGTGATTAGAATAAAGGATTAGTCTAAATTAACAAAATGGGATGGTGAATTTTTAAACGAATAAGTATTAAAATTGCTTAAAAGAGACTTTGTACAATGAAAAAATAATTATAGAGATTTCTTTTTATTAATCCCTAAAGAAGAATTAGTATAAATGGTGACCAAAGATATTTACGTAAGATTAGGAATTTAAAAAAAAAAAATTATTATTATTATTTTTTTTTATTATTTTTTTTTTGATAAAAGTAAAATGTTTTTATTAGGGCTGTTATCGATTACTTTAAATTTAATAGTTAACTTTTGAAAAATTACCAAATAATTAATGGATAATTTTGATTAAAGCTGAAAATAAGATGTATGACGTCATTAAACTGAATATTTCATAAAATTCCCATAAGTTCATAATTTAATTTAAGAAAATATTATATCATGTATGACATTTAATTATACAGAGTTCAATTTAATGTCAATGAATTTTAATATTTTTATTGTTATCAAGTAAAAACCAAGTTAAATTTTTTAATATCATTTTCCCTATAAGTTAGCTTATTTTAAAACTTACTCTTTAATAATCTAAATGGAGAAGTTTGTATGTAAAAAAACCCACAAAAATTTTATTAAGTATTTATTAATATATCGAAAAAAATGTTAAAATATTTTCTTTAAATTTATTCGTTATTTTATCGATTAAAATAATTTTAATCGATAAATTTTTTACCGATTAATCGAGAAATTAATCGTTAATTTCCGCAGCCCTAGTTTTTATGTTTATATCTTCAGCGTTTCTCTGTGGAGATGATTGCTATATATACGATGTCATATAAAACCTTAAAGCTGCTCTACTCTATATAGAAATTAACTGTTTACGTGATTAATCTACATAGTTAACACAGAACGTAACAGCTCTTAACACATAGTTAACACAGACCGTAACAGCTCTTAACACATAGTTAACACATAACGTAACAGCTCTTAACACATTGCTAACACAGCTCTTTAAACACAGTTAATATTGAATGTAAGAGCTCTTTAATATATGTTAACAAACAACGTTGCAGCTCTGTAAAAAAAAAATAAAAATGGCTGTTCCGATCTTTACCATCTCACGTCATTCAGTCAGCTGTACTTTCAATGTGGGGGGGGGGGACTTTTAGTAGTTGATTTGAAATCATAAACTATAAATGATATCTAAATATAATCCCTTTCTGTTGAAGCCCTCGTTCACGGGAATCACTTCATCATTGTGTCAGGCGCGGGTGTAATCCCACATCACACTTAACCCCTGGCCTGGATTATTTTATTGGTATTTATTTGGACTCACTGCAAGACGGTCAGATAACCTTTGAACTCTGCTGCTCCTAAACAATGATTATTGTCACCAGTCACCCTATGTGGGTGTGTGGCAGTCAACCATATGCACTGTCTGGGTGTAGTTGTGAGTAAGACCCCCCGTTGGTGATGTTGACACCCAGTTGATGAGGTAGACACCCAGTTAGTGAGGTAGACCCCCAGTTGGTAAAATAGACCCCCAGTTGGTAAGGTAGACCCCAAGTTGGTAAGGAAAACCCCCAGTTGGTGAGGTAGACCCCCGGTTGGTGAGGTAGACCCCGAGTTGGTAAGGTAAACCCCCAGTTGGTGAGGTAGACCCCCGGTTGGTGAGGTAGACCCCAAGTTGGTAAGGTAACCCCCAGTTGGTGAGGTAGACCCCCGGTTGGTGAGGTAGACCCCAAGTTGGTAAGGTAAACCCCCAGTTGGTGAGGTAGACCCCAGTTGGTGAGGTAGACCCCCTATATTTACCATAACCCTCAGTTGGTGAGGTAGACCCCCAGTTGGTGAGGTAGACCCCCTATATTTACCATAACCCCCAGTTGGTAAGGTAGACCCCCAGTTGGTGAGGTAGACCCCCGGTTGGTGAGGTAGACCCCCAGCTAGTGAGGTAGACCCCCTATATTTACCATAACCCCCAGCAACGCGCCGCCGCCTGATGGGCCAAAGTTCTGACATCTATCATTGTCCCAGTAATCCCTCGCAGATTACCGCCCTTGTTGATCAAGCGATTTTATTTACATAAATATGTTTGTAACGACTTTCCAAACAGTTTATTAACTTATTTACACCTGTGTCGATGTTTTAACAGCTCGCTCCCCAGTCCGTGTCTCACATAAAACATGTCTCGGCCTATCAGGAATAGTTTAACACAACAGAGATACAACCGACGTGTCTTCTGCTCCCAGACTGCAGTCCGTACCATAACAATGTTCAGGACTGAGATAGTTCGTTCCTCTATTTGGCCAGCCGCCAGCCAAGCATGAATTAACACGCGACACTAACTCACAGTTCCCTCAGCCTAATTCCGGCCAAACACCTGTCAAACGATTTACAGTTCAGTTATGAAATATTCCGGTTTCACTCTAGAGGCTAGAGCTATTTACAGCATATTGAAACAGACCCAGCTAATCCTATAGTATAGGGCTATTTACAGCATATTGAAACAGACCCAGCTAATCCTATAGTATAGGGCTATTTACAGCATATTGAAACAGACCCAGCTAATCCAATAGTATAGGACTATTTACAGCATATTGAAACAGACCCAGCTAATCCAATAGTATAGGGCTATTTACAGCATATTGAAACAGACCCAGCTAATCTTAGTGCACATGCTAAAAGGCCATAATTTCCAGTCAACCAGAAGATTATTGCGTGCTTACTGTGACGGGACGGGAGGGTCTATGGGAGGAAAAATCTCACATATTGAGGGGCGGCCCTTTTGAACTGACTAAAGTTCATAGAGATCTTGGCCCACCAAGGAGTGCTCTGAAACTAGCCACGCCACAGTGGATACATCACATCAAATTTTATATCAACAGAATTGAGGTAATGCTGACTGTTTCAGAGGGAGGTAATTCCGATGTCACCCTCTGTCATAGTCTTGTAGGGTTCATATTTGCGGATTACTCTTTAAAACCACCTGATTGTTATTGTACATAAGAGTCTCAATGTCTCTAGACTAGAGATATGTGGCTCATTTCATGAATTAATCTGATTTCCTTTACGAACTTTGTCTAATATCTAATCATGCTTGTGTTGTGTCAAAAGCCCTGAGCCTAATGGTCTTATAGGTCTTCCTGAAAAGTTTTCCTAGCAATTTCGCCCCTCCTCCTCCCCAGGAACTAATAGATGGGGGACACATCTGTGGCGGTCCTTGCTGAAAGGGACGCATAGGGAAGCAGGAGCAGGGTTGAGTTGCCTGGGCACACTTGGGCACAGTTGAGGTGCCTGGGCACACTGGGGCACACTGGGGCACGGTTGAGGTGCCTGGGCACACTGGGGCATGGTTGAGGTGCCTGGGCATACTGGGGCACAGTTGAGGTGCCTGGGCACACTGGGGCACAGTTGAGGTGCCTGGGCACACTGGGGCATGGTTGAGGTGCCTGGGCACACTGGGGCACAGTTGAGGTGCCTGGGCACACTGGGGCACGGTTGAGGTGCCTGGGCACACTGAGGCACGGTTGAGGTGCCTGGGCACACTGTGACATGGTTGAGGTGCCTGGGCACACATGAACACCGTTGAGGTGCCTGGGCACACAGGAACACGGTTGAGGTGCCTGGGCACACTGGGGCACGGTTGAGGTGCCTTTCATGAAATTTACCACTCAAATGATGGTTGGATTTTCCTACTGAGACTCGCTAGAACCTCGGTGCCAACCCGGCTCAGCATTGACGATGGACTTTCACTAGGTAAGAGGAAAATTAAAGTGACCAACCAAAGTGGGTCACCTTGTCTGAAGGTTTCCAGAGAGCTGACATCCGCAAAGTTCTTCGCGGTACGTATTGCTAGCCCCTACTGATACTCCAGGCCCCTACTGACAATCCGGGCCCCTACTGATACTCCAGGCCCCTACTGATACTCCAGGCCCCTACTGATACTCCAGGCCCCTACTGATACTCCAGGCCCCTACTGACACTCCGGGCCCCTACTGATACTCCGGGCCCCTACTGACACTCCAGGCCCGTACTGACACTCCAGACCCCTACTGACACTCCAGGCCCATACTGACTTCGGGCCCTACTGACACTCCGGGCCCCTACTGATACTGCGGGCCCCTACTGACACTCCGGGCCCCTACTGACACTCCGGGCCCCTACTGACACTCCAGGCCCGTACTGACACTCCAGGCCCGTACTGACACTCCGGGCCCCTACTGACACTCCGGGCCCCTACTGATACTCCGGGCCCCTACTGACACTCCAGACCCCTACTGACACTCCAGGACCCTACTGACACTCCAGACCCCTACTGACACTCCAGGCCCGTACTGACATTCCAGGCCGTACTGACACTCCGGGCCCCTACTGACACTCCAGGCCCCTATTGACACTCCAGGCCCCTACTGACACTCCAAGCCCCTACTGACACTCAAGGCCCCTACTGACACTCCAGGCCCCTACTGACACTCCAGGCCCCTACTGACACTCCGGGCCCCTACTGACACTCCGGGCCCCTACTGACACTCCAGGCCCGTACTGACACTCGAGGCCCTTACTGATACTCCAGGACCGTACTGACACTCCAGGCCCGTACTGACACTCGAGGCCCTTACTGACACTCCAGGCCCGTACTGACACTCGAGGCCCTTACTGATACTCCAAGCCCGTACTGACACTCAAGGCCCGTATTGACACTCCAGGCCCGTACTGACACTCCAGGCCCGTACTGACACTCCAGGCCCGTAATGACACTCCAGGCCCGTACTGACACTCCAGGCCTTAAACAGCACTGCTAGCTAGTTAGTTGGCGGGAGGGGAGGGGCGAAAGGGTCACGTTGGTTTTCATCATTGACAGTTTCATCTCCGCCCATTTTTTCTCTAATATTCGGCATAATGTCTAATGAAAAATTCAATTCAACAGATTGACAATGTGAAAGGAGAGGTTAGTAGTTTATGTGGACGTAGCTCTGATGTGTAATGTATATCTTACTGTTTCTAGACTAAAATAAAAGACATAACATGAGTAAACAGTGGCGTCACTGAGGGGATGCGGTGGGGGCGGGCCACCCCGGGTGACACCATCACATGGGGTGACACCATCACAAGGGTTGACACCATCACAAGGGTTGACACCATCACATGGGGTGACACCATCACATGGGGTGACACCATCACAAGGGTTGACACCATCACATGGGGTGACACCATCACAAGGGGTGACACCATCACATGGGGTGACACTATCACATGGGGGACACCATCACAAGGGGTGACACCATCACAAGGGGTGACACCATCACAAAGGATGACACCATCACATGGGGTGACACTATCACATGGGGGACACCATCACAAGGGGTGACACCATCACAAGGGGTGACACCATCACATGTCACATGGGGTGACACTATCACATGGGGGACACCATCACATGGGGTGACACCATCACAAGGGGTGACACCATCACATGGGGTGACACCATCACATGGGGTGACACCATCACAAGGGATGCCATCATCACAAGGGGTGACATCATCACAAAGGGTGTCACCATCACAAGGGGTGACACCATCATATGGGGTGACACCATCACATGGGGTGTCACAATCGCAAGGGGTGACAACATCACAAAGGGTGACACCATCACAAGGGGGCTACGCCATCACATGGGGAACACCATCACAAGGGGGCGACGCCATCACAAGGGGGACACCATCACAAGGGGTGACACCATCACAAGGGGTGACACCATCACCAATCACCAAGGGTGACACCAAAATGTAAAATTCTGTATTGTCCCAACACTTGGCACTGAAGACTAGGAGGAGGTCTATGCGTTAAGTCGTGAGGGGGTGACACCATGGGATACCGCCCCCGGTGACACCATGAGCTACCGCCCGGGTGACACCATGAGCTACCGCTCCAGGTGACACCATGAGCTACCGGCCCGGATGACACCAACCCTAGTGACGCCTCTGGGAGTAAAGAAGAAGTTCACATTCACTCTCACAATCCGTTGTTATCAGCGGTTCCCTAATTCTTTGTAAAGCAGACATAATTTTTCAAAGGCTTTCACTTAAAATAAGTAGCCAACTTTTCTCCAAACTTGGTCCACTTTTATCACATGAGGCCACTTTCCAGCCGCGGAGTAAGTGGTGTTGTGTTGTGTTTGTGGGCGGGATGGAGGCGGATGGCTTAATGTCAAGGAGAAAAGTTGTAAAACATGATGTGTGCCACCAGCCATATTGTCAAATGCACAAAATTATTTATTACGGAAGTAACACAAATCTGTATTGTACCATTCTTCACCTAAAAAAGTCAATCATTGGACGAAGCTATTTCCCTTACCAATGTCTTATTAGGGCCCTCTTTAACTGAGCTCCGATAAGCTTAACACTAAGAATTTTTTATGTGCTTTTGTTAATGACAGTTAGAAACTTTCACTTAACAAAACAATAGCAACAATAATACCAACAGGTGCAACAATAGCAACAATAATACCAACAGGTGCAACAATAGCAACAATAATACCAACAGGTACAACAATACCAACAGGTACAACAATACCAACAGGTACAACAATACCAACAGGTACAACAATACCAACAACAATACCAACAACAATACCAACAGGTATTACAATACAACAAGGTACAACAATACCAACAACAATTCCAACAGGTATTACAATACAACAAGGTACAACAATACCAACAACAATGCCAACAGGTACAACAATACCATCTACAATACCAACAGGTACAAAAATACATATAGGTACAAAAATACCAACAGGTATAAAAATACCAACATGTACAACAATACCAACAGGTACAAAAATACCAACATGTACAACAATACCAACAGATACAACAATACCAACAGGTACAACAATACCAACAGATACAACAATACCAACAGATACAACAATACCCAACAATACCAACAGATACAACAATACCAACAGATACAACAATACCAACAGATACAACAATACCTATAGCATACAGAAAGAAGACCGAGATAGACCCCCCACTCTCAATAGTCAGACCGCCTACACTGAAGAGAATAAAACATTTTTAAATCTGTCAACAAAGGTCTTAGTCTCGAAACCAGTTTCCTCAGCCGTCACCACTTGCCACTATGATAGTTTACACCGGAGAGCCGATTAAGGAGAGTTTTCTTTTCTCTCTTCATTGGTCAGCCAACAGCCCGTTAGGGGATGGTCAAGTTCAGAGAGTTAACAGACCAGGTGTAACAGACATGCAGGCAGGCGTCATTCGGATTCGTTGGCCTGCCTCGTAACATGCTGTCATATGTCATGTCAATTTGTTGACCTCCCTAGCAAGACATGCTGTCATATGTTATGTCAATTTGTTGGCCTTCCTAGCAAGACATGGTGTCATATGTCATGTCAGTTTGTTGATCTCCCTAACAAGACATGCTGTCCTATGTCATGTCAGTTTGTTGACCGCCCTAGCAAGACATGCTGTCATATGTCATGTCAATTTGTTGACCTCCCTAGAAAGACATGCTGTCATATGTCATTTCAGTTTGTTGACGTCCCTTGCAAGACATGCTGTCATATGTCATGTCAGTTTGTTGACCTCCCTTGCAAGACATGCTGTCCTATGTCATGTCAGTTTGTTGCCATGTAGATTGAACTATCAGCATGTCATAATATGTCATTGAAATTCTTTAAAATAAATTACATTTTACATCTGAGTTCATTGATCCCCAAAATACAAGCTCTCATTGGTTCCTCAGCTCCATGTGTTTCAAGAACAAGTTCACATGTTTATATTTCCTGTCTGTTTATTGAACCAGTCCATTTGTTTATATTTACTGTCTGTTTATTGAAACACTCCATGTGTTTATATATACTTGTTTGTTTATTGAACCTGTCCATCTTTTTATATTTACTGTCTGTTTATTTAACCATTCCATCTGTTTATATTTACTGTCTGTTTATTTAACCAGTCCATCTGTTTATATTTACTGTCTGTTTATTTAACCAGTCCATCTGTTTATATTTATTGTCTGCTTATTGAACCGCTGCATCTGTTTGTGTTTTCCTCTCAATTATTCCTCGAGTAATACGCAACCAGTTCATGTATCATTTTATTTCTTTTTTACCCCCTCCCCCTTTCTTCCTTTCTCTTAGCTGACCTCTTTCCCTATCAATTCTCCCACTCTCAATTTACAACTTTGTATGCAAGGCCCCACCCCTCAACCCGCACCATTTTTCTTGAGCAACCATTCTCTAAAGGCTGGCTGCCTCTTGCGTGGCTGCACAAATGTAGCCCGAGAGAAGCAATCATATCACGTGGGTGGCCACGTCTATTAAACATGTGCACAGAAATTGATGACGTATAAAATTAGCAGAAATTGTTCACCCAATCCATTAAAGCTCGCCCCCGACCGGAGTCTACAGTGCCCTCCATCTCCGCCCCTCATTTCAAGGGCAGACAAATTATTTTGTTATGTTTCCTGGTTACCACGTTGTGTCTTAACATGCAACATTTTTATTTGGCAGAAATCTCAATATTAAATACATGTAAAACAAGATTTCATTTAAAAAAAAAACTCTAATGTCAAATGAAATTCCTCAAATGAACAAAACCCCTTGAAAGACTTCACCGTGGCCGTGGGGTTAAAGTTCAAAATCTATATATTAGCAAAATTTCAAATTTTAACCCCCCTCCCGCCCGTTTTTTTCACTGTTCATAGTTCCAACTTCAGCACCTTCAATTGCAATGCACTTAATCACCTGAAATGTACTGACACATGTGAAATATACGGACACATCTGAAATGGACGGACGCATCTAAAATATACTGACAGATACGAAATGTAAATTGTACTGACACATCTGAAATGTCGTGAACATCTGAAATGTCGTGACAGATCTGAAATGTCGTGACAGATCTGAAATATACTGACACATCTGAAATGTACTGACACATCTGAAATGTACCGACACATCTGAAATATACGGACACATCTGACATGGACGGAAACATCTGAAATGTACTGACACATCTGAAATATACGGACACATCTGACATGGACGGAAACATCTGAAATGTACTGACACATATGAGATGTACTGACACATATGAAATGTACTGACACATCTGAAATGTACTGACACATCTGAAATGCACTGACACATCTGAAATGAACTGACATATCTGAAATGTACTGACACATACGAGATGTACTGACACATCTGAAATGTACTGACACATCTGAAATGTACTGACACATCTGAAATATACGGACACATCTGACATGGACGGAAACATCTGAAATGTACTGAAACATATGAGATGTACTGACACATCTGAAATATACTGACACATCTGAAATGCACTGACACATCTGAAATGCACTGACACATCTGAAATGAACTGACACATCTGAAATGTACTGACACATCTGATATATACGGACACATCTGACATGGACGGACACATCTGAAAGGTACTGACACAAATGAGATGTACTGACACATATGAACTGTACTGACACATCTGACATGTACTGACACATATGAGATGTACTGACACATCTGAAATGTACTGACACATCTGAAAAGTACTGACACATCTGAAATGTTCTGACACATATGAGATGCACTCAGACACGTGAATTGAACGAAGACAACTCGGCTATAGTTAATACCTTTGGCCCTAAACTGATGCACTATTTAAAATAAGGGAAGAAACCTTTGTTGATAACGCATCTCAGTTAGGGCCCTTAGCCAGCCGGCCCCCGGGGCAAAGTCTTAAATTTTTAAAATGAGATTTCCACACGCCATTTCCGCAGAACCCCTGGGCCTGCGAAGCCCCTTCCCCACCCCTTGATTGCCAAGTAATTGAGACTCCCTGCTGTAATCCATGCAAATGTCAAGACAATGGAAGCCCTAATAGCGCTGGCCCGTCCAACCCTCCGTAGTACTAAACATGCCATAATGAGATTCCATGCAATAGGACCGAGTGCCAGTGAGAAGTTAATAGGAGACCGGGGGCAGAAGGAAATGAGAGGCACGGAGGAGGGGGGGAGGGGCAATGGCTGCCAAAGCGGAAGTCACATTGTGTCATCGAATCTCACGAGAATCTGGACGATATCCGATGTGCGCGAATGAAGCCCCTCGCGGCAGCTGACCAGGGGCCAGTGCCGGCAGCTGGTGACGAAACGTGATTAACGTCTTGACCACGTGATCCAATCCACTTCTCATTCCTCGGGGCTAACAATATTTCAGGCGCCCTCTGGCTTCGGAGCGCCTCCCCCGGCCGGGAGGTTTCCACAAAAGGCCAGAAACTCAAGAATCGCGACATTTATTTTAATTAGCAAGGGGAGCCCATCATTTCCTCTTTCGTTGATTAACTTTTCTTCAAATTGAAATGATTTTTTTTTTACCATCATTAGGAACAAGACAAAAATCTTCTATGAGAGATATTTGAATACAAGTGTTGAAAGATGTGCATTCTAAGAAGATTGTATTTTGTAATATTATTATTATTTTCTGATATTGGAGAAATTTGTGTAAATTTTGAAAAACTAAATTATTAGCTTTCAAATCCGAACTCTTCTACTAATAACTAGGTAATTGATACTTTATAGTTTATCAATTAGTACTTGATAGTTAGTACTTAACAGATGATATTTGATAGTTAGTACTTAACAGATGATATTTGATAGTTAGTACTTGATACCTGATATTTGATACTTGATACTTGATAGTTTATAAATGATTGTTGATACGACATAGTTGATACTTAATAGTTTATACTTGAAATTCTAATACAAATCATACATTTCAAACACTCACGGATGAAAAGACATGTTGTATTCAATGCAGGGGCGGATTAAGACTGCACGGCGCCCCGGGCTGCAATGAAACGGGGGCCCTATCCACCCAGCGTCCCTTAAAATAAAATGATTGTTAACAGCTAATACTGTAACTAAATATTAATAATGAAAAATAAAAATAAACGAACACGAAGAAATAACTGTTTGAAGTGTTTGTGGTATATTACAATTGAATGTGAAAAGAAATTTTTATCTTCCTCTGCTCGGAAACGAACCCTACACTGGTTGCATCACGCGCCTGTACTCGCTCCACACGGCCAGCGAGCTTGACTATAATGAGAAATTTTAAAAAGGTGAAACTATATTAATCCCGGGATAAAGGAGAAACTATATTAATGCCAGGATAAAGGAAAAACTATATTAATGACGGCATAAGGAGAAACTATATTCATGACAGGATAAAGGAGAAACTATATTAATGACAGCATAAAGGAGAAACTATATTAATGACAGCATAAAGGAGAAACTATGTTAATGACAGGATAAAGGAGAATCTATATTAATGACAGCATAAAAGAGAAACTATATTATGCCGGAAAAAAAAGGAGAAACCTTATTAATGACTGGGATAAAGGAAAAACTAAATTAATGACGGGATAAAGAAAAAACTATATTAATGACGGGATAAAGGAAAAAAACTATATTAATGGCAGGATAAAGGAGAAACTAAATTAATGGCGGCATAAAGAAAAAACTGTGTTGTTGCCCAGCAGACTTCAGGTCTTCCAATTGACAGGGAATTGCCACTTTAGTAGTAGGAAACATTATAACAGCGAAAGTTCTGCACTTCAAAATTCCAGTGATATTAAAGCAAAGATTGGAGCCGACATTTTGAATGGCCAGAGATAGCGAACAATAGAGTAACTTCTGCTCCCATGGCGTGGAGCCTCGTTTTATAGGTTAGCACGTGGCAGGGCGGGATATTAAACCAGTGGAACTCGCCACGGCAGGTTTTTTTTTTAAAGAACAACGAGCTGGGGGCGAGGGCACTTGTAATCAGGGGCAAAGGCGTCAATGACAAGGGAGTGAACGGCGGAGGATATTTAAGAGTTTTTGGAATTTTTATTTTTATAGGGATTTTTTAAAGTGACGTACACGTGAGCAGTTTCGTCAGCCATGTCTATGACTTGACGATTAGAAATCCCTAGGTGCACCCCGAGGAGACTTAATACCCAAATTGTCAGCTTCAGATCAGTCAATAGGTGCTATATCCACCCCCTCCCTACACTGACTCTAACGAAAAATCCCAAAATTATTTTTGAATTGTAAATTAAATATTTTTTAAAAACATCTTTAAGAAACAAAGTTTTTAATCTTGTCTAAAGTCATTAGTATCAAAAAGTAAATTCGTTCAAAGTCACACATAGCAATCATCAGCCTAAAGCGCCATATGTCAGTGTTTCTATTTACTTATATTAGACCAGGAGCCAAGTTGACATTGTGGTCTGAGAACTTATGTCATGAGCCTACTTGACATCTGAGAACTTAGTTTACTTGGATTTTAACAGAGATAAACAACGGGGAAAGTAAAAAAAAATTATATTGGTTGTCGAGATTCATGACCTGCGTGTTTTCAGGATTGTTCAGTGGAATTTCATCTCTCTGAAGATTTGCCACACAAGTAACATTTTGTGTGTGTGTGTACTCTCAATCATTGTGCTTCGGAGACAAACTGTATATGATTGTATGTTGATAGAGACACTGACACATAATTCTTATAATTATGAGTCCCCACGGTCTTTCTTAACTATTACCCATACAATTGATATTTTCCATGTTTGGCGCCCAGGCTGGTGGTTGTGTAGACATGAGAAAATGAAAGGAAATCGTATTTTGTGCAAATAGAATAAATAGATTATTTCACGGTTTAGTTAATTTGAGTTTTGGTTACACCCTTTATTTTTTAAGATGCGTGGTCTTATCTGTGTGTATAGTATTGTATTTTTATTAGAATTGAAAAAGTTGATAATGTTTAGTAAATATTTTCAAACTTCAGGTGCAAGGTAGACGATAAGAGTTGTTCCAACTTGATATGCAAGATTAATTGAGACCAATAGAGTTGTTCCAACTTGATATGCAAGATTTCATTTGGACCAATAGAGTTGTTCCAACTTGATATGCAAGATTTCATTTGGACCAATTGAGTTGTTCCAACATGATATGCAAGATTTCATTTGGACCAATTGAGTTGTTCCAACTTGAAGTGCAAGATGTGATTCCGATAAATAGAGATACACGTTTTTTATAAGCACACTGAAAGAAAATCAATTTCAAATAAACATCCTTGAAATACTTCTCGACAGATCTAATCAAAATAGTATTTAAAATCACTCCTGTGGTCTGTCAAAGTGATCTAAGATTAGAAGTAATATAAATGAGCTTAACCCCAAGGGACCTGGATTTTATTGCTTTGAAGTGCCTCTTTAATGTAATTTATTTTTATTAGCCTGGATCCATTATGCTCCTCCAGGGGCGTGCTGTTTGACTTTTCTAAGAGGGGATCAAGATGTTTGGCATTGTTTTTCTTTGCATTTTTTTTTACAGCAGCGCAAGAACAGGAAATGTCGAATAAAGAACGTGCTCGAAAGACTTGACTTAAAAATATCATCTCTCTGTAACACTATACTCGATCTCAATCTAGCCTCATTGTATTGGTGGGCCCCACAGTAAGGTAAGTCAAGTGGTCCTCAGACTCTTCTGTCTCATTTTGTTGGTGGGCCCCGCTATAAGGTAAGTCAAGTGATGCTCAAACTATTCTGTCTCATTGTGTTGGTGGGCCCCGACGTAAGTTAAATCAAGTGATCCTCAAACTATTTTGTCTCATTGTGTTGGTGGGTCCCGCAGTAAGGTAAGTCAAGAGATCCTCAAACTATTTTGCCTCATTGTGTTAGTGGGCCCCACCGTAAGTTAAGACAAGTGATCCTCAAACTATTTTGTCTCATTGTATTAATGGGCCCCACCCTAAGGTTAGTCAAGTGATCCTCAAACTATTCGCTTTCCTTGTGAGCTGGGCCCCAATGTGCCTTTGTTGAGGGCGGGGGGGGGGGTG
>MUZC01004434.1:0-11333 GCA_002072015.1 Radix auricularia | reverse complement strand
GAGTTGTAGGGGTTGGTGGGTTATAGTGGTGGGTATGTTGTAGGAGTGGGGTGGGTGGTAGTGCGAGGTGTAGTAGGGGTGGAGTGGCGGTGGGGTGAGGTGGAGTAGGGGCGGGGGGAGGGATTGATCGAGGTTATGTTACAAACATGTATTAAACAAAGAATTATCGCAAAAGTAATTGAGGTTTTCATGTCAGGCCGGAAGGGTCATATGTAGATACTTGTGTCCTCATAGGTAGATACTTGTGTCCTCGTGGGTAGATACTTGTGTCCTCATAGGTAGATATTTGTGTCCTCATAGGTAGATACTTGTGTCCTCATGGGTAGATACTTGTGTCCTCATAGGTAGATATTTGTGTCCTCATAGGTAGATACTTGTGTCCTCATAAGTAGATACTTGTGTCCTCATAGGTAGATACTTGTGTCCTCATAGGTAGATATTTGTGTCCTCATAGGTAGATATTTGTGTCCTCATAGGTAGATATTTGTGTCCTCATAGGTAGATATTTGTGTCCTCGTGGCTTGCTGCAGCTGGTTGAAGATGCTGAAATGTGTAATGACGCAGAACTTTGCTTTCTTTGCTGATTGTATTTTTAAGCATACTTATGGGCTCGCTGTGAAACTAATGTGTTGGTAAATGTTAGTCTCTACTGGTGTGGGGATATTTAAAAGTAAATAATTAGAATCCCCGAATCCAACCGGGATCCGTGTAGCTATTTACATATTCATTGGCGGAACGAGTTAAAACTTAACAGTGTCATATGACAAACTGACTGACGGTAGGGAGTCTATTAACATATCTTGAACGTTTTTAGTCAACAAAAGATTCCGCCACACTCTCGTGTAACCTTTGCATATATATGAATCTCGTTAGTAGCTGTGGAATTTAACGTTTTTGTCCATTGTACACACCATCATGTGAATCGCATGTACGTCTCTGTTATATAAACCTGTGAACTCCGTACACACAAACACAGATTCGAGTGGTCACGGCTGCATGCCAGGTTTGTAGGGTAATAGTTATTTCCCTTTGTTACCTTAACGAATATGAAGCCCTTTACATTCGAGGAACAGTTGTATACCGATGACAAAAGCATCATTAATTTTTTTTTAAAATAAACAAGTTTTCCAACCTCTTCATTTTCTTTTGGTCACTTAGCGCTGATTTTTTGACTAGCGTTAATGCGCGACTGGTCTCTAATCTCAAATCGCGTTTGCTAGTGTTATCGCTCGAATTGTAGTTTGTACGGGTTGATTTGTCATTTTAAGATGTGATTTTGCTATACTTTTTTTTGGTAAAATAACAGTACTTACCTACAGGTAAAAATAGTAATAAAGTCTATACGGTTATTTGGATACATAAAATAACCATTCCCATCCTAAAATATAAAGTCAGAATGACAATAACAATATAAATGCATTTTCCGCATTTTTTAAACATTCATAACCAGTTGAAATCCTTACAGAACTGAGGCAGAAGTTTAAAGAAAACTTTATGGGGCTTGGATTATGACAGTATTTTTTTAAAAAATCATGTTAAGCCTGGTCCCTTTTGGAACTCAGGACGTGTTAGCGCATTTTCGTATTATGTATCAGTACTTATGTTAGATATCAGCATTATGTAGTTATCAGTAATTGTGTTTAGATTTTAGACATATTTTTATGAATTTTCTTGTGTAATGAATATACCTGAAATTTTTTTTATTTAAAAGTCATTTCTTTACATTTTAAAATTTTTCATTTTCTCTTTAATCTAACTACAAGTGGTTTGTGGTCACTGAAATAGGACTCATAAATGAAACATTCTAAATTGTAATCAGCTAATCGCCCAAATACTCCGTCAATTGTTGTTTGATAGATCGTAGTTGCCAATCTTGGTGAAAGTAGTTGAATGTTGAAGCTTGTTTCGAAAAAGTTTTCAATTTCTGCCCCTGGGCCGCTAAGATCTTGATTGAAGTCACCACAAATGATGACGTAAAACTCTCTAAACTTTTACACATATTCTAATGACGTCAACAAAAAAAAACCTAATACTTTTGATAATACTAAGACTTCCGGCAATGGCGGCCGTTGCCTGCGCCAGTGTTATCTCTCGATTCGCAATGTTTTTTGGTAGTTTTAACGGGGTTTTTTAACGGATCGAGTAACTGAGTGTTGATGCACAAATGGCAGGTCAGGACATACAAAAAACATATATACATCATGGGTCTAGGACTTATGGATGCTGAGATCTAGGGTGATGACAGACGGACGGACGGACAAAACGGGTGCAATAGCGCATTCGACTTCTCGAAAATGCGCTAAAAATTGTTATAACAGTGGTGCATAAGCAGCATTCCAGCCATACTAAGCCAAAGACGCCTCCACTGGCTTGGACACGTCAAGAGAATGCAAACTTGTCGCATACCCAAAGATGTGCTATACAGCGAGCTGGCAACTGGGAAAAGGTCGGTTGGTCGGCCATGTCTCAGATACACGGACATGTGCAGGAGAGACATGAAAGTAGCCAACATTGATGACATACAAAACTGGGAAAAACTGGCTGAGCATAGGACCACGTGGCGGGCTATAGAGAAAGAAGGATCACTAAGAGCAGAGGAGCAATCTAGGGAAGAAGCAGTTGGAAAAAGAGCGAGGCGAGTAGAAAGGCCAGGCAACATTGCCCAACTTCATTCGTGTGTGTAACATGCAGAAGAGACTGTCACTCAAGGATTGGTCTCATCAGCCACACCAAGAGCTGCAAATAATATAGATAAATCTATCGTCTTTCTTAGACGGACAGATGCCATACATTCATCCAATGAGAACATCGTAGGACCGGTCACGTGTTACGCCGCAATACGATCAATTCACTTGCTGACTATTTAGTTTGCCAGTAATACTGCAATACCAGAAATTTTAAACAGTAAGAAGATTAAGTAACAGGAAAGGAAAACGTCATTGATGCTTGAATGAATTGTGGAACTCCTGGTTCTACCATTAGGTCAGAACTGCTGGTTCTACCATTAGGTCAGAACTGCTGGTTCTACCACAAGGTCAGAACTGCTGGTTCTACCACTAGGTCAGAACTGCTGGTTCTACTACTAGGTCAGAACTGCTGGTTCTACCATTAGGTCAGAACTGCTGGTTCTACCACAAGGTCAGAACTGCTGGTTCTACCATTAGGTCAGAACTGCTGGTTCTACCACTAGGTCAGAACTGCTAGTTCTACCATTAGGTCAGAACTGCTGGTTCTACCACTAGGTCAGAACTGCTGGTTCTACCACTAGGTCAGAACAGCTGATTCCGGCACTAGGTCAGAACTGCTGGTTCTACCATTAGGTCAGAACTGCTGGTTCTACCATTAGGTCAGAACTGCTGGTTCTACCATTAGGTCAGAACTGTTGGTTCTACCACTAGGTCAGAACTGCTGGTTCTACCACTAGGTCAGAACTGCTGGTTCTACCACTAGGTCAGAACTGCTGGTTCTACCATTAGGTCAGAACTGTTGGTTCTACCACTAGATCAGAACTGCTGGTTCTACCACTAGGTCAGAACTGCTGGTTCTACCACTAGGTCAGAACTGCTGGTTCCACCACAAGGTCAGAACTGCTGGTTCCACCACAAGGTCAGAACTGCCCAGTGAAGCAGCAAGCAGCAATCAAGCAGCACTCCACATTGGAATCTATTACCTCGTATGAGGAAATATTTTTTGCGGTTAATTTGTAGGATGATCATATCAATCTCATTAATAACCAATTGTGGACCTGTAAACCAGGGATTCCCATCTTTGGTTCTTGCGTCCCTGTTTATACGTTTGTGGAGTAAAATGACAAAAAATACCTACAAAAACATTTTCTATTAAAATTTTATAATTCGTTTTCTTTGAAAACCTCGATGATTAGAATTTTGTCTAGATTGAAATCAGGAGTAATAATTTGATGCATAATTTAAGAAAATGGAATTAAAATTGTTTCTCCACTTTAGAAAGCGTGGCTACTGGTTCTAGGGGTAGAAATCTGGGTCTAACTATTCATGGGTGGTGCAGGGTTCATATAAACCTGGAGAAATCTGGGTCTAACAATTCGTGGGTGGTGTAAGGTTTATATAATCCTGGGGAAATCTGGGTATAATTATTCATGGGTGAGTGCAGGGTTCATATATACCTGGGGAAATCTGGATCTAAAAATTCGTGGGTGGTGCAGGGTTTATATATGATGTGTAACATGTCATTGTAACACAATTGCTAACTCTGCCAACACGCATCATTGATGTGTAACATGTCATTGTAACACAACTGATAACTATACAAACACGTATCAATGATGTGTAACATGTCATTGTAACACAACTGATAACTATACAAACACGCATCAATGATGTGTAACTATTCATTGTAATACAAAGTAACGCGGGGCATTGATTATATATATATATATATATATATAAAGTCTTTGGGATCATTCATTGAACTTTTACTCACACCTACAGCTGATACAATGGCACGTCTCGTGTTCAAGGGCTGCAACTCTGTGCGCAACTGTTTTATTGTGAATAGGAGTTTCCTCCCCCACCCATTTGCAGACAACATGCTCAGCACATGGCACATGCCTTGTACTCCATAACATAGTCAGCAAGAACCTGACCTTTGAACTCTGATTGTTTACATCTTGAAATAGAACCTTTGGTGTTGTCATTGTAGTGGATGCAAGGCTTGGTGACGTGGATAAGGGCTGGATGCAATGTTCCGGATATGCTGCGTGGGTGAAAAGCCGCGCAGCTATCTCCCTGATGCAGCAGTTCAAAGTTACTACGCAGGAAATTTTGATAAGGATGATATGTGTGTGTTAGTGACATGTAAAATTTAAACAGAAAAATTAATAATTTGATACGAGTTTTTTTGTTTTTGTTTAAGCACATGAACAAACGAGATTTCGATGAATGTAGTGGATAAACATATTGGGGAAAATGCTTATGGGGTAGCTAAAATGGATATATCTTGAGTTACTATTTATAGATTGGATAATTGATTGAGACTAAAACTATTTTATTTCACTGGTGTAAAACACCTTTTTAGAAGATCGCTTTTTAAGTAGTTGGCGTGCTCCATATTAAGATTCTTGATGGCTATACGGAGATAGTGAAGTTTTTAGTAAGTGGTCCTGGTAGACAAAATCAAATCCACGTTTGTGAAATGTTTTTACAGACGTGATGCTACACAAACATGTTAAGAAGCGTATCCCTGAATCACGTGATCTAACGAGGTGACGTAGTCGGGCTTTACATCCATCTGTTAATGGGATAGGTGTGATGTATAGTTGAGCCTTGCAAAGCTATTGTGCTATGCGAACTACACTCATTTTTGGAGTTGTGGAAGAGGTAGAAAGCGAAATTGTAATCGGACCAGGATAACCGTGCACCCAAGAACATGATATAAATGGTTTACTAGGAATCGAGTACGTAGTGGTGGGTGGCATTTAGCCGGTATATTTCATATTTTATGATAAGTAATCGAGCTTCAGAAATAGAGACACATTCTAAGCATGTGTCTGAATTACCCTCCAACTTCTTCGAATCCAGCCGTTGATGTTGTGTCTAGGATTTGTGCTCAAAGACTGAACCTGGTCTTGTTGGCCTTACTGAACCTGGTCTTGTTGGCCTTACTAAGTGTGGTCTTGTTGGCCTTACGGAACGTGGTCTTGTTGGCCTTACTGAACCTGGTCTTGTTGGCCTTACTGAACCTGGTCTTGTTGGCCTTACTGAACGTGGTCTTGTTGGCCTTACTGAACCTGGTCTTGTTGGCCTTACTGAACCTGGTCTTGTTGGCCCTACTGAACCTGGTCTTGTTGGCCTTACTAAGTGTGGTCTTGTTGGCCTTACTGAACGTGGTCTGGTTGGCCTTACTGAACGTGGTCTTGTTGGCCTTACTAAGTGTGGTCTTGTTGCCCTTACTGAACGTAGTCTTGTTGGCCTTACTGAACCTGGTCTTGTTGGCCTTACTGAACCTGGTCTTGTTGGCCTTACTAAGTGTGGTCTTGTTGGCCTTACTGAACGTGGTCTTGTTGGCCTTAATGAACGTGGTCTTGTTGGCCTTACTAAGTGTGGTCTTGTTGCCCTTACTGAACGTAGTCTTGTTGGCCTTACTGAACGTGGTCTTGTTGCCCTTACTGAACCTGGTCTTGTTTGCCTTACTAAGTGTGGTCTTGTTGGCCTAACTAAACGTGGTCTTGTTGCCCTTACTGAACCTGGTCTTGTTGGCCTTACTGAACGTGGTCTTGTTGGCCTTACTAAGTGTGGTCTTGTTGGCCTTACTGAACGTGGTCTTGTTGGCCTTACTGAACGTGGTCTTGTTGGCCTTACTGAAAGTGGTCTTGTTTGCCTTACGGAACGTGGTCTTGTTGGCCTTACTAAGTGTGGTCTTGTTGGCCTTACTAAGTGTGGTCTTGTTGGCCTTACTAAGTGTGGTCTTGTTTGCCTTACTAAGTGTGGTCTTGTTGGCCTTACTGAACCTGGTCTTGTTGGCCTTACTGAACGTGGCCTTGTTGGCCTTACTGAACGTGGTCTTATTGGCCTTACTGAATGAGGTCTATTGGCCTTACTGAGCGTGGTCTTGTTGGCCTTACTGAACGTAGTCTTGTTGGCCTTACATCTGGTATCTGAGCTGTCGATTCATAACTGTTGTACAGATCATACAAATATTGACGCCATGTGACATTATGGGCTCTAGGTTAGGGCTCTGATCCCAGCTCATATTTGAACTGCTTCCCTCTGGTAGAGACGGTAACCAATAGGTAAATATTGATATTTAAGAAGACGTTACGCACCCTATTTGGGCCCCCACACGAGGCGTAATTTGTAGCAATTTTTATTTTGAAAAAAAAAATCAAATTGTAAAATAAAGCGAGCTGTGTGTGTGTGTGTGTGTCAATAAGACAAATGACAATATAACTTTAAGTCAACTTTGATGGTTTGAGTTGACAGAAAAATCTCAGCTGATGTTAAACGTTATTCTTATACGAATTGCTAAAATTTATACCATGCGATGAGTTCAATTTAATGAACCTTCTTTGGTGTACAGTTTGTGGTGTCTACCTTGTGAATTCGATGGCTTCTAGAAGTTTACGCTCCGCGTTTTTGCATGTATTCCCTTAAGTTTAGTTCAAGAAGATGCTATATCTCGTGGGTTTTTTTAGTTACTCGTATAAATAGACGTCTTAAAAGCTCTTTGATTATTTTGAATGGCTGCCATGAGACTAGCGTGTTCCTTACATCGTGCCAATGTTTATAAATTTTGAATTGGTCTGGTGTTTAAACATGTATGTATTCTCTTGTTCAAGAAACCAATACTTTGAAATATCCTCCCGAGGTTTGTATTACAAATGAATCTTACCCCGGGACTATAACAGTGTTGACTTCCAAAAGACAAGCTTTGATATTTCGTTCTTTTGTTTCTCTCCACAGTTGTTTATTTTATTTGACTATCCACTAAATTTATCAAGTTCAACGAGAAAATGGTTATTTTTCTATAATTATTTGACATTTCTGAAATTTGGAATGTTTTTATTTTGTAACGATACGCCTAAATCAGGCAGGTGACACGCCTACACGAGATAGGTGACACGCCTACACCAAGTAGGTGAAACGCCTACACGAGATAGGTGACACGCCTACACCAAGTAGGTGACACGCCTACACCAGGTAAGTAACACACCTACACCAGACAGGTGACACCTCTAAACCATACCCGTGACACGCCAACACCAGGAAGGTGACACGTCTACACCAGGCAGGTGACACGTCTACACCTGATAGGTGCCACGCCTACACCATACAGGTGACACGCCAACACCAGGCAGGTGACACATGAACAATATTCGGGCATTACACCTACACCCTGAAGTCGAAACATCTAAAAACGATAAATTATTGCTGTTATCTTTCAGTGTACTAAAGTAAACGAAATTTTATTCTTAAATAAAGATACACATGTAGTGATAGAATCTCGCTTAGGTTTAAGCTTTATAATATCATCTAAGTGGCAGCAGTTTACCAGTGCTTAGACGCTTTTTCGGTTGTCGCTTTCTTACAATAGATAATGTCAGATCCATTATTATTTTTATTTTTTTTATTATTTTTTTTTTTACAAATTTCCATATGGTAATCGTAGTTTATAAATATGAAAAGTGTATTAATAATTAGATAATTTTAATCTAATTTTGGAAGGGGTGAACCGGTAAGATAATAAACTGATAGCTCATATATCGGTCGGGCCTCTTGTGTAACCAGACAAATTAAGGGCTGAAAGCACAAGGTGTTGTAAACAAGTCTTTCCCTCCCGCGTATCTATTGCCAACGGCAACCAGTTGTCTCATCAATACCTTTGCCACATTGACGTCTGCTCAAAGTTCGTTAACTTGCACGTGCTTCTGATTCTGATGTCTCGGCAAAAGGTCAATCATATCTCAGAATTTGACATGATGGCTCTATGATGTGACTGTCTGGCCAAGTTATGGCTCTGTGATGTGACTGTCTGGCCAAGTTATGGCTCTGTGATGTGGTTGTCATGCCAAGTTATGGCTCTGTGATGTGGTTGTCTGGCCAGGTAATGGCTCTGTGATGTGGTTGTCTGGCCAAGTAATGGCTCTGTGATGTGGTTGTCTGGCCAAGTTATGGCTCTGTTATGTGGTTGTCTGGCCAAGTTATGGCTCTGTCATGTGGTTGTCTGGCCAAGTTATGGCTCTGTGATGTGGTTGTCAGGCCAAGTTATGGCTCTGTGATGTGGTTGTCTGGCCAAGTTATGGCTCTGTTATGTGGTTGTCTGGCCAAGTTATCGCTCTGTCATGTGGTTGTCTTGCAAGGTTATACAATTTTAGCTTTTTATTTAAATCAGAAATGACTTATTTCCGTTATCCTTTTAATAATAAAAAGAAAACCTCCCAAAATCTCGAATTGACCTCCGCCTCCCCCTTCCCCTCCCGGTACAGATCTAGATTTAATGTTAAGATGTGGATTGACTCCAGACAGAAAAAGAAATCCTACAAAAGTTTCCTGCACTTAATTAGAGAACATCACCAGAGTTGCGCCCAAGCTAATTTTGTCTGCTGTCTACAGGGACATTTATAGAATTATCCCAGTATTTGTGCGCTCCGTTATGACTGTGATGCTTATCTTATGTAACAGACGCTTCTTCTGTATTTTGATGACTGTATTTTGTTTATTTTGCTCATTTAAAGAAAAAAAAGTACATTTGGGCCTCCCAGGAGTGAAAATTTTTAAAGTCTTTTTTTTTGCAATTATTATCGGGAGACTGTGATCAACAACTTGCCAAAGTTTCATGTTTTTACCTACACGGAAAATTGGAGATTTAGTGATGAGTTGGGTTGTTTTTTTTTTTTAATTTTTTAAAAACATTTTTTTTTTACATAAGAAAAAAGTACATTTGGGCCCCTGGCACCCAATGAGTGGGAATTTCAAAATTCTTTTTAGCAAATTGTCATCGGGAGAGTGTACTAAACAACTTGCCAAAGTTTCATGCTTCTACCTACACGGGAAATAGGAGAATGAGTAATTTTCAGTTTTTATAAAGTTCATATAAGGAAAATACCAAATTTGGGCTCCCGACCCCCAGAAAGATATAATTTAAATATACTTTCCCCTGTTACCATTGCGGAAGTGAACTCGACAATTTTCTAAAAATTTCAAGCTTCTGCCTCCTCGGGAAATAGAAGAATTCGTGATTTTCAAAATATGAAAAAACTACATTTGGCCCCGGCGCCCATGATTGTGAATTTATGGAACGAAACCTATTTAAGAAACGTTCCCATGTAATTTTGTGTATTTGTATCAAATTTCACTTTATTTGGATGTCTGGATCTTGAGTTATTAGAAAATAGACAGACAGACAACAAATGCGTCTTATATGTATATAGATATAGATATAGTAGGGCTGTTATCGATTAATTAATTTTTTTTCGTCAACTTATGAAAAATTACCGATTAATTAATCAATAATTTTAATTAAAGCTAAAAATAATGATGTATGACGTCATTACACTGAAAAATTGTATTGAAGTAACGAAAACAGGCAATCAATATTTTTTGTTTCATTGAGTTATTTCCCCCGTCTTAAAGACATTAAAAAATAACAATATTCTGAAGTAAATTAATTTCTTCAAAGCAACAACAAACAAAAAAAAAAAAAAAAAAAAAAAAAAAAAATCAAAGTTATCCGTGCGATAGGAAAAAAACTGCATATTAACAATGGAAAGTATTGCTAAGTCTCATTTCTCAAGTGTTGTTTCAAGGCATGTTACATTAAAATGTAATGAGTTGTACACAAATTATATTTGAAAACTTATTACAACAAAAAAAAATTAATTAAAAAGAATGAGGATTTGTAATTAACATTTGACAAATTTTAGTTTAACTTAATATTTAACTTTTTTTTTCTTTTAAAAAGTTTTTTTTTTTTTTTTTTTTTTTTTGGTTAGCAATAATAAAAAAATAATTGAAATAACCAATTAAAAAATAAAAATCAAAACATTGAAAATTTCAACTTTTCAAATGAATCTCAACACACTAAATGCCATCTTAGTTGGCCTTTTGTCGGTGTTTAATTTGTGTAAACATAACACTTTAGTGCACACTTCCTTGAAGCGAGTTAGAAAAAAACAACATACAAGCCTTAAATAGAGTGCTGCAGAGTATAAGATCAGACATCAGCTTCATTGGCTTTCTGGGAAATTTAAAATATAAACAAACGCAAATTCAAGTATCCCGGCATCCCTCTCTCTACCCCACACTTCGACTTTCTTTAAAAAGTCGACAAATAAAGAAGTCGTTTGGAGGTATTTTTCTTAACATGGGCCTTTTGCATTACGACATGCACACTTTTAAGGAAGGTTTGTAATACGAATTAGAAGGTTTTTCTGTTAGCACAGGCTGTAAAAAGGCCATTTGTCACATGATAGTTTTACCGTTATTTACCCCCTCCCCTCTCAGGTGACGTGAATGGAAAAAAGTGTGTGTGGGGAGGGAGGGGGTGAGGGTGGTGGTTCATTCATTTATACTATCGGAACCCAAAACAAGTCCGGATTATATTTTGACTGGCGAGATTATAAAATGACATCTGATGAGGGAGGGAGGAGACTTGCTTAAATGACACCAGCGGGAGGGACTGTGACATTCACTCTTTATCTCGCGACCCTCCCTGAGCCGAGGATTAGAGGCTGACCTACTTCTCATGTTATCAGGACTTAACGAAATCTGGGGCTTACTAGCGGCTTGACTACTGGAAGTGGCGCCCCACCCTCTCCCACCATTACTAGCGGCTTGACTACTGGAAGTGGCGCCCCA
>MUZC01004433.1:451673-463345 GCA_002072015.1 Radix auricularia | reverse complement strand
TGTCCCCCTCACCTACTTGCCATCATCAGACAGTTCCATGAAAATATGCTTGGCACAGTACAGTTCGATGGAGCTAAGTCAGAGGCCTTCCCTGTCAGCAGCGGAGTTAAACAAGGTTGTGTACTCGCACCAACACTCTTCGCAATATTCTTCTCTGTACTTCTTCGATACGCATTCAAGGATAGCAGTGAGGGAATCTGGTTACATACCAGAGCTGATGGAGGACTTTTCAACACTGCCCGCCTCCGAGCCAAGACCAAAACGACGGATGTCCTAATTCGAGAGCTACTATTTGCGGATGATGCGGCACTAACAGCACATACAGAATCTGGTTTGCAACAACTCGTGTCAAGCTTCTCCAATGCCTGCAAAGAATTTGGTCTGCAAATCAGCTTGAAAAAGACAAACATCATGGCCCAAGACACTCGACCTCCTCCTACCATAAATATCGATAATGAAAACTTGGAGGTTGTGGACAGCTTCACCTACTTGGGATCCAAGGTCTCCAATACACTGTCCATTGAAGAAGAAATAAACAGCAGAATTGGCAAGGCAGCCGCAACAATGGCTAAACTAAATAAGCGGGTCTGGCAAAACACCAAGCTAACGGAGAAAACCAAACTGTGCGTCTATCGAGCCTGTGTCATCAGTACACTACTATATGGGAGCGAGACATGGACCACTTATACATCACAAGAGCGTAAGCTTAACAGCTTCCATTTGAGATGCTTGCGCCGCATTCTTGGCATTAAATGGCAAGAAAAGGTACCTAATAGTGAGGTCCTAACGCGTGCCAATACCCAAAGCATGTTCTCAATTCTTAGTGAAAGACGCCTGAGGTGGCTAGGACATGTCAAAAGAATGAGCCCCGGCCGCATCCCGAAGGACCTCCTATATGGTGAACAGGTCGCCCACGCTTGCGATTTAAAGATGTCTGTCAAAGGGGCATGAAAGCAGCCAAAATACATACAAGTGACTGGGAGTGTAAGGCAGAAGACCGATCTACGTGGCGCACAGTTGTCAAAGAGGGCGTCATAATAGCCGAGGAGCGAAGAATGGAGGAGGCTGCAGACAGAAGAGCTAGGTGAAAGGCCAAAACATTTGGAAGCACAGAACTCGTGTGTAAAAACTGTTGCAAAGACTGTCACTCAAGGATAGGACTGCACAGCCACTCGAGAAAATGCAACCCAACCCAACGGTGATGCACCATCGTCTCGCGAGACGGAAGGATGCCGAATAGAATTAAAAAAAAAAAAACTTTTTAATGTCAACAAGCAAACAAACTTTGTAATATTGTGGTATGAAGTTTTGATAATTTTGCCAGCCCCCCATCCCCGCCCCCATAAAAAATTACTGTAAAATAAAAATAAAAAATTAATAAAATACCATAAATAAATTTGAGGCCCTTTCTGAGGCAAGAAATGATAGTCTAAAATGTTTAAAAATGTTCCCCTTTGGCATTTAAAAGATCTTTCCTCCTTTCTCTTAACAACAAAAGCACGTGATTTCAAGTTTTGTTATGGTGTGTGTTTTAATATATAGACTTTGATCTAAATTGATGTTTTAACATATGTATTTAGATCTACATTGATGTTTTGACATTCGATATAAGTCCTGCTTCATCCAAATCATGAACAACACAATCAGGAGATATGCATTTCATGCCATTTTGACATAAAACTATTGCAAATGTTTCACGAAGTTTTCAGGGGCGTAGCAAAGGGGGGGCAAGGGAGGCAAATGCCCCGGGCGGCACTTTGCCAGGGGCAGCAAATTCCTGGTCGTTAATTAGTGTGTAAGACAAAATGTATAAGAAAGTCGAGCTTTTTATCGAAATAAAAGAAAATAAATAAGAAGTTAATAACAGAAATTAAAGATAGGCTATATCCGAAGGCATGTGAACTTTTCAAACGTCAAAACTTCAAACTCCTTATTGGATATAAATTATTCAGATACTAATGCTACTGTCCTGAAAAGTAATTAAGTAGTATGATAATGTAACACTAAAATAGTGGTAGCTTAAACTTAAATGATTCTTAAAATTTGACAGCCGCCCCTGTTGTAAAATCAAAACTTATTGTACATAAAACAGAAGCCAAGCTCGGGGCGGCATATTGTGTGTAAAAAGGGGGGGGGAGCGGCAAATTCCTCGTTAATTAGATTCAAAAATGAAAACCGTTAAAATAAAGTTTATTAAAATAAAATAAAACCAAAGATAAAAAAAATTCAAAGAAGTAAAAGAAACTATATTATATAAGTAATCATTTCAAATGACAGAACTTCAAACTCCCTTATGAATCGTCTTCTGATACTAATGCTATTGAAGTAGAAAACAAAGGGGTTGAATTAATGTACGAATATGACAACATGGTTCAGGTATATATAATTGATTCAAGTTGGATTTTAACTTACATAAACTACTGGGTAAATTTGTTGGCGTACTAACATGGTTTATTCTAGCAAAACAATATTATTTTTAAAAAAATATCTTTTGATTTCAAGCATCAACAAAAATAATGAACAAAATTGTTTATTTAATGAAACTTTGCAAGCATATATCCAAACGTAGCCACCCATGTACAAGTGCTCAACTTTTCCAAAGCTGGTTAGCATCAGAACTCGTATCAAAAAGAATTGACAAAGAACAGCAATGAGTTGTGAAAGAAAAAAACAAGTGGCAGGCCTTTTTTGTTAAATTTTTTGACATTATTAATGCCTGGCAAAAGTAAATATGTTTTTTTTAGTCACAGAGAGGACAATACTATTGCAAATAAAGGCAATATTCCAGAGCCAATGCATTAGCTTGCCAAGTACGATCGAGCACTCCCAGAACATTGTATGAAAAAAAAAAGGTTTTATAAAGTGTCATCTAAAATTAAAACTGAGCTCATAGCAATTATAAGAGATATAGATCGCAAAAATCATCCTTTTTTTCAGGAACAAGGTACCCCATATTGTTCTTTTGTATTCGAAAGCTTTTCATATATTTCACATAATAAACAACCAAGTCCAGTTATGGGATATGTAATGATCGATTGAAAATAAAGAAAGTAGACATTCTAGAATCTTTAAAATATTTCATTGAAGTAAAAGTGAATCTGCGTACATTTCTAAAAATGATTTTTAATAAATGGTTATCTTAAAATAATAGATTGCAGGAGATCTTCATGTGTTAATACTTCTTCTTTAGGCCATAAATTATGACTAGATAGTATACAGGCGTTAAAGAAAGACGCAATAACATAAAATTTCATCGTCAAATCTTGCTCAAATTGTTCATTAAATCTAATCTGTTTACATGATAATCCAACTGAAACGAATTACCTATTTTTTATTACATTAGAATTTTGTTACGCATTCTTATTCATGCCCATAACCGTTTGGAATATCTACTTACTTTACAAGCAAGGCTTAAGAATACAAAATAGTAAATATACCATAGTGCCATTTTGAGATTATTTTGAAAGCTATAGAAAAACTGACAGAGGCAGAAAGAAAAAGCTCATCAGACCAACAGACGCATGAACTTTGCTAGTCACAATAAAAAAGTTTTATTTTCGAATCTATGTCAAAGATGTAGGAAATAATTTTAAAATGTATAGATCTAGTGCTAGAAAAAATGCTAAGCAGAAGATGCTCACAGAGAAATTAATGGGTGCTTTAAGGATGCTTTGAAATTTGATAAAATTTTATTTGGAGACCACATCCTTTAAATCGAATCTTCAAATCAAATTACCCGACACCAAATTTTTGGTGATCCAAAATAAGTATCCACGTTATTTAGATAAACAGTTGAAAAGAAAGTTCTATTATTCATAAGATGAGATTATTGTAAAAATTCATATGAGATTTTGGCAGGTTTATAGAATTTGGAAAACTTGTACAATTTTCGTACACCATGCAGGCGATCTGCAGGACTTTGAAATGTTGCCTTTAAATTAGAGTATTCAAATGACACTGTCAAGCAAAGACTATTTCACTCCACGGGTAAAAAAAGAATTAATAAATTAAAGACCACTTCTTTATTAAAATTCTATTAAGATATTAAACTACCAAGTTACCTTGCCTAAAATAATATAATTAATTTGAACATTGCTTACAATAGTCTTAAGTAATGCAAGGTCTTAAAATAGCTGCTCTAAAATTAAGTTAATGAAAAATTAATTACAGGCAATACCGATACCGATTACATCAAAATTTTCAAAAATCTATTGCTATTTCAGTTTTGGTTATTGAGGTGGCAAGGCTGAAAACATTGATAAACGAAGGAGGGTGCAATCAGGAAAAATATAAAATTTTAAATTTTTAAAAGAAATTAAAGAAATACGTCTTTTCTTTGTATCTCTATTACAGTGTCATTATTACTTTCTAATAAAAACTATCTTTACAGTGTTAACATATTTTTCGGGGGGGGGGGGACGGCAAATTTTGGTTCTGCCCCGGGAGGCACATACCCACGCTACGCCGCTGGAAGTTTAAAAAAAATGTTTTAAAGCTGTTTAAATTCTACAAAAATAAATAAATAAATAATTTTTTTTTTTTAAATTACACAAATAAATAATACTTTTTTTTAAATATAAAAAATTAAATGTGTGACATCACACATAGCCGGACCCCCCCTCCCATCTCACAAAATGTCACACTTTCTTATACCCCCCCCCCTCTTTGTAGCGTTGTGGAGCGTGACGTATTTTATGGACGGCCCATTATTTTTATGTATCGCTGCAGTATATATATAAATATACATTATCACAGGATGACATTACCAATGAGAATGTTAAACAAGCATCAGACAGTTGATAATGTTTTACGTGTCTAGTCCTAATCCTAACCCCAAAAACAAGTCTCTGTTTCAGCGGACTGATGTTCAAGGCGGTAGAGACTGAACTTTATATTAGGGACAAGAGATCGATGACGACAACAAATGACTCGTGATGTAAATAAATGACGCACCACGTTCTCCCAGTAGCCGAGTGGCCTACATTAGATGGTAACATGTTTCCAGAGAGTGCTTCGCTGTCTGGTCATTGGTAATAAATAAACGTTTAGGCAGAGAGCAACCCAATGGGGAAGAATAGGGTTACGTTTCAAGTTGTCAACACACAAAAATACACCAACAAACAAATGGGTAACATTTCTTGAACATTATTGAAATAAGGCAAATTACCAGCATGTAAGCTGGAGACATCATATATATGAAGTAAGGCAAATGACCAGCATGTAAGCTGGAGACATCATATATATTATGAAGTAAGGCAAATTACCAGCATGTAAGCTGGAGACATCATATATATGAAGTATGGCAAATGACCAGCATGTAAGCTGGAGACATCATATATATGAAGTAAGGCAAATTACCAGCATGTAAGCTGGAGACATCATATATATTATGAAGTAAGGCAAATGACCAGCATGTAAGCTGGAGACATCATATATATTATGAAGTAAGGCAAGAGACATCATATATATTATGAAGTAAGGCAAATTACCAGCATGTAAGCTGGAGACATCATATATATGAAGTAAGGCAAATGACCAGCATGTAAGCTGGAGACATCATATATATTATGAAGTAAGGCAAATTACCAGCATGTAAGCTGGAGACATCATATATATGAAGTAAGGCAAATTACCAGCATGTAAACTGGAGACATCATATATATTATGAAGTAAGGCAAATTACCAGCATGTAAGCTGGAGACATCATATATATTATGAAGTAAGGCAAATTACCAGCATGTAAGCTGGAGACATATATATTATGAAGTAAGGCAAATGACCAGCATGTAAGCTGGAGACATCATATATATGAAGTAAGGCAAATTACCAGCATGTAAGCTGGACTCATCTCGTCGCACAGATACAAAAGATGCAAATATTGAAAGTGTGACGTCAGGGTAGTTAAAATACCCAACAAAAGGGGGGGGGGTAATATGAACATTTTAACAATACACTTAAACCACCTTCAAGTTAAAAAAAAATAAATAAATAAAAAGACTTCACACAAGTTGTACAAAAATTAATAACAGCAATATTCCACCATCTGGAGACGTCTAGCAATATACATTATACATAGAGATAATAACCTTCTTTTTAAAAACTTGTCCCAAAACAGGAAAGAACAATGTGCGACAATTAGATTTGTAAAAAAATGTACAAGATAAAGAGCAGGAATGTCATGGTGGGTCAACAACTGGCCGGGAGGATGTGAGCCAGACAACGCACCAGGGATGAGATCTCTGTTAATCCGGAAATGTCCCATAATGGATGGCGAACCTAGAACAGGCAGGTTGTGTCCGGCACTCTTCGAATGTCTATCATTAAAGTAAGATTGAAACGATTGAATAAAACCAAAAAAATTGCTTGTATAATGAGTCTTTAAACAGATGGTAGATTCATCAAGAAAACTTACAGAGATTTAAAACAGGTTCTATCGTAGATTTAAAAAAAAATAAAAAATAAGGGAGCCCTTTAGTGTCATTATGGAAGCGAGATATCAGTCAAAACAAATAGTCCTTGCTGCGTCTGTTCTTATTGTTAATTGCATGCTTCTCTTCCTCTAATCAAATTTATTTGTTTTTTAACATCTTGGAAAATAAAAAAATCTATCTTATAAATTTTATTAATAAATTGTCCATAAAACCGTACCTATATTCTCACGTCAGCGCCATAAAAAGGGCTAAGACAAGAAATAACATCTGCTAAACTAGGGCATGAAAGGTGCTAAGACTAAAAACATCTGCTAAACTAGGACATGAAAAGTGTGAAGACTAATAATAATAATAATAATAATAAAATGATAATTTATATAGCGCTGTATCCCAGCAATGAGCCGGGCTCACAGCGCTTTACATGGAGATAATAATACATATATTAATTAAAGAAACATTCATATCATTCACACTACATAAATGACAATTGGTTACACATCAGCTACGTTAATCATTTAAAGAAATGATATTTCATTAATTTTCAAAATAAATTTTAAAAAGATGTATCTTAAGTGCTAAGACTAAAAACATCTGCTAAACTAGGACATGAAAGGTGCTAAGACTAAAAACATCTGCTAAACTAGGATTTCTTTCCCGGGATTACGAGATACCTGATAATTTACAACAGGGGTCAACAAAAAAAAACTTCTGTGAAAGCTTACAACCTGGAAATCCTGGTAATTGCGATTAGAGTCGCCCAAATAACATAATTTTAGAGATATACTTGATAAAATATTGATATCTCTGACTCAGTTGAGGGCGTGGAAGGATTACAATGTGTGTAGCCTCCAAAACAATTTCAGAAGTCTTAGTTTTTTCAAGGCCTTGCCCAAATTATGATATTAATGACACTACCAGTAAAATTTAAAGTATTTGTCATTAGGGGGGGGGGGGTACACGGTATAGTTGATACTTGATCGGAGTTATAACTGGACAATTTTGAATTGTAAAAAGAATAACTATTCTAAATGTCTATATGTCTAATGTTTAAGACCGTGATCTCTTTGCAACTTGCGAATCATGTCCCATACTAATATTAGGGACATTTTCTTTTCTTATTTCTTACTATTAATCAAGATTGTAATGTATCCTAATATCTTTGAAATTATGCCTTGTATTTTTTCTTCTCAATATAAAACATTAAAAATGTTACTCGTTATCTGTCTGTTCGTTTGTCTATCACTCTAGCGTACATAATAAATCAAGCGAGATTCTTTTCCAAACAATATTGAGCAATTAATCTCTCATTGAAAGCATTCCTTTTGATTTTATTAACAGCTCTAATGACATAATCTAATGATCCATGTAAACTTACACTAAGATTTTTTTTTGTTGAGGAAAAGTGAAGTCGATGAATGACACAATGTGTTGCAAAAAACATTTGGTACAGCTTGTTTTAATTATACCAGAGAATCAAGGGTATTTCTTTAACTTCAATGTTTTAAAATTCAGCAAATAGTGTTTCACCCTTTGTGTCAGTTTCCAAACATTTAGCCATACTTCAAATATTCAACAACACTGTATTGTCGGCATTGTTTCGCACTGAAATAGAATATCTGGACTTCAAAAGGGACCCCATATTTCAAATAACACTGGGCCCCATCAAGTCTAAATCCAGCCTTGGAATCACTCACTCATTCTCTTATCTGTTGTAACAAACCACTGTTAAAAATTATTAACGTTTTCAATGGAATACTACAGTAAAGCCGTTTTGAAAAAAAATTATGATATGTTATAGTTTAATTAAATATAAGTTCCAGACACAATTTATTTTCATATATATAATTATAAAAATTGATCAGTTTTATTATGTAAATTAAATCTTACGCGGACCCCCTGACATTTTTCAATTTTAATATTCCACGGACCCCATGGACCACTTTGGGAACCACTGGTTTAGTCAGTTGTTTCCCAATATAAATGGATACACACCTATGGGACCCTAACACCACGGTATAAATGAAACATTCTCTTTGACTCAATCAGTGAAACGAGAACACATTGCACCCAATGGGGGAATTGAATAGCATCCATTGATAGAGTCGATAGCGATCATGTATTACGATAAAAGTTCATCGGTTCATAACTCTCATATGATATAACTCCAATATAATTTCAATCTACATCATGGAATTCTAATATACTGTAACTCTTATATCATTTAAATCTATTATCATGTAACTCTAATATCATGTAACTCTAATATCATGTAACTCTAATACCATGTAACTCTAATATCATGTAACTCTAATATCATGTGACTCTAATATCATGTAACTCTAATATCATGTAACTCTAATATCATGTAACTCTAATATCATGTAACTCTAATATCATTTAATTCTAATATCATTTAACTCTAAAATCATGTAACTCTAATATCATTTCAATCTAATATCATGTAACTCTAATATCATGTAACTCTAACAAAAATAGAAATTAAAATTGAGGAGAGAGAATGGGCAACTGTTCCTGGTGAGGGAAATTTTTTAAAAAAAAATGTTTGTCAGAATGTATTTGAAGAAATTAAAAATAAATGACTCGGTTTGTTCAATTGACACTGTCTGGGATACAATCAAAGTGTGTATTACTTAGGGGCCATCTATATATTACAATGATGTATTGAGTATAACGTATTGTCATTTATGTAGTTAGTATGATATGAATGTTTCTTTTATTAATATATGTATTGTTATTTCCATGTAAAGCGCTGTGAGCCTGGCTCCTTGCCGGGATACAGCGCTATATAAATTATCATTTTATTATTATTATTATTATTATATGCAAAAAATCGTATTTTTGGTACCCCCCCTGTTGCACTTCGTACATTTTCGGGACCCCAATGCGTACGTACAAATCCCCCCTCCCCGCACACACACACCGGTTGAAAAAATATTTTTCAACCACAGTCAAAATATATTGGTTTTACTCTTTGGGGCAGTCCATAAATGACAACAAGCACCTAAGGGGGTTTGGGTCAAGCATATTTGTGAGGACGTGTGAGGAGGGTGAGGGGGTGTTTAAGAAATATGACGTCACATCAAAATGCGCAACTTCAAATGAAAGTTCCCCTTAAATATTTTATCGCTTCAATTTAATGACGTCTTCACGTGCGTTTACTATATTAGAGTGCAGCCTTACATTATATACATATTTAAATGATGTAAAGCAATTTGCAACATGATAATTCTCAATTGGAAAATATGGGTTTTGGTAGGGTGGGGGACGGGGGTCAAAGCTTTTTGACGTCATATTGGTCTAAGTTTTTGTGACGAAGTTTGACAAGCGGGGTTGGGGGTAAAATTAGGCAAAAATCGCTGTTGTCATTTATGGACGCGGTGGTCGAGTGGTATCGCACTTGGCTGTCGTATCGATGGTCACGAGTTCGAATCCACGCGAAGGCGAAGATTTGTTCCCGGGGCCTGAGGAGTCCCCGAGTCACCCAGCTCTGAATGGGTACCTAACTAGACAATAGTTAGGCGGCTGGGGTAATGCGTGGAACCCTTATAGCCGTGGCCTGTGACCGCTGCATCACTTGCCAACAGATCATCTCTCATGGTCTGTGGACGCAATTATCTTCTGCATAGAAGGAGCGTCTGTATATCTAAGATAAGATATAAAAAAATTGTTAAATGTATCCGTAAAAAATGTAGCCCGTAAATTTTGTTGAGATTTCTAATATTGGTCCGTAAATGTTATTTTATTGAGTTGGCAACCCTGAGGGGATGGATGCAGTGTAAAACTGGAACATAAACATGGCAGGAGCGATGAAACCAAAAAGCTAGTGGATGGAATTAAGGAATGAAGTTTTTACCCTCAAACATGTCTGTGAAAATCTTATCTAAAACAAATTTTAAACAATCAAGTAGCTGCTTACAAAGCGCTCGATTGACTAACTAAAGACGGGATAACCTTAATAAGTGTTGATAGATAAAAATAATGATGCATTGACGAAGTTTTTAAACATTGACATATGGAATCTATGAAATGCCACACTATTTGATCAATATTGGCGAAACAATGAGCTCAAATAACCGAGGCTGTAAATAATTAAAGAATATCGTTTCATCCTTGGAGGCATGTCTCTGCAAAGGTGTCAAGTTTACTGCGTGAACTCGGCTCGTGGCGATAACAGCAACTTTATTTTAAAAATCGATTCACATTCACGTGTGTGTGTGTGTGTGTTCTGGTGGAATTTACCGTTTTAAATGTATATTATGAGACCATGATTCTTGCGCTTAGATCAATTTTGCTTTATTTTTCTTTTTGAAAAAGTGTAGCCGTTTTTTGTGTGTTTGACATGCCAATTTTAAGCACCTGTACGGGACTGTCTAGATGGAAATTATTTCTTAGTTGAAACTTTCACAAAAAACGAAATGATCGGAAAATGAATAACGGAAATAAGCTCTGTAAAATTTTTAGTGATTATTCCCTCGTCAACTTCCGGTAAGAAATGATGTTTATAAAATTAAAGAGTTACAAGTATTCACTGCGCCTTTCATTGAACCTCTGATTCCTTATGTGCATTCAAACAATCTCTAAAATCTATCACTAAACCTAACCCAAAACCCTAAAAACTATCACTAAACCTAACCCAAACCCTAAAAATTATCACTAAACCTAACCCAAACCCTAAAAGCTATCACTAAACTTAACCCAAACCCTAAAAACTATCACTAAACCTAACCCAAACCCTAAAAACTATCACTTAACGTATATCCCTAAACCTAAAATATCAAAACAGACCATTTAAAAAAAAGAAATCTTTTTCATTATCAATTCATGTAGTATTGTTTACACAAAAAAAATTGTTTAACAAAAATAAAAAATTAGGCATCTATAAGGAATAGAAACTCCGACCTATGATGTAGTATACTATCTTCACTATCAATACGACCGTACAGCCACAAACACCAATGAATTTTTTAACCTTATAAAAAAAAATGTTACCAAAAAGAGCAATAACCGGACGTGGACGAGCGCGTATTCAGCCGCATATTGGGTCGTCCTGACGAGGGAATAATCACTACCGCAAAATTTAGTTGCAATATATAAACAAGGTTGGTAACATAGCAGTTACGTTGTAGTGTGTTGTGGCACAATAATGTGACGTCAGCAAAGTGTAGGCGTGAATTGGCCAATTTTTTGTTACAAATTTGGGGGGAGGGGGGGGGCTAAATA
>MUZC01004433.1:436165-450988 GCA_002072015.1 Radix auricularia | reverse complement strand
TTTCAACTAAACTAACTGCTGTAGACTGTCGTACATCGCTCCTCAGCGTTACGTTACAAACATACAGAACCACACCACTGGGTGTTTATATATATTAATATGTATATATATATAGGCTTAAAAATGCTCATGAAATAAGTAAGAGATTTACCTTATTTGAATTTATATATAAACCTCTACCCTGTTAAATAAAGGAGAACATTTAAGCGGAATATTGAGTTCAGGTTATAGCATTCAAAATACAGTAACAAGGAAATCAAGTGTTGGAAAACATATTGGAGATGAATATCTACACAGTCAAGATCCAACCGGTATACAGAGCCGTCTTTACACAAACATGTTGGGCCCCTGGGCAAAGAAATAGCGTTGGGCCCCTGGGCAAAGAAATAGCGTTGGTCCCCTGGTCAAAGAAATAGCGTTGG
The DNA here is from genome assembly GCA_002072015.1 of Radix auricularia. NCBI lineage: Eukaryota > Metazoa > Mollusca > Gastropoda > Lymnaeidae > Radix > Radix auricularia. Next base: position 450,566 of record MUZC01004433.1, on the reverse strand, counting down.
TCCCCTGGGCAAAGAAATAGCGTTGTGCCCCTGGGCAAAGAAATAGCGTTGGGCCCCAGGGCAAAGAAATAGCGTTGGGCCCCTGGGCAAAGAAATGATGTTCGGCCATGGGCAAAGAAATAGCGTTGGGCCCCTAGGCAAAGAAATAGCGTTGGGCCCCAGGGCAAAGAAATAGCGTTGGGCCCCTGGGCAAAGAAATGATGTTCGGCCCTGGGTAAAGAAATAGCGTTGGGCCCCTGGGCACAGAAATAGCTTTGGGTCCCTGGGCACAGAAATAGCGTTGGGCCCTGTGCAAAGAAATAGTGTTGGGCCCCTAGGCAAAGAATTAGCGTTGGGCCCCTGTGCAAAGAAATAGCGTTCGGTCCTTGGGCAAAGAAATAGCGTTCGGTCCTTGGGCAAAGAAATAGCGTTGGGTCCTGTGCAAAGAAATAGCGTTGGGCCCCTGGGCACAGAAATAGCGTTGGGCTCTGTGCAAAGAAATAGCGTTCGGTCCTTGGGCAAAGAAATAGCGTTGGGCCCTGTGCAAAGAAATAGCGTTGGGCCCCGTGGGTAAAGAAACAGTGTTGGGCCCCTGGGCAGAGACAGAGTGCGCCCCCCAGGAATAAAAAAAATAAATATACATAATATATATAAATAAACATATCCTTATACTCGTGGGCCCCCAGCGGGCCTTTGCGTTAAGGCGGCCTTGCTGGTATAAAACAATCGTACAAATCAAATTTTCTTTTCAAACATGCGTCATTGTGTCTTAAATTGTGGGTGTTAAAATTGAATGAAGATGTCAAAAGAGTCTGTAGTGAAATGATGGTTGTCCAAAGAGTAGATAGTAGAATGATATATTTCAAAGAAGTGTAACTCTTTAAAAAAATAAAGATTTCATAAGATTTAGCTAGGGTTACACTCATTTCACTCACTGACATTAGCTTTCATACACAGATTGTAGAATGGAATGGGCTAATGTTTTGCTGTCAAAGTGACCGTTCTGTTAATAGATTTCTGCCATTAAATGACAAGTTTTAATATAAAAAATAAAACTGACCTAACTTGACTCCGGTCAAGAATCTCATTTCAGCTATGGCTTTAAAAAGTGCTGTGACGGATATCGTGTACATTGTAATAGCAAGTCTGGAATCAATTAAGGTCATGGACAGGTCTAACAGAAAAAGCAAATCTGGAATAGATCGCCGAAAAGGAATAGCAAATCTGAAATAAAAGGTCTGAAAAGAATTTCAGGTCTAACAGAGATTACAGATATGGAAAAGAAGGTCTAACAGCAATTGCATGTCAGAGATAGAAGGTCTAAAAAGCGAACTTCTGAGATAGGTCGAATGGGGTGAAAGTCTGAGATAAGTGTTTAAAAAAATTACAGGTCTAAAATAGAAGGTCTAACAGGAACAGCAGGTCTGAGACAGGATGTCAAAAGGCATAGTGTGTTCAACAGCTTTTCGGGCTCTAATATGTTGAGTAGGTCTATTTCTCTATCTACATTGGTCTTCTATTAGGATTGCGTGATAAACTGAAATGGCAGGAATAACAGGAATAACATGAGTCATAGCTGTCTTACCTAGGTGAACAAGTTTAAATAAAGATGGAATGTACACATTTGATAAAAAGAGTTCTTGAAATGAGATAAATTTTTGGAAAACAAAGGTTCCATTGATAGCAAGACTGAAAGGAATTTCGTGATTAGCAGGAATGCCAATACTACCAGTGATTTTAGGTCTACCGGGGATGTCAGAGCCCCCAGTGATGACTTAGCTACAAGGGATGTCAGAGCTACCAGAGATGTCATAGCTACAAGAGATATCAGAGCTACCAGAGATGTCATAGCTACAAGAGATGTCAGAGCTACCAGGGATGTCAGAGCTACAAGGAATGTCAGAGCTACCAGGGATGTCAGAGCTACCAGGGATGTCAGAGCTACCAGGGATGTCAGAGCTAACATAGATGTCAAAGGGACCTGAGATGCCAGAGCTTTAAGGGATGTCAGAGCTAACCTAGATGTCAGAGCTACCTGTGATGACAGAGCTACAAGGGATGTCAGAGCTACCAGGGATGTCAGAGCTACCAGGGATGTCAGAGCTAACATAGATGTCAAAGGGACCTGAGATGCCAGAGCTTTAAGGGATGTCAGAGCTAACCTAGATGTCAGAGCTACCTGTGATGGCAGAGCTACAAGGGATGTCAGAGCTACAAAGGATGTTAGAGCTACCAGGGCTGTCAGAGCTACTAGGGATGTCAGTTATACCACTTAATTCAGAACTATCATTGTCAAAGGCCATCCATAATGTTCTGTTTTAGCCTAAATTTTACCCCCACCCCCATATCAATGTACCCTTTAAGTTTTGGTGGTCTTTGTACACAGTATTAAAAAAAAAACAAAAAAAAAAAAAAAACTAGTTATCAAATTTGCACAACATCCATGTATTGTGAAATATTTTACTAAAATTTGCTGCGCGTAATTCTAAACTATTGCACGGCATCGGTCAGATTTTTTACGAGGCTGCGCGCGCAGCTTAAAGGAAAATTACCCCCACCTGCTTTCCTTTGCAAGGAGATCCCGAAAAATTTAATCAGCAATTTTTTGACGCCTTTCCTCCTTCGCATGGTAAAAGAAAATTTTTAAAAAATTAATTCCAATTAAAATTTATTTTAATGAAAACATATTGGATGAAAAATAAATGGACACAAGAAATAATTAATTATGTTGGAAAGAAATATTTCAGTCATTTTAACTGAAATAGGAATTAGAGTTCACTTCGATTATTTCCTTTGCAGAGAAGAGCATGTAATTGAAATACCGTCATTTCAATTTATTATAATTCTTCTTTTGTTTAATAATGTGCGTGTTTCTGCCATCCTTTTTATTATATTCAGAAACCATTAGTTTGACACCCTGATTTATTTAAATATATATTTTTATATCAGTTTTGTGTGGGACCCAATCACACATTCCTAGTTGAACGCCTATTGTTGTTTGTACGTTTCTAACAAATAGTATTATTAACTAGATGTGTCATAGCACATGCTTTGGACAGGAGCGGCGTTTGGGGGTGGCAACTGGGGCGACTGCCCCAGGCCCCGCGCTTAGGTAGGCCCCGCGTTTCGGTCCTGAACATGTCTCGTCCTGGTTAATGGCCTATACATGTAGAACCAATTTGAACCAAAGAGTGGATGGTAGAACGTATGCTGGAAACGATTGTAAAGAAACGAAAGAGTCACTCTTGTAATCCCTTTTGAAGGTCAAATTCCGTAGCGTAGCTCTAGACGTCTTTGAAACCATTACACCGTTGTTTATAGACCAGAGAAAATAATGAACTTGTAATAATTTAATAAAAAAAGTGACACGCGGTATTAAAATTACACAATAATCAAGATTTTTCATATTTTTAAATATCATAGCATACTGGTGCTTAGCGATCTTTACTAGTATTCTGGCCCCGCGGGGTCATTGCTGGCACTAGGCCCCGCGCTTACCTAACGCCGCCACTGGCTTTGGATATTGGCACGCATCAGACCTCACTATTTGGCACTTTGACTTGCCATTTAATGCGAAGGATGAGTTGCAGGCATCTCAAGTGGAAGCTATTAAGCTTACACTCAAGGGATGTATGAGTGGTCCATGTCTCGCTCAATCCTTAGTGAAAAACGCCTACGATGGCTAGGACACGTAAAAAGAATGAGCCTTTGCCGTATCCCCCAGGGACCTCATATATGGAGAACTGACAACGTGAAAGAGTCCTAGCTGTCTTACCTAGGTCGCCCACGTCTCCGTTTTAAAGATGTCTGCCAGAGAGACATGAAAGCAGCCAAAATACGCACAAGCGACTGGGAGTGTAAGGCAGAAGACCGATCTACGTGGCGCACAGTTGTCAAAAAGGACATTGTATTAGACGAGGAGCGAAGGATGGAGTAAGCTACAAACAGAAAAGCTAGGAGAAAGGCCAACACATTGAGAAGCATAGAATTCGTGTGCAAAAACTGAGGTAAAGACTGTCAATCAAGGATAGGACTGCACAGCCATACGAGGAAAGGCAATTCAGACTAACGGTGGTGCACCATCGCCGATAGATTATAGCACATAATATATTAGACACAGCAACGATAATCTCAAGTTGATGTTTAATATTATCATTTATTATGAGTAACTAATTATTATTTTTTAAATAAATAAAATAAAGTTATTCTCATTTTTAAAAAAAAATGTGGAAACATTTTTGCATATTATTATTTACCATCAATTTCATTTTTCGTAATATTTAAAAGTCTTTATTTTAACATTACAGTAATTATATTTTAAATTATTTTTTCATCTTCTGTATTTCAAATCATTTTCTGTCCTTTGACAGTTATTGCAGTCATACGCCTTCTTAAAAAATTACTATCTTAGAGGACCAATAAAATGTATGAGTGTTTTTTCATTATGATTCTAAGAACTACATCCAATGTGTCGGCAAATAGCAGATTGCGCCGATTGTTTATTATCAGTGCATTTATCTGTGCAGACAGGTGTCTCAAAACCTTGGCAAGGAGACACCATACAGTCTGGATTTTTAGCCGATCCTCATTTGTTGACGTCCGTTTTATCGACGGAGACTGCAGCCTGTAGAAAATGCTGCTGAGCCACTAGATTGGTTTTTAAAAGAAAATACCAAACTACCGAATGATGCATTATACAAGGGCGGTGTTACGTTGCAATGTTTGTCTGTTAGTTGGTCTCAAGTAATCGATACGATAAATTAGCTAGGGGAATTCCCCTTCTATCACCATGACGTCAATGCGCTATCTGTCGTATCGACAAGTATCCGCATTAAAACCTAGTAAAGTACAAGCGCTTGAGAGTTTGTGTGTGCGTGCATGTGTTCATACTTCATGCGCGTGTGCATTATTGGGTCTGTTTTTTTTAGGGTTAGGGGTGGGTCTGTACCTCTCCACCACAGCAACAAACATTTTGGAGTGTGAATGGTTTATTGGTTCAGCTGTAGCTGGCTTTTGAAAAAAAAAAAAGAATGAACGATATCAGATGTCAGGTTCAACGTGACTTCCCCAAAATATGATGGATGCTTTTAGAAATAAAAGAGAATTTGTATTAAAAAACTAAAAAGAATGTAAAATATTTTTTTATATATTAAAATTTTTTTTTTTAGTCAAAGTTAAAGATCTTGGTCTAAAATTGAAGTTTTCTGCGTAATTTTCCTCATGGCGAAAACATTGATGACACTGTCAATATAATTAATGTTATCAGCCATTTGAAGCTCCAGATCCAAAATATCCAGACTTTTCCATATTTAATTAATTAATTGCTGACAATGATTCAGTTTAACTAGAGTTTAGAGACGCTTATCTAATAGCTAGCATTAAAAGCTTTTATAGCATAATAAACTTGAATAAATCAACAGAGATTTCATTCATTGATTCCTTTTTATTGAGAGAACGTTTTTCAAGGTCTTGAGACAGAGGCGTAGCGAAGGGGGGCAAGGGGGGCAAATGCCCAAGGCGGCACTTTGTCAAGGGCGGTAAATTCATGGTCGTTTATTAGTTTCTAGGAAAAAATGTTTAAGAAAGTCGAGCTTTTTATCGAAATAAAAGAAAAAACCAAATAAAAAATTAATAACAGAAATAAAGGAACTATCCTAATTTAAGGCATGTGAACTTTTGAACCGTCAAAACTTCAAACTCCTAATTGGATATAAATTCTTCTAATAGTAATGCAAGTATACTGAAAAGTACTTAAGTAGTATGATTATGTAACACTGAGGTAGTAGTAGCTTAAATGATTATTAAAATGTGACAGCCATTCCTGTTGTAAAAGCAAAAGTAACTGTACATGAATAATGAGTCAATCGAAAGCTCGGAGCGGTACATTTTGTGTATAAAAAAAGGGGGGGGGGGAGGCGGGTGGCTAATTCCTCATTAATAAGCTTCAAAAATAAAAAGCGTTAGAATAAAGCTTAATAAAAATAAAATAGAGAAAGAGATTAAAAAAATTCTAAGAAATAAAAAAACTATATAATATACATGAACTTACAACAATAAAAAAAACTATATTATATGCAAGAACTTGAAACTCCCTTATGAATCTGAAGTCTTATGACACTAATGCTACTGAAATGGAAAACGTAGAGCCTGAATTAATGTGCGAATATGGCTTTAGTATATTATAATTGATTCAAGTTTAATTAAAGTACTGGAAAAAATTTGTTGGCGTACTTACATGGTTTACTCTACCAAAACCTCTGAAAGAAAATAAAATTTTGCACGCATATATCCAAACGTAGCCACCCATGAACAAGTGCTCAAAATTTTCAAAGGTTTTTTTTGGAAATTGTAAAGGATCAAATATCAGATAAACAAAGAACGTCAATAAGTTGTAAAAAAAAAAATTTAGTTTAAGGCTGCACTCTAATATCGTAACACGCATTAATCAATGTAAATTGGCATGAAATAAATAGAAAGGAATCGAATATTTAAGTGGAACTTTGAGTTAAAGTAGCGTGTTTTGACGTGACATCACAATTCTTACCCCCCTCCCCTTCGTCACTCATAGTCACAGATGTGGGGACCCCCGCCCCCTAGTTGTGTGACGTCATTTATGGACGGCCCTTGTGTTTTTGTGGACACAGAGGATATAATACTGTGCAAATAAAGGCAATATTCCGAACCAATGCATTTGCTTTCAAGTACGATGCAGCACTTCCATCTTCAAACCAAAGTCGCAGGAACTTTGCAAGTCTTAATGAAATCATTTTATTTTCGAAACTATGTCAAAGATACCCGACATTTTTAAAAATGTATAGTGCAAGAAAAAATGCTATGCAGAAGATGCTCACATAGAAATTAATGGAATACTGAAAGGAGGCTTTGACATTTGATACAATTTTATGAAGAGACCTTTAATCGAATTTTCAACTCAAAGTACGAGTGCGAGAGAGTAACTTTTTGGTGATACAAAATAATTATCAATGTTATTTAGAAAAATAGTTGAGAAGAAAGTTATATTATTCATAAGATGAGATTACTGTAGAAAATCATGTGAGATTTCGGCAGGTATGTAGAATTTAGAAAACAATACAATTTCGTAAACCAGGTAATCTGCTGGACTTCGAAATGTTGCCTTTAAATTAGAGTATTCAAATGACATTGTCAGGCAAAGACTATTTAAACCCACGAGTAAAAAAATTTATAAATTGTGAAAAAATTAATGGATCAAGATCAGTGGATTTATTTAAGTTTGATAAGATATTAAGGCTGCAAGTTACCTTGCATAAAATGATATAATTAATGTGAACTTTGCTTACAATTGTCTTAATTAATGCAAGGTTTTAAAATAGCTTTTCTAAAATTAAGTTAAATAAAAATTAATTGCGAACAATAACAATTAGATCTACGGAATCTACGCCTAATTTGTATAATCTATTGCTATTTCAATTTTGGCTATTCAGCATGGCAAAACTGAAAACATTGATACACAAAAGATTGTGCCATCGGGAAAACCAGAAATGAGCAATTTTATTCAAGAAATTATTACTTTCTAATAAAAACTATCTTTACTTTACAGCATTAACATATTTTCCGGGTAGGGGAGGCTAATTTTGGTTATGCCCCGGGTGGCACATACCCACGCTACGCCGCTGTCTTGAGATATGTGGTTCAATCTGAAATCATGTTTTTCAACAGTTGCGTAGCTATGGAAGGGGGAGGGAGTCCAAATTTGAAAGTCCCCCCTTCCCGGCTTGAGGGGGCCCCCAAATTAGTGAGTGAAAATATTTTTTTACATTACATATTATATATCACGCCATCGGTCAAAATGATGGGCCCCCCAAAGAGGCCAAGCTCCCCGGGCCCCCAAATCCCTAGCTTCGCCACTGGTTATCAAAATCCTGTAGTTTAACTTTTTACAACTAATGAAGAACACCATATTCCACCCGGCCCCCTTTTCATACAATTAGACCACATCTTTATTTTATTGTCAAAATTTGCTCTTATGCTGGTAGGTTCCATTTATATAACAATGTCTTCAGATGCAAATTTAGCATAAATCAAAGGAAAGATAAGTTAAAATTCATCCTTTTCTCATTTAGTAGTATATGCATAGCACTTATATTTCAGAAAAGTGAAGTTCCCTTGTAAGTAATTTTGTAAATCATTTACAATCGTCAGGTACAGTAACAAAAACAACCTAGGAAAGGAAACGATTCCATAGTGACTTGCAAAGTTGTTGCCAAGAGGTTCAGGGGACGGAATTACAAGACAAAACAGCTTGACTCTGAGTGAAATTCTTCAACAAAGCTGGAACTTATTAGCACAATAGAAACTGAGATACTTGAATATCTCAAAACTACATAAATGTGACATAGCCGTTTCTTCACGTGTACTCTTCATATGTAATAGAGATATAAAACTAAAATGCTTCCTCAACCTTTTGAGATTTATACTAACATATGCATCTTCTATATGGGACCCATCCACCAAAGAAGACATTGATAAACTAGAACAAATTTAAAAAAAGAGCTGCAAGATTCTTTACCGGAGAATATTTAAAACTGACAAGAATAACACCAATAGTTAAGTCATTAAACCTTGAAACACTAGAGGATTGAAGAATCAAGAGTAAAGTAGTAATTATACATAAAGCGATTGATTCTAATTTAGAAATACCACACAAAGATAACTTAATACAACCCTCAGATCGACATAAGGATAGAAACACCTTTCTTAATCCGTATGCAAGAACAAACACATGCAAGTTTTCTAGTTTCCCGTTTGGAATTCGGGAGTGGATGGGTTGCCTGAAAAAACCAGGAAAGCCAATACTTTATCATCATTTAAAACTCTAATAAGAATGCCGGACTATACACAAACCATGGATAAGCGTAGGATGCAATAATCTTCTGTATGGAAGGAGCGTCTGTAACAGATAAGATAAGATAAAAAGATGACTCCTTGAGCAAATAGATTAGTCTTTTTATTAGAGTTTTTGTTGGATAAGAAAATGAACTTTAATTTTTAAATTGAATGCTCAATTTTAAAACAAAAATTCTCACCTCGGAATGCGTTAAATATAAGCATTATTGTTAGATACAGCGTTTAATAACTAAGGTATTGGTGGCGAAATTCACTTGTTGATAATGTCTAGTATTGAAGTTTAAAAAACAGTTCTTTAAAATCGTGTTCGACACGCATACATCATTCCAGTCCGTATGTTTGGACACGTAATTTAGACATCAAAATTCACTTTCTATAGCGAATCTTTCTTTTGATTTAACAGTGGCTGACTCATGGGTTAGATTTAACAGTGGCTGACTCATGGGTTAGATTTAACAGTGGCTGACTCATGGGTTAGATTTAACAGTGGATGACTCATGTGTTAGATTTGACAGTGGCTTACTCATGGGTTAGATTTAACAGTGGATGACTCATGGGTTAGACTTAACAATGGTTGACTCATGTGTTAGATTTAACAGTGGATGACTCATGTGTTAGATTTAACAGTGGCTGACTCATAGGTTAGATTTAACAGTGGCTGACTCATGGGGAAACATCAGGGGGTTCCACGAGTGTTTTGGGGGAAGGGGTGATGATCTTTAAACTTTGTTTATTATTATTTTTTTTAAAAATAGGTTTTAATTTTCATTTTTACTTACACATTTCTAAATCGTCATGAGTAATAAATGGACTTTTCCCCGATAACAAGACCACATAACTTCCCTCTAGAATGTTGATAATCCCACAACTTGTCCAAGACAACTTCATCATTGGTTCTAAAATAAACTCTGTCCTCGACCCCTGATATCCTCAGTACTTCTCTTGATAGACCCAGCACTTGTCCCCAGATACTTTAAGTACCTATCACCAGATAACCTCAGTACTTGTCCGTCCCCCACCTCCGTATAACCTCAAAACGTGTCCCTGGATAATCTCAGTACTTGTACCAAGATAATCTCAGTACTTGAACCCAGATAATCTCAGTACTTGTACCCAGATAATCTCAGTACTTGTACCCAGATAATCTCAGTACTTGTACCCAGATAATCTCAGTACTTGAACCCAGATAACCTCAGTACTTGTCCCTGGATAATCTCAGTACTGGTAACAAGATAATCTCAGTACTTGTACCCAGATAATCTCAGTACTTGTCCCTGGATAATCTCAGTACTTGCACCAAGATATTCTCAGTACTTGTACCCAGATAACCTCAGTACTTGTACCCAGATAATATCAGTACTTGTACCCAGATAATCTCAGTACTTGTACCCAGATAATCTCAGTACTTGTCCCAGGATAATCTCAGTACTGGTAACAAGATAATCTCAGTACTTGCACCAAGATATTCTCAGTACTTGTACCCAGATAATCGCAGTACTTTTATCTAGATAATCTCAGTACTTGTCCCTGGATAATCTCAGTACTGGTAACAAGATAATCTCAGTACTTGTACCCAGATAATCTCAGTACTTGTACCCAGATAATATCAGTTCTTGTACCCAGATTATCTCAGGACTTGTACCCAGATAATATCAGTACTTGTACCCATATAATCTCAGTACTTGTACCCAGATAATCTCAGTACTTGTACCCAGATAATCTCAGTACTTGTACCCAGATAATCTCAGTACTTGTCACAAGATAACCTCAACACTCGTCCATTCCCCGCACCTTCGTTTAATCTCAGCACGTGTCCCTAGATAACCTCAACACTTGTCCCCAGATAACTTCAACACTTGTCCCCAGATAACCTCAACACTTGTCCCCAGATAACCCCAACACTTGTCCCCAGATAACCTTAGCACTTGTCCCCAGATAACCTCAGCACTTGTCCCCAGATAACCTCAACACTTGTCCCCAGATAACCTCAACACTTGTCCCCAGATAACCTCAATACTTGTCCCCAGATAACCTCTGCTGTTGTCCCCATACAGTCGCAGTTCCACCCAACCACATCGCTGTACTTACTTGTTAAATTCTAAACATCTGATTGAGAAGATGTGTAACTTCAAGTTCACGCAGTAAAAGTATCATGTCAGATGATGACACACCATTGAAAATGAAACACCGATAAATGACACACCATGTAGTGACACACCTTATCGGTGGTTGTTGGATGAAAAGAGAAATATCCAGGAGCGGTTCCAAGAGGAAACCAATTTGACAACAAATTTAGCCCAGGCCAGGAGAGGCAGAGAAGCCCAGCACGCGCGCCTGACGTCGGAAGCGTCTTTACAGCCTCTAGCAGACAACTCTAAGGGTGGGCATTAGCCTGGACTCGTGGCGGGGAACACTGCCTGTCTTGTGCCACTCAGTATAAATAGTATCGATTCTCTAGGACGCGAGTGCATGTTATAGTGTTGTGTACGGCGCTGAATAAACGGTATCGATTTTAATATTTAAATACAGTTCCTAAATCATGTTGTACTGTCACTCACGAAATCTAGTTTACAATTTGCTTTGTTTCCGTATTTAGTTTATTACTGTTTTGGCACTGTACATAACCATTCTCAAAAATTGAAATCACTAGTAGTCTCAAATATAAAAAGCCAGAGGAAAACACAATCATTCCACAAGCAACCATTTTACCAACAACCATTCCTTTTACCTTCACAATCAATCATTTTACCACCAACCATTCTATTCACCTCTACAACCTACCACTTTACCACCAACCATTCCATTCACCTCAACAACCAACCACTTTACCACCAACCATTCCATTCACCTCTACAACTACCGACTTTACCACCTATCAGTCCATTCACTTTCACAACCAACCACATTACAACCAACCATTCCATTCACCTCTTTAACCAACCACTTTACCACCAACCATTCCATTCACCTCTACAACTACCGACTTTACCACCTATCAGTCCATTCACTTTCACAACCAACCACATTACAACCAACCATTCCACCCCCACAATCAACCACCTGTTTTAGTTAATCTTTCCAATAGTCCCCCCCCCCCGGACAAACGACTCCAGACACATTTCTCCCCCTGTTGAAATTTAACACTTCCGTATTGATCCAGGTTTTACTGGTTGATAACACAAAAAATTCCTCCGGACGGGTCGTTCCCGCCTGTTCATTGACATGTGGTGATGACAAAGCCATCACTCCCCCACTTTTCCCCTTGTCAGAAAATCAATAAGCCAGACACTACGAAAGCGAAAGGATGTGACCTAGTAATTGAATCAGTGGCATCGTCCATGTAGATCCTAGCACTGGAGCTAATCGGTGTATAGAACTCAGAGCTTGTGGAAGAAATGGATTTTGATTTTATTTTGAAATAAAACAGCTAAACTAAACACATATTCTGGAGGCTGAGATTAATCTCTTAAGGCCTTAGCTAATACTTGCTCCATCTGCTGAGCAGTGCCATTCAACATTGTCTTCACGTGGGACTCTTTTGCCTCCCGTACCTCCCCAGCTATGTCTAGCGCGGGACACGACGTCAGCAGGTGTGTGACCGTCTCAGAGGCTTGGCTGCAATGACGGCAGTTCGAGTCCCTGTTGTGGTCTAGCCGGTTAAAGTAAGAGTTGGTTGTGCAATGCTGTGCGCATTTGGGTCACTAAACTCTGATTCTTACCCCACCACTAAAACAGCTAATCATTTAGCCATTAAAAAAGATAGTTCTATGCAGTACATGACACGCCTTTGTCCACTGGCATGTACAAGCCATCTATAAATTAACTACAACAACAACAGTAACAACAACAACAAAAAAAAAAAAAAAAAAAAATTAACCTGCTACTTCCCATTTCTTTCGAAAAAAACTGAAAGTATCTTTTTTACTCCCATTAACACACATCTTCACGGAAATATTCTTCTGTAATTTCCGTGATGTTTCTACAACAAAGTAAACCGTAGAAAATGTGATTCGTACATTTTATGTATATTTTTTATTTTTCTCCATTGATCAAGTCCGTGAAACAAAAGAATTAACAGACAAGGATTAGTAACCCCCAAAACACACACACATAAAAAACATCACATCATCTTTTTATTTAAAAAAAAAACGTGTATCCTTCCTAAGTTAGCAATTATCCAGCGGATTTTCTCCGTTATCCACCTCTCAACAGCAGGGGACACCACTCAGTATCGTCCTATAAAAAAGGGAAGTGCGCTGAAGTCTGGTCCCCTGAACATGATTACGTCTATTTCCATTCTTCGCCAACAACATCTTCCCTCATCGTCACCCTGATCGTTATGATGGAGTCAGTGTTGTTACTCCAGGCACAAAGAGACGAGGAGAGAACTGAAAATACCTATCTCTAGTTAATGTGTACCGATATGCGATTGTAGACCATTACAATGTATGTTAGAGGTCAATGGCGTAGCAAGGGTTTTTTTTTTTGGGGGGGGCGGGGGCTTGGCTTCTTTGGGGGACCCTGCATATAAGGCGGGGGGGGGGGTATTTGATGTAAAAAATTTCGTTAATTCCTTTGCGAGCTCCCTCAAGTTGGGACCTGGGGCTCGGGGGACTTTTGAATCTGGAACCCCTCCCTCTCCCCTAGCTACGCCACTATTAGAGATTTTATTCCTAAATTGGTACTGGAAAACTCAATTATTCGTCATTTGTTTTTAAAAACATCAGTTTCCCTTTTAAAACAGCGTTTTCGTTTAGTCCACTCCAAGGAAAGCAAAGGGAGGGGAAGAAGACAATTTGTAAAACATTCAAATCTCTGTCTAACTTTCTCTCATTACTTGTTTAGTATTTAACGCCATACCGTAACAAAAACTTCCAATAGATTGAAGTTAACTGGGATATAACTATAACTTTACATTGTTTTTAATACTTTAATATTTTGAGCTTCAACTTATGGCATTTTTATTATTGTCATTGATAATTTATGATAATACAGTTGAATAATTATCTTATCTTATCTTAGATATACAGACGCTCCTTCTATGCAGAAGATAATTGCGTCCACAGACCATGAGAGATGATCTGTTGGCAAGTGATGCAGCGGTCACAGGCCACGGCTATAGGGGTTCCAAGCATTACCCCAGCCGCCTAACTATTGTCTAGTTAGGTACCCATTCGGAGCTGGGTGACTCGGGGACTCCTCAGGCCGCGAGAACAAATCCTCACCTTCGTGTGGATTCGAACCCGTGACCATCGGTATGACAGTCGAGAGCGCTACCTCTCGACCACCACATCCCACAATTGAATAAGAATAAACATGGCACTAGGTTAATCGAACCCGAGCTTTCATCGCTATTTACATGAATATTTTAAAAATAATTTAACAATTGATTTTGTTTTTAACTAAGAGCCTGTGAAAGTCGACAATGTTGGGTGTTGTCTGCTCTTTTCATAAGTTTCCTTGTTGGTTGCGCTCAATGCTCTCATTCACTTGGTTACAAGTCTTTAATCGAACGTTGACCGTTATTTTTAAGTGT
>MUZC01004433.1:371443-426527 GCA_002072015.1 Radix auricularia | reverse complement strand
TAAAAGACAATTTTTGTTGTGTTAACGTTTTAAATTTTTTACAAGACGGCTCTTTAGACATTTCAATTTAAAACGAAATTTAAAAATATTTATTTTAAATATAATTCTAATAAAGCGCGCTTTATGACAAACCAAAAGTGAACTTAAAATTGAAACCAAAGATTATAAGAAAACGAAACAATTATAATTATTTTTACTTATGTTTATTTCGATTAATTCGGTAGATGGAAGCGCAGGTACCAAATTTTTCTATTAAATTAAAAATTCCGTGATTGAAAATTTGATACTGCTGTAACTTACCGTTACCACTAATTCGGCTTAAAAAACCAGTGCCGGGGATAAAAAAAATTTCTGCAGAGCCGGGGATAAATGCCATCCCCGGCGGGGATGGTAAAGGTTAGAGCAGAGCCGGGAATGGAGCCTCACAGTGCCGGGGATATCCCCGGCATCCCCGGCGGTAAATCGAGCACTGCAACTAACGAAGGCCAACTAACGAAGGCCAGCTAACTAAGGCCAACTAACGAAGGCCAGCTAACTAAGGCCAACTAACGAAGGCCAGCTAACTAAGGCCAACTAACGAAGGCCAACTAACGAAGGCCAGCTAACTAAGGCCAGCTAACTAAGGCCAGCTAACTAAGGCCAGCTAACTAAGGCCAAATAACGAAGGCCAGCTAACTAAGGCCAACTAACTAAGGCCAACTAACTAAGACCAACTAACGAAGGCCAACTAAATAAGGCCAACTAACTAAGGCCAACTAACTAAGGCCAACTAACGAAGGCCAACTAACGAAGGCCAAATAACGAAGGCCAACTAACTAAGACCAACTAACGAAGGCCAACTAACGAAGGCCAACTAACGAAGGCCAGCTCAAATAACCAACTGCTAAGGCCAATTATTAAGGTTGACACACACAGCTACCTTAAATGGTTTATTCTAAGGACTACCTCACAATGCCGACAACCTCACATTGCCGACTACGTCACATTGCGACTATTTCACATTGCCGTCTACCCCACATTGCCGATTACCTCACATTGCCGACTACCTCACATTGCCAGCCAGCTAATCTTAGAACACTCCAATGGTTAATTCTCATGACCACCTCACATGGCTAAATCACATGGCCAACTCACATAAAATCACATGATCAATTTACATCTGGCTAATATGGAATACAAGTTTCAAGTTACTTTTCACATGTACATCGTATTATCCAATCAAACCAGCTGGCTTACACCCCTTTAACCAACCAGCTGTTAGGTGTGTGCGTGTTAGTAGTGGATTCTTGCTTCTCAGTCTTGACACACTTCATGAACTGAACTTGAAACTCGTACCCAAAGCCGGTGACGGTAAAACACGTTCACCCGGGGATACTGCACCACTTTATATTGATAAGGATACTTCAAGTCCAGTGCCCATCGCCATCGCTAACCTTGATAATCACTTTTCTTGTCCGGTTGACATCCAGTGAGCTCCTCTTACTCTTGAATGGCCAATAAATTGCTTCTCAATGTTGAGCCAGTTCCTAATGTCAAGATTTAGTTGATGTGACAATCAAAACCTACAATTTATCTTGGCGTATCTTGTGCATTAATAAATTAACTTTCTGTGACTTAAGGGCCGTCCATAAATGACGTCTCGTCACACACCTAGGGAAGAGGGGGGGGGGGGTCCACACATGTGTGACGAAGGGGGAAGTGGGGAGTTCAAGCATTGTGTAGTCACATCAAATATCGCAACTTTAAATAAAATCTTTACTTAAATATTTGATTTCTTACAATTTATTTTTTAAGACGTTTTACACGACTTCAAAATTAAATGGAAAAGCCGTAAACAAGATAAGGGTTAGCCTGACAGGACGTAACAAAACAGCGAACGTTTCGGCAAAGAGCCTTTGTCAACGGACATGCAATACACAAATAAAACGAATATAAAAATAATAACTTAGCTGTGGTGAAAAAACTTGGCTGCGGTGAAATCCAAAGAATCCACTTTGAAAAATGAAAAATTGGCCTAAATCACGTGATGTCATTTATGGATGGGCCCCTTAACTCTTTCCTGAAAGCTCTTGTTTTAACGCAACGCTCTTTTAAAGAATCGTTATTAATAAGATCAGTAGTTCCGAGAGACCCCCAGGGGTCCCCGACACCATTCAGTGGGTCCGTGGAAAATAAAAATGGCTTCAGATCCCTGAACAGCGTCAGGGAGTCCACGCAAGGCTTAATATGAAATAATGAAGTTGTGAGCCATTTTTATTATTATGGAAATTAAAATGAATAAATAAAATAGTATCTAAATGCTTTTTTTAAAACTAGATTCTATAAGTCATGGAATACAATATTGTTTTGCCTAGAAACGGAAGCTCGTACCTAAATTATCACAGCCATAACTAATCAAAATTAGGGCTATTATCGATTAAATTAAATTTAATCGTTAACTTTTGAAAAATTACCGATTAATTAATCGATAATTTTCTTAAAGTTAAAAATAAAGATGTATGACGTCATTCAACTGAAAATTTCAAGGGAAGTAATAAAAACAGGCAATTTTTTTTATTTTTAATTAAGTTATTTTTAAAACATAGTTGGCAATAAAAGTAAGTTAAATGACGCATTAAAGTTTAGGCACTATGATGAAAATTTCAAATAAATTTTGAAAATATAAAAGTAATACAGCTGTATAGAAATTGTTTGATGATTAACAAAAACATAAAAATAATCTTTTTATCCCAAGTGGTTCAAAAGTCATTATTTTTTAGCGCATTTTCGAGATGTCGAAATCACTATTGCACCCGTTTTGTCCGTCTGTCATCGCCCTTGATCACAGCATCCATAAGTCCTAGACCCATGATGTATATATGTTTTTTGTATGCCCTGACCTGCCATTTGTGCATCAACACTCAGTTACTCGATCCGTTAAAAAACCCCGTTAAAACTACCAAAAAATATTTCGAATCGAGAGGTAACACTAGCGCAGGGAACGGCCGCCATTGCCGGAAGTCGAATGCACAATCTTTCAAGCATTGAAGAGTGGTGCGAAAGGGTGCAAAAGAATTAGTTTTTTTTTTTTAGTTGACGTCATTAGAATATGTGTAAAAGTTTAGAGAGTTTTACGTCATCATTTGTGGTGACTTGTAGTTGGATTAAAGAGAAAATAATTTTTTTTTAAAATGTAAAGAAATGACTTTTAAATAAAAAAAATGTCAGGTATATTCATTACACAAGAAAATTCATAAAACATATGTCTAAAATCTAAACACAATTACTGATAACTACATAATTCTGATATCTAACATAAGTACTGATACATAATACGAAAATGCGCTAACACGTCCTGAATTCCAATAGGTACCAGGCTTAACATGATTTTTTCCTAAGACCTCATTTTTCCTTCACGTTTTGTGCCCCCTAAAGGCATTTTAAAAAATGCCCATGACTTAAGTACTTAAGTATTTAATGAAATTTAATTTAAAATTATACTATTGTTAGCAGATATATTTAAATACTAGCAGTTCAAAATAATATCAATGAAATTAAATTTTGTTATTGTTAATTAATTAAAAACAATGTTGTTTTTTAAAATATCATTGTCCTTATAAAACAGGTTATTTTAAAGTTTACACTTGTAGAGTTAGTTTTTTAAATGGATTAGTTTGTACGTAAAAAAAAACAAAGTATTATTAATAATTAATTATTTATTAATAAATCGAAAATTAAAAAAACAAACTTTTCTTAATTTTAATCACTATTTTATCGATTAAAATAATTTTAATCGATAAAATGTTTTACCGATTAATCGAGAAATTAATCGGTAATTTCCGCAGCCCTAATCAAAATATTTGCTTTATTGAAAAGTCCAGTTTCATGCTTAAGAAGGCAAAAACCCCATAAGTAGGTAAGAAAAATACAATTTTTTTAACGTGAATCAACGAGAGATATTTTCATGTATGGGGAAGTCAAATTTATTTATTTTGCAGTCTCATCCTCATTTTGAAGATGAACTCCGAGCTTCTTGTAACATTATTACATTGCTTTATTGATTGCATAGTCCCGAAAGACAGACATGAATGTTGAAGACCGTTTTTACCATCTGTAATTGAGTTATAATGCACAGTGTTGCACAGCCCAGTTTTCGATAATATAGAAATAATTACACTGAGTAACAATACAATACAAAGAAGGATTCACGAAATAGCTCTGTGTGTAGAAAATTATTTATGTGAATCCTAAAACAAAAATCTAAATTTTACATACAGCTTGACGAGTCCACTTTACAAGGAAACAAAGCTTTACTTTTAGTTACGAATATTTGTAAAAGAGGAAACATGTAACCAAGAATTATTTGCTACATGTTTGGAAACAAAAACAAAAGTGAAACTTTATTTGATGAATGAAAAGATTTTTCGATACCCTTTGACAAAAATAAGTATCGTTTCTATTCTTACTGGCAGTGCCCGGCAATGATTAGAAGGTACCGAGGCTCTCTGATATATTTAAAACAAGCTGTACCAAATGTATATGCAGTTCATTATGTAATTCATCGACATCATTTAGTCGCAATTATTAAAGTGAAAGTTTGCATTGGCCACTTGAGTATTTCATTAGAGAAGTTAATATCAACAGAAATGTCTGCAATCAGAGATTATTTGCTAAACTTTGTTTGGAAAATGACGAAGACTATAATCGTTTAATAATTATCACAGAAGTACGTTAGTTATCTAAAAGTGTATGTTTAAATCGATTTTAATCTTTATTTGATTCATTGTTGTAATTTTTGGAAAACAAACACAATGATCCTAATAATTATTGATTTATTGGATGAAAAAAAGAGAGGAAGATTTACTTATTTACTGTCAAAACTTAACGGCTCTGCAAGCACACCTGAACCAAATATTTTAAGACACTCTTCACTTGAATTTTCCCGATTGTTGAGCGGTTGGACAAATTCGAATCCCAAACAGATGAATCCATACTAATACATGGGCAGTTTATTGTAATATCTACAAATGAGGAACTCAAACGAAAGTGTGAACAAGGATACTACAAATTCTGGTCACAAAATCAGTTCCCAATTTTTATCTTGCATTTTGATTTATTGAGCAACGTTGTTGAATGATTTTCCTTGTTCATATTTGGTAGAGCAAAGATTCCATGCTTCTATGAATGAATCTTGTCTTTAAAAATAGAAACCGGCTAGAAATTAGTGATCATGGAGATTCGCGGTTGCTACTCACAAACATTGAGACGGACATAAATACACTCATAAAATGCAATTGCTTTCATCTAAATCTAAGTCATTAATTACGTTCAATTTTATTTTAAACAAGAGTTATAATTTTAATAAATACTTTTTCATCAAAATGCTATATTTTTTGGATTTGCAATTTTTGTACTACACATTTATGCAACTTTTTCACTTTGGTGTCCATGGGCAAGTTTAACTATATAAAGGGGGCCCTCGATAAAAAAAAAGTTTGGTAGCCACTGAATTAGATATGGGAACGTCATTGGAATTTGCGTTTGTTAAAAGCGTTGGAGAAACATTGACAAGAAATTTTTAGCGCATTTTCGAGAAGTCGAATGCGCTAATGCACCCGTTTTGTCCGTCCGTCCGTCCGTCTGTCATCACCCTAGATCTCAGCATCCATAAGTCCTAGACCCATGATGTATATATGTTTTTTGTATGTCCTGACCTGCCATTTGTGCATCAACACTCAGTTACTCGATCCGTTAAAAAACCCCGTTAAAACTACCAAAAAACATTGCGAATCGAGAGATAACACTGGCGCAGGCAACGGCCGCCATTGCCGGAAGTCTTAGTATTATCAAAAGTATTAGTTTTTTTTTTTTTTGTTGAGGTCATTAGAATATGTGTAAAAGTTTAGAGAGTTTTACGTCAGCATTTGTGGTGACTTCAATCAAGATCTTAGCGGCCCAGGGGCAGAAATTGAAAACTTTTTCGAAACAAGCTTCAACATTCAGCTACTTTCACCAAGATTGGCAACCACGATCTATCAAACAACAATTGACGGAGTATTTGGGCGATTAGCTGATTACAATTTAGAATGTTTCATTTATGAGTCCTATTTCAGTGACCACAAACCACTTGTAGTTAGATTAAAGAGAAAATAAAAAATTTTAAAATGTAAAGAAATGACTTTTAAATAAAAAAAATTTCAGGTATATTCATTACACAAGAAAATTCATAAAAATATGTTTAAAATCTAAACACAATTACTGATAACTACATAATGCTGATATCTAACATGAGTACTGATACATAATACGAAAATGCGCTAACACGTCCTGAGTTCCAAAAGGGACCAGGCTTAACATGATTTTTAGCGCATTTTCGAGAAGTCGAATGCGCTATTGCACCCGTTTTGTCCGTCCGTCTGTCATCACCCTTGATCTCAGCATCCATAAGTCCTAGACCCATGACGTATATATGTTTTTTGTATTTTTGTATTTTTTTGGATTTTTTCATCCATTACTTACAAAGCATCCATCAGTTACACAGTATCCATTACTTACGTATCACACATCATCCATTTATTATGCAATATTTTTACAAAAGTTGTCGCGTGTAACTCTGGTAAAAATGGAAAGCTATTCCGTGATATTGGCCTTGGTATATTGAAGTCTCAACATATCTAAAATAAAGTTTTACTTTTATAACTGTTGTACCATGATAACAGATTACAATTTTTCTCAATTGTTGAGTACATATAGAAGATGAGAAATTAAATTTAAATTTCAAGAAGTTTTATTGGGCCTCATAGAAATTTACGGTTGTCGAGCGGTGTGCGCGTAATGCTTGGCATACTGAGAGTCACAGGTTTGAGTCTCCGTATACTAATTTAAATTTAATCGTTAACTTTTGAAAAATTAACGAATAATAAATCGCTTATTTCGATTAAAGCTAAAAATTAAAATGTATTATGTCATAAGTAACACTTATCAAACGTTATTTTTGAAAACATAAATAACAGTGGAATGTCTCTTTATCTTTCACCTGGTTACTTACAAACATTGAGTCGGACATCAGTGGCGGATTTAGCTATAGGGCAGGGGGCGGCTTGCCACCCCCCGCACCCCTGTCGTGTCTAAAATGGTGCCCCCTTAAGACTCCTGCAATGAACACTAAAAAGGATTCACTAGAGAAGAAAAAAAAATTGCTAAACACGAAACTTCTAATCAACACTAAACTGCAATACGACAATATTGGCTTGCTAAATATCGTGATTCAAAACTGTAATATGTATCTGGTTTGATCAGTCAGGAGCGTCGCCAAGTTGAAAAGAATAGGTAAGTATTGAAATGAATGATAGACGTGACTTTGTGCTTAGCAAAACAAGGTTTGTCTTTTAGAGGACACGGAGTATAATACATTATTGCTTCTGTGATGGTAGTTGTAGAAATACTTGAGATTTTCGGGAAATGTTATCTTTATTAGCCAAATATGATTTTACTTTAGACAGTCATCTAAAGTTTGGAAAGAAAAGTGAACTTTATTTAAGTCATGATTTAATTGAATCACTTGTATCTGAATTATCGGCGATAATTGATAATGAAGTTAATTCTGCACAATCAATTCTTTTATTATTGATTAAAATGGATCTGATGTCAGTTTTTTTTTTTACGTTCAGTGTTAATATCAGGACATGTTGAGGAAAGATTTATAGGTTTCTATACTTTGATTAACAGCAATGCTACCGCATTTGCTCAGAATCAGAGGAGGAAAGGCGAACGATGGCATATTTGTGATCTTTGGAATTAAAAGTGGCCTTCAAACTCATTTAAAGAAACTTTGAACCAATGCCATCAATGTGCATTGTTGTGTCCACAGTTTGAATTTGGTTACTATAGAAGCAATGCCTGTAAACAGTGATGTAAAGTTGTTTTTCGACATAGCTGAAAGGTTGTATGTATTCTTTCCGTGTAGTTTACTTCGTCTACATTCTCTTAAAGAACATCATAAATCTCAATATGAATCAACAGTAGATACCCTGAAAATACCTTTCGATACAAGATGGGCAAGTCGTAAGCATGCAGTTGATGCAGTTGCTGGATCAGTCTCTGCTACTCTAGCTACTCTATAAGATATAAATTCAGGGGAATCAACAGAATATAAAGGAAGTGTCAGAGCAAAAACTATGGGGCCATCGGTTTTAGTTTTAATAGCAAAATATTCTTTCGTTTTTTTTCCTGTTATTTGTACAAACGTTGTTGGATAATATCTTCGTGTTATCAAACAACTTGCAGTGCAAGAGCATTGACATTGCATTTGCAAAACGATTGATCTATGTTGGAAGAAATAAGGGGCCGTCCATAACTTACGTCACGCTATTTTTGAGAATTTTGACCCCCTCCCCCTGTCACAAATCTCGGGACCCCCCCCCCCCAAAGTACGTCATACTTTCAAAATTTAAAAAAAAATTAACAGCTAATTAAAATTTTAAATTAATACTTAAAATACACTTCACTATTAAACAGTATTAAAATATAAAATTTCCGCTTAAACTTAGGGATGTACCAGATTCAAAATTTTGAAATCCTACCGGAGACGGAGTGAGATTTTTTTTTTTAATAACCGTATTTAGGATTTGCCAAAGCCATTAAGAATATATATATTAAAAAATAGTGCTCTACTAGCATGCCGGATTTATGAAGTGACATTCCACTAAAGCCGGGGCCGGATTTGTTTAAATAGCCGGATTATGGATTTGCCGGATCTGTAGCCGAAATCCGGTACACCCCTACGTAAAAAATCTATCGGGTTATTAAATGACTTTAATAGTAGAATAGTTAATTGTCAACAGATGTTACAGTTATTTATTGAAACAGTAACTCGATCTAGATCGAATTTGATGGATAATTGCAGACAGGTACTCGGCCACTCAACAGCCTCTGAATGTGCATTTTCTCTTCGGGCAATAACTGCCATGGGCTCTCTGCCTTTTAACAGCGATTCTCAAAGGACGGATGCGTTTTAATTGAGTTGATTCTTGAAAAGTTTGGGGGTGCACATTCTACTGAGCCTGAGCTCTGTGTTGTCCTGCATGTTTCTTCAACATTGTTTGTGAGGCAAAATATAAGTGATGTAATTTGCAAAATTCGATCAAGTAAGCTGGTTTGCAAAGATTTACGATAAAGATCACATGTTGTACTTTGAAAACTTGTTGACCTCAGCATAATGTCATCAAAATTGTGAGTCTGTATGACAAACAAGGAAGGAAACTTATGAGAATCTGCATCTGCTCTTTCTAAAGCTTTAAGTCCATCAGTTATTTGGTTATTGTGATTAGTGGAGGAAAGTTTCTTGACAGTAAAACTTTAAAATATGGTACTTTGTCGCAACATTTTATGTCCTGATATTTCACTATTTTAGTGAAAATTTGGTTGGTGCGAACATGATTGTTAAACCATTCCTGATCCTTCGATATCAGGCCTGTTGCATCCAGATCAGATTTATGAACAACACATTCAAGAGATACGCATTTCATGCTATTTTGACATAAACTAATTCTAATGTTTCAAAACAAATTTTGAAAATTATTTATGAAGCTATTTAAATTCGACTAAAATATAATTAGCAATTAAAAAAAAAAAATAAATAAATAAATAAATAAATGTGTGACATCACACGTGGCCGGACCCACCTCCCCCTTGTCACAAACTATCACACTTTCTTACACCCGTCTCTCCCCCCCCCCCCCTGAAGCGTTAAGTAATTTATGGACGGCCCCTAAGTTTGTTGAAATGAAAAGCGATAACGCTTTTGAAATTCTGAAAGTAGATGTCAAATAATTTATTAACGAAAATTGTTCCAAACTAGATGTTAAAAACAAAATTTAAAGAAGAGCGAATTGCAAAAAAGTAAAGTATGGCTGGTGAACTTAGCAGAGATGAGAGGGTTGATGATCCAACTACAAGCTGAAACGTACTTCACTATCTTGGATACAATTGTAACACAAATAGATGATCGATTTAATAACTTTCGGGGCACAGTTATTTATTTCTATTGTATTGATCCATCCCAAATGTCGGAAAAATAAAGATTATTTTCGAAGTGTATGCAAAATTTACAAACGAGACATTAACCTTGAAAAAGCAATCGATGAATATTATACCTTCAAAGATTTTATGCATCAAAACGTCCATCACTATCTAGTGAACTACAACTTAAAAAGGTTATGATATTCTTGACTGAAAAACAATAAATGGCATCAGGTATCCCTTGTGTCAATACTCTATAAAAATAAATTGAATCTTCCTGTTAGCAGTGACTGAAAATTATCAAAAATTATTTGCGCTCAAAAATGACAAACGAACGTATGTCTGGATTGGCAAGTATTTCGATTGAACGTGATCTAGGTGAGAACGTTAACTTAGAATCAACGATAAATCATTTTGCTTCAACGAAATCACGTAGATATTAAGTAAATTAGGGCTCAGGGCTCTATATCAATTCGCATAGACTGATAGACAGAGTTTCTTTCTTAGTTCAATACACACACTAATAATACTATTAGAATAAATTTACGTCACTATTTTGAAAACATATGTGTTTATAGTGTTGCATCCGTTTGACTTGTTCAATGATTTGTAAAATGTACCAAATTAGCAGCATAATAATAAGTATTTACGGAATGCTCGGTTAGTTGTAAAATTTGGCGGCGCCCCCCTGAAATTCTCCTCGATCCCCCCACGCAAAGAAACCTAAATCCGCCACTGTCGGCCATACATACACTCATAAAAATTCTAATCACGTTCATCTGGGTCGTTAATTGTTTTAAATTTTAAATTTTATTATGAAGTAATAATAATACTTCTTCACCAAAATGTTGATTTTTGGATTTGTAATTTTTTTTGGTCATATGTATTCATGATCATGTAATGTCTGCAGTTTTTTTTCACTAGGTGGTCCGTGGGCAAGTTTTGACTATAAATTATAAAAAGGGCTCCATGGTCCATCATAGTTCATGGGTAAAAAAAAAAGGTTTGGGAACCACTGATATAAAAAAAAAAAATAATAAGTTTAAAAAAAATAAACATTAGATTGGGTGTTGGTGCTGGGGAGAGAGTTACAAAAAATGTCACCGACATTAATTTTAAAAAATGATTATAAATGAAAATTCCTCCAATCGTCCTTGAACTAATAAATAGCCTTTATCCTTTAACCTTTTGCGAAGGCCAGTGCTCTGCGGCCTTGCACCATGAGCTTACCTTAGCCTTAACTCCCCTGTTAATGTTACTGTTACTGTTACCGAAGCCGAAAGGATTGGTTGTTGTCACTGGAGTTTCATTTAATCGATTTATTAGTGAATATTAAAATGCATGGTTTTTGCTACCTTAGTTCACTTTACATAAGATCGCTTATGGTGACTTTTTTAATGAAAAATTATGGTTTTGTTTGGATAATTATTAAATAATTAATGAATGAAATGTTATCCGAGTTTTCTCATTCTCATACTCATACTATGACAGTGTCATAGTTCATCATAGTCATAGTCATAGTCATGTCTTGTTACATTTAAGTTATAGTGACAGATTTTAAATTAAATTAATACTTCTATACTATTACTATTAATAATATTACTAGTATTAATATTAACGATTAATCTACTGGCGCCAATATAAACACCCCCCCCCCGGGGTGACTTCCGTTACTTTGTCGTAGAACTCGTAGCCGTAGACACTTCGTAAAATTTATTATAGTAATGACTTATAGTAATAGCTTGTAGTTGTAACATGTTTAGTGGGATTATCTTATCCTCTTTAACAGAAGATCCTTCACCTTCAATGATTCATTGAGTCTAATTAATTGTGTTACTTCAAATTTTCTGAGCCAAAGTGCCCTGCCCTAAGATAAGAAGCTTGTCATAATTTTTGACTGTTGTATTTATTTTGCTGACAAAATTCAATAAAAGTTAAAAGTAAAGAAACAAATTATCTTTGCTTTTGCATTGACAAGAGTTTTTAAAAAAATTGTTTTCTGAAGTTGTTTTTTTTTATTTATATCTAGGCTACATATATTCATATATTTTAGTTTAGTAAATTAAATAGCCAGCCTCAATAAGCTAATACTAATACTAATAAGTAGGCACTTGGACTTGGTGAAAATTTCAAATTATTTTTTAAAATATAAAAATAAAAGTAGTACAGCTGTATATAGCCTTTTAAATGATTAGCAAAAACATAAAGTTTAACTTTGTTGCTCAAAGTGGTTCAAAAGTTATGTATCTAAATCATTTTTTTCAACTACGGACAGCGATTTTCACAGCAATCACAGCCAATTTTTTCTAGACTATGACTATGGCCTCATAATCACTTTTTTCACTAGGGTGGTTTTCCTCCCCATTATTATGATAATTATGTGCCCTTTTTTGTGCATGTCTTATAATGCTCGTTAACATTACTTTAGTATTTAAAAGATAATAATACAATATTTTTAGGAATATAAGTAGTTAGATATAAGTAGTTCAATATAAAATCAATGACTTTTAAATTTTGTTATTGTTAATTAAGTAAAAAAAAATTTTTTTAAATGTCATATTCATATTCCTTATAAAACAGCTGAATTAAAATTTTTACACTTTCAAAAATATTTTGTAAAACATATGAAGTTTTTTTGGCTGTTAAATTTATCATAATTAATAAAATATTTCTTTTAAAATATCACAACATAATTTCATCAATCTTATTGCACAATGGATGCCTTTTTGAAAACCATCTTATTCCAATGGGTTCTTTTCTAAAAAAGCTTGAATAGACATGCGCATTAGGCATCAGTTTTAATCAGGGCCGGCTCTAGAGCATAGAGGGCCAAAATGAGGAGTGAGACTGTAATCAGGCTTATAAAAAAGTGAATGGAAAAGACATAAACAGGGTAAGGGTTAGCCTGAAAGGA
The DNA here is from genome assembly GCA_002072015.1 of Radix auricularia. Classification (NCBI taxonomy): domain Eukaryota; kingdom Metazoa; phylum Mollusca; class Gastropoda; family Lymnaeidae; genus Radix; species Radix auricularia. The sequence continues at coordinate 413,614 of MUZC01004433.1, read as the reverse complement.
CGTAAGAAAACAGCGAACGTTTCGGCAAAGAGCCTTTTGAACGGACATACAATACACTAATAAAACAAATATAAAAAATAAAAACTTAGCTGTGGTGAAATCCAAAGAGTTTCATAAAGATGTCATTTTTCCTTTTGTCTTGTTATCAGACTGTCTCACACTGGCATTTTTCAGTTAGAAATCCCGACGGATCCCAAAGCAGACAAAGTGTTTCCAAAATATTTGCAGCAGAAACAAAACATTTTGTTCTTAGCAGCTGAATATATAAGACATTTTTGGTTGAAAAATTCTCCATTTTCCATAAGTCGTTGGCAGTAGGTTGTAGAAAAGTTCAGTCTTTTGCTATTTGTTTGAACATTTTTTTCTTTCTTTTTTTCTAAATGCCTACTAAAATGCTATAGGAAAAAATATTTTTTGAATTAGGATTTGGGGTTATTATAATATTTTATTCTTTATAAATTAAGTAAAATAAGTGTAGTCAAAGTACATGGCCCAAGGCGGTTGCCTCATTCGCCTTGCTCCAAGCCTGTCCTGGTTTTAATAGCACTATCTAGTTAAATTTTGTGTTGTTGTGTTTTTTAAAGAAACTGACTTGAAGATCTACAAAACTTTGTCATATATCTGTCATAATAATTCTGGTTAACAAATCAAACTATACTACAAGTCAATGTTTTTGAATTTTTAAAACTGTTAATGTTTTGTTGTTTTTTTAATCCAAAAAGTATTTCAGTCACTGGGATTTAAATTATATTTCTATGCCATCAATTTTGCAGTGAAGGATTGTACAGTGTAGCTTGAGAATGCTGACAAAACGTCACTTTTATATTGCTTCTCTTTCTAAAGTTATTAAACAAAAAAATGTGATATTGTCATTTTCATCAGACTTTACTGAAAGAGCAAGTCATTCTGGAATATGCGTGTACTATAGAAAGTGGATATCTTCTAAAAAGTGTTTAAGTTCTGAAAATGTTGGAGTTGGTCATGACGAATCACTTTCAGTGAAATCTGCATCTCAGCATTTTGTGAACAATATTCCATGGACAGCACCAAAATGTTCTTATAAATCAGTATTTACTAAAAGTTGTGTACAGTCAAGTAGCATCCTTCCAATATTATCACCAACAAGTTTATCAGTTCTGACAGCTTCTTTCCACCAGAAATCATTATCTCACAGGCTAAAATATGCTCCAAAAAAAAATGAAGCTAGCAATTTTTCTACAACGCGTCTAATCTTAGAATCCACCCCTCTTTCACTGCAACCATACTTGAGACTTATTAGGTTTGATAAACCAATAGGTGAGTAGTCATAACACTTAACATAAGTGAAGAGTGTAATTTTTAATTTTGACTGTGCTACCATGGTCCACGAGTATAAGAATAATCTCTCATTTTAACTTTTCAATTATTTTTCTTTTTTTTTTTAAATGGTAAATAATTTTCCATACAAAAATGTTTCCCTAGGAACATGGCTTTTGTATTGGCCTTGCACTTGGAGCATAGCTCTAGCAGCTCCACCTGGATGTATGCCAGATCTAAAATTACTAGCACTCTTTGGTGCTGGTGCGTTCTTCATGAGAGGAGCTGGATGCATTATAAATGATATGTGGGATAAAGATTTTGATTTTAAGGTATATTTTACCTTTCATTTATGCTAAAATAATATAGATAAGGGTTAATGTATATTTCAAAAAAAAAAATTCTTCCTTTCTTATTTATTTTTACTAGTTTTTAAATAACTGTCAAAATTATAATTTATTTTACCTGTCTTATTGACTTGAAAAACCTCCTTATATACAGGTTGCCAGAACCAGAGATCGACCATTAGCCTCTGGAGAAATCACCTATTTTCAGGCATTAGTATTTCTTGGGACTCAGCTTTCTTGTGCATTGGCAATCTTGTTACAGCTCAATCTGTATAGGTATTTGGCAACTATATTGGTTGGCAACGGTTTCAGATTTATACTATGTTTATTTTATTGCCTTTTATTTTATAGCCAAAATGATTACTTAATTGAAGTCAAGTGTTCATGAGCTATCCATTATGCAATCAAATTTTTAAAAACATTTATGGTCCCAATTTTTGATATCTCTCATTTTTGTTAATCCTGTTACATATTTTACAGTATCATTTTGGGAGCTGCTTCTTTGGGTCTAGTAATTGTTTATCCATTGTGCAAACGCTTTACATACTGGCCACAGATCATGCTAGGTAGGTTTTAAACATGAGCACTGATGTGTCACTGAAATAAGTGTGACTACAGTATGCAAGTTGTTTGATTAGAGAATGAACAGACAGATTTAAAAATTCTTGTTATTTTCCTATTTTCCACAGTAAAAGGTGTATGCTGCATGGGGCTTTATTTTTTACATACTTTTTTTGCATGGTCACATAAGGAATTATAAAATTAAAAATTGCCCAAAAACAAAAGGTTAAATTATTTCAAGACATAATTTATGTACTTAAAAGTTTAGTGTTAGACATCACAAACAAATATTACCTTACAATTATTGTACTTGTAGATATGAAAAGATTGAACACCTCATACTAAATGCTTTCACGTTTTGAGGATAAAACTGCCCATGGTAAAAATTTGATTATAAATGTAAGATATCGCCCTGATATAGCAGCAAAAGCTTTGTGAAATTCCACTCTAAAGAATTATTATATGCTTGCCTAATTGTGGCATGACTGAGACTGCATTTTTCTTTTACGTGTTGCACAGAATTATAATTGATGTGTTTTAAAAGTGAGCACAAATTGAGGTACCAAGTTTAAATCTAGTGGAATAAACTATTTTTAAGTGCTTTGTACTTTCAATACAATAAACTAACTTAGCAATGGTTATCTTTGATTTTTAACATTTTTTGTTGTTTTTTTGGTAGACCTAATTAATCTCAAGATAAGTATTGTAGTCTTTGGCCAGATTTGATAATTTGATTAATTTCAGGGCTAACTCTCAATTGGGGTGTACTGCTGGCTTGGTCTACACTGCAAGGGTCAGTGGAGGTACCTGGCTTGATCCTGTACATAGCTTGTACTCTGTACACCATCGTATATGATACACTGTATTCGCATCAGGTACATGCAGTTGGATGGCAAACATGTTGTGGGGAGGGAATAAAGATCCTAAATATGATGATTAAATGTTTTTGTTGCAATTTAATTCAAGTATTTAAAAATGTATTATGTTATATATACTTTGACTGGTAACCCGTTAAACAAAAAAAAAAAGGATTCTAAAACAAAGCCATTACAGGTTTCATTTCTAAGTTTTAGGTATAAATTTTTTTACCAGATCATTTTAATGCTATTCATTTTGTGTAAATTGTGATATACTTAACCTGCTGTTCCTTCTATCCATTCAATCCATTCCCCTTTTCATGGTTTCACTTTTTGTCTTCTACAAATACAGCTTTTAATTACAAAATTGTAAGGCCGATTCTTTTGGTTATGTTGAATTTTTGCAAATTCCTTTATCTGAATTCACATTTTTAATAACACAAAATACAATTTATCATTATGGCAGTGTGGCAAACACTTTTTTAAATTCTACATGATAAACACTTTTATTCTACACAATATATCGGGTTCATATGCTTCTAAACATTTAGAGCTTAACACTTTAGTCACTGTTTTATTTATTTTATATCAGGGTACCTGATTATTTTAATGCTATAACCCTATTTTACATCTAACATATCTAACATCAAGAGAAATTTCTAACAATTACCTGAATATGAAATCTCAAAGAATAAATTGAAGCTAGGCATTCTAAAGGTTAGCTTGCATTTGATCAACATTACACCCATGCTTTTGGAATCTCCTTAGAATATCATCTTCTTTTTTTTGAATTTCTTTGTGACTATTTACTTCTTAATTAAATTAAACTAGTTCATGTTGGAAATATATTGAATTTAAGAAAATATTTATTGAATTTGGCTTCAACCTTTTATGCAGAACAAAATGATATTGCATAATCTATTTCTTGAAATCATGCTAAAAATAATTGTTTCTCATTTTGTTTTTAAATTTACAACTTTAAAAAGGGTTTTCAGCATTAAATTTATGTTTTTTTTTAAAAAATTCTATTATATAATCGTGTCACTTATTTACAGAAATGAATCCCTTACACCAGCTTTCACTCTCACAGTTTTAATGCTTCAAAGTTTGATAGCTCTCAGTTTGTAACACCCCTCAGTATGTTGTTATGTGTTGTTAAATTGCATAATGTGGTCGAGTGCACTTATCCTTTCCTTTTATTTTGCTGTTGTGTTTTAAACATAGTGGTGGACAATTTATAATAGATTATTTTGAAAGACTCCCCTGATCACAGGTTAAGTTAACAGTTTGAGCCCGACTGCATGTACACCTGTATAGAACACAATACCTAATAATCTTTGCAGCTTTAAGGACAGATTTAATAAATAAGAATTGACTCTATTGATCATAAAACTACCAATGGCAGCAAAATATTATTTGTTTACTTGCTGTGAAGAGACAAGTTTCCTTAAAAAAAGGTGTTTTTTTTAAAAAGACAATGCCCAATAGTTGCTTTCCTCCTCCCATTTCTAGGGTTTACATTCAACTATGGTGCTCTGTTAGGGTGGGCGTCAGTCAAGGCCTCGGTTGATTGGTCAATATGCCTCCCCTTCTATTTCTCATGTATCATTTGGACACTAATTTATGATACCATCTATGCTCATCAGGTAAGCAAAAAATGTGTGCTCTATAAATAAAATCGGGGGAGGGGGGGAATACTAATTTTATTTATGACTTTTTTGTAAAACAAAACAAATCTATGTCATTATTGGAAAACTAAAAATAATTTATTGGGAGGAGTTGGTTTTAAGTAGATCTGAAAACAAACCAATAGTAATTAAGTCATATCAACAGTAGTCAATTTTTATTTTCCATTAGGAGACAAAAGGTTCTTTCACCACACAGCCTTCTTTGGCCTAGTTAAAAATTAGGCCAAAGTTTATGTGAAAGCATTTTTCACTTGCTTTTATATTTATACTTTTTTGTAGGATTTAGATAGAGTTAACAATAAAGAAACCATTTTGTTTTTATGCTTTTTAGTCTGATGAATGTTTAAATGTAAGAATCATAGTACATACATCTATTTTTTCTAATATTTATGTGATTTCTTTTTTTTTTTTTAATTATGGAATGACTGAACCAGTTAATTTCTTGTCCATTGTTTTTATTTGCATTCTTTGTTTTGTGTGCTTCTAAGCATCTCCAATGGCACAGCATAAAAAATAAGGTTTTATTTTATACAATATTAACATACTAAGTTAACATGTAAATTCATATCTGTTGCTCAGCATGAGACACATTTTAAATTTCTTTAGTTAGCATTTAAAAAAAATATTTTTTGTTGCTACAAATTGTATTCAATGTTTTTAGCTATAGGACTGAATATGCAGCCTAGCACAATATAAAAACCAAGAACAGCATACTATATTACAAGATTACATAACAGGGAGTTCATTTACATTTTAGTAGTCGTGTTGTGTTTTCATTAGTTAGACACACCTGAAGCTAAGCCATTGATTATTGTAATTGTATGCCACACAGCCATAGTGATAACATATTATTAACTTTGGCCTGGGGGGGGGGGGATTAGCATTATTTTATAGTATGTGAAATATTACTATAAAACTAAAATCAATGAGTAAAATAATAGAATAGGCTTTGGATGCAAAATAGAACAAGGACTCCATATCATCATTTTCTTCAACTTAAGAAAAGGTTTCATTGCATTCTCTTGTCATCTCTTCCACCCATTCAATCTTAGTATTTGTTTATTTACCAAGAACAAGTGTACCTTTAAGTTTATATCAGGGATAATGGTTAACTGGTCCTAAGACCATGACCATTCCTGTTTAATCTGGACCAGTTAACCGTAACTTCATTTTGTATTTATTAGATCGTTTTCACCAAAAAAATTGTGTGTGTCAAATCTTAATCTCGGTGAGCTTGACGTTTGAAAACTGTTATGGCATTTTAAAATATAGAGATAACTTCACCTTTTATCACTGTTTTCCCCTTAGTTTAAGATATGATTGTGTGTGTGTGAATTTGCTGAGGTGCAGGACATTATGTACGAGAGCTAACACAAATGGCTGTGACATGAAAGTGCCTTTGAGGGGAAGTGTAACTAAGTTTGTTACATTCTGTTGTGGGTTCTGAGAGCTTAAGGAAAGATACTTTGCTTTGGCTAAAAGAAGTTTTAAACAGTCTTTTTTATTCAGCGATTAACCTTTTCTCAAAATGTGCTGTCTCAACAACCTTAGCATATTTGAGTCGTGTTGTTCTTGGTTAGGCAGAACTAGACTTTTATCAGAAAAGTTTTTTTTTTTTTTTTTGTAGTATTGGGATATTTAGCAGGTATTAATGTGTTTAATTCAAACCATACAGGATGGGGGGGAGGACAATCAAGGAAGCTTTCTTCATTGATATATCATTGAATGAGAATGTGCTTCCAGTTAGCTTGAAATAGAAAATGATTGCACAGTGACAGGAAAATGATTGCACAGTGACAGACGAAAATGTATTTTATATATATACAATTAGATAAATAGCTAATATTTATAGTTCTTTAAATTCTAATATAAATGTTCTATTTAACAGGATAAGTACGATGATATGTTAATAGGAGTAAAGTCTACAGCTATTCGACTTGGGGATCAGACAAAGCCATGTATGGCTGCCTTCACTGTGATCATGATGGGTGGTCTGACAGGCTCAGGTCTTCTCTGTGATATGATGTGGCCCTACTATTTGGCAGTTGGGATAACAGGAGCCAGATTGGGACAGCAAGTATGTTGCTTTGACACATCGGCAATTAGTAAAACTCAAAATTAACTTTTTAATTCAATTTTCGGCCTTTATAATTTAGACATTTACCTGATTTTTGTTTAGGGGTTTTCAAGAAAGCTTGTGTTCATTCCTCAAGTTATATTTATCATTTTGGCCATGTCACCTAAAATTGATGAAGTCCAATTTGATATACTTAATGTAGGTAGTCCAAACTGATTTTATTTTTTAGGATTTTATAATTTTGGTGTATTTCATTTTGTAGTACTTTTTATTCTAAGACATTGGGAAAAAAATTAACGAGTTATCTTAAAAGACAAAAAAGTTAGGCAATTTTCAATTTTTTTTTTGAACAGGCCAAAAATGGCATTTTTTCACTTTTCAAAAAAAGTCATTTTCAAAGACTGGTATTTTCTAACATAATTTACTGAGATGTCTAGAAATTGGTAAAGTTACAACAAATTTTATAATTAACAAGCCCAATTTTTTTAAAGCATCTACATTGATTCATTCAAAAATAAAAAAATATTTAAAAATTAAAAACATCAATGTTTATTCATTTTTATTTTCCGACCGAAAAACTGTAAAACGCTTAATTAAAAAAATTCATATAATTTTATGCAACTGATATAAATAAACATACCAATTATCAAATTAAAGGTAATTTTAACAGGCACAATAAGTAAGTGAATTAATAGTATTGAAGTACATTTACATCCATTAAAATAATTTCAAAGATACCCACCCCAATAAATTTTCAAAAATTTGAAGTTTTTTAAAAAATCATAAAAAATTCTTGGCAAAACACAATTGTACCGAAGGCATTTCAAAATGTTCTCAGATGTATCTCATTATAAAAAAATGAAATGAGAGAAATATTATCAATGCTAAACTCCATTAAAAATAGATTTTAAAAGTGGCATGAAATGATACACAAATGTAAAAATAAAAATATGTCACCTTGTCACAAAAATCAATATATATCAAACTAAGGTAATTTTAATAAGCCTAACAATTTCTGTGAATGAATTTCAAAATAGAAACAGTTTAATCACTTAAATTAATAAAATCTTTTATCACTAGTCCCCTCATAAGTACCAATATGTGATAATTAAAAATGCAAAAATTTACAAATTCACAAAAAATTATGCAATTGACATAACTCAACATACCATGCATCAAACTAAAGATAGTGTTGATCAGCACAGTAAGCAATATGAATCAAAAGCAAAGTATATTTACATGAATTAAATTAAGTTCAAACATACTCACCCCACGTTATTTTTAAATAATGAATTTTTAAAAAAAATCAAATAAATAATGCCTTGAATAATACAATAGGATTCAAAAGCATTTTAAAGTGTTCTCAGAGATATCTACTTATTAAAAAATGAAATGACAGAAATATTATCAATGCTCAACACCATAAAAACATGTTTTATTGTGGCATTAAATATTACAAAAATTTTACTAATAAATGTCTAAAAAATCTACACATCAAACATCATGATAAGGTTATTTTAATAAACACAACAACTTCTGTGAATGAATTGAAAAAAGAAACAGTTTAGCCGCTTTAATTCAAAAAATTATTTTAACTAGTACAACTGTAGTACAACTACAGAACTTATAAATTATTGTTTAAAAAACTGATTAAAATAAATTTCATTTTATTTTCCTTTTTCAATGTGCAAGTGCAATATTTTTAACTTCACCATACCTTTCAGTTTGTTTAGTCTTTACCTCACTTAAGATTAAATTAGCACAAAGAAATTTCTGTAAGTCATCACTTTTCTTCCCCACTTTTATTTTAAGTAATGTTTCATAAGTCTTTATTATACTCTCTACTGATTTTTTACACCTCAAAACTATAGAGTTATTTTCTAAATCCTTTTCGTTATAATCGTAATGCAATAAATTTAAAAGCCACTGAAGAATACATTTTGATTTGCACAGCCGTTCCTTAGATCTGATCCGTTCTAAATATAGAACAATTTGGTTAGTCACATTAACTTCACTACAGATTGTTTTATCAAAATAAAGAGGTGTAAATACATTAGCTAAAGTAATACCGCACTTATCCAAGGCTGGAGACAAAGAATCCAGGTTCAATGTCATTGCTAAATAATCCATCAAAGAATCAGTCCCAGAAAACACTAGAACCACATGTTCCATTTTTCTGACAAATTGATCAGGTCGGTAGTGACTTTCTGGAAACAGTTTACCAACATCCTTGTTCTTTTTACCCTGGACCTTGATGAAGTGTAACATGAAAATTAAACTGTATGTTCTATGACTGCTGGAAGCTGTGGCCTTCTCCCTTTTCCTTTAGCCAGAAATGATGCACACGGGCCATCAAGAATTTCTCCCACTGAGGAATAAGGAATATACTATTAAAAACAGTTTATTAATATTATATACCATCAAAATTAGAATTATGTGTAATCTTTGGTAAGGAAGTGTTTGAAGTCAATACTTTAACATTAAAAGATTTATTATTGAACTTAAAACCATACTTACAATACTTACATATTAGCTTTCTTATGATACTCAATGAAAAGTTCATTCCAGCTACTGGCACTATATCTTCGTTACCATTTCCATCAGTGCAAAGTAGGATAGTCAACACTTTCTATAATGTTGTTGTTATTCATTGCATGGTCTCTAGATGAAGTATAGGAATTAAGTTGGAATTATAAAATTATTAATTGATTTATTAATATATTTGCACTATACTTAAACCAAGACTAAAATAGGCCAACTATCTACTAAATACAAATAGTATATTTTAATCTGAGGATTTAACTTTGGACATTAGCTCAGATTCAGATTAGTTTACTGATATTCATTGATAAATATCATACTAATTATAATTAATGAATAGGGCGAGTCTATGTTATCCTATTTATTTGGTATGCACAAGATTCACAGTGCAGAGCATAGACATCTAAATATTATCAAGTATAATAATATTAATAAATATTTATACTAAGTAAATAATATGAATGAAAAAATTCAAAATAGTTCCTAGAACTTTGAAATAAATATTTGTTTTTAAAAAAGATTTCATTGATATTCAATCCTAACACCTCTAATGATGAGGGGGGGGATGTTAAAGAAATCTGACTTCACTTCAAAAGGCGTAACTCTAAATAAAAGTTCCCTTTATATATTTGATTGGTTGCAATTTATTTAATGACTTTTTCAATGGATTCACGGGTGTTACAATATTAGAGTGCAGTCTTACACTAAATACATACTTAAACTTAAATCCTTTTAAATTTAACTTTCTCAAAACAAATAAACGGATAAAACTAATTGAAACATACTTCCCTACAACTAATTTTGATAAGTGCTTTATTAATGAGCCTAACTGTTTTATTTCAGATCTATTCTGTTGATCTTGACAATGCTGAAGATTGTGCCAAAGCATTTCGTGGAAACTTCTATTTGGGAGGTGTTATGTTCATAGGCATAGTCCTTGCTAATCTCTTAAAATCAAAGGAACAGATGACATTACAAGAAAGCTCCTAGAAGAAATGATGTTGCTCAATGTGCTTTTTTTTTTACAATTTTCTATATGCCTCAGATTTTTTACTTGTTAAAGATTGTATAAAGTAATATTAAAATAATATTTTACTTCCTTTGGTTTATTTCTCATGTCTTTTTGAAAATGTGTCTGTATCAAAACATTACTTATTAAATTTTTAATTATTTATTCTTTAACCCTTGAGTTTAATAATTTTGTCCTAATCTGTTCACTGCTAGCTATGGATATCACATAACAAAATAATTGTGTAAAGAAAATAAATTAATAACCAGGTTTGAAAAAACTTAGATGAAAATTTCAAATTAATTTTAAAAACATAAAAGTAATACAGCTGTTTAGAAATTGGTTGATGATTAACAAAACATAAAGATCATCTTTTTATCCCAAGTGGTTAAAAAGTTATGAATATTTTTCTAAGATCTCTTAATCAATTTTTTATCATGTTATTTTCCTTCACATTTTGTGCCCTTTTCGAGCTTTCTTTTTTTTTAAATAAAAAATACCCATTACTTATATTGTAAGGAGGTATATCTAAATATAATTAGTACAATATAATGTCAATAAATATAAATTTTCTTATTGTTAATAAGTACAAACAATGTTTAATTTATTAAATTTAATTTTCCTTATAAAAGCGATTATTTTAAAGTTTACACTTTAAAATCTTTTTTTTTTAATGGAGAAGTTTGTACGTAAAAAATTAATGAACTATTATTAATTATTTCAAAATAAATAAATAAACAACACATTTTCTTTAATTTAAATCGCCATTATATTGATTAAAATAATTTTAATCGATAAAAAATTACAGATTAATCGAGAAATTAATCATTAATTTCCACAGCCTTAATATAAATATATTATTTAGCCGAAGTCAACTAAACGGTGATGTAGTGTAATTTTTTTTAATAAGCGCGACTTAAAATGAAATATTGCACTTCTACTCAATGCCATTCATGTTTTTCAAAAAAATATTAAAACAAATATTCACTAGACATCATCTATCCATGGTGAAATGAGGTGTTCAGTAGCATTTGTATCAGAAAAGATTAGAGCATTTATGGAGAGGAATTTCGGCAGGAGACATGTTCTCACATTTTAAGATACATGTACTTCATTCATTTCTCTAATTAATTTCATTAAAAAATAATTTTGATAAAAAGCTCACTTTTCTTTTAAATTTTCGTTCTTAGAAGCCAATATTTAATGCCTAAGAATTCGCCGCCTAACCCCCNNNNCCCCACCCACCCCTCAAAAAATTAAATAAATAAAATACCAACCCGCCTAGAGCATTTGCCCCCCCCCCTTTCCTCCAACTGGGTAAAATGGCTCAATCTGACCCTGTCTATAAGGACCTATGATAAGTCTTTAAATTTAAATTCTTATTATCTAAATGTAAACAAGAATTCAGAAAAATTGTACTTTTTAAAATCATAATACATGTACAACTGTTACATGCATAAAACTATAGTTTTAGATGTTGAGACTTCAAAATACCATGTAGCCTACAAAGTCTCAGAATAGCTTAACCATATAGAAATACTGTATTTTACTACAAAAAAAATTGGGCCTAAGATAAAGGAAAAGTACCGATTGAGTTACTGTTTAAAAGAATAACTGTGACAACTGTTGAAAACTAGTTTTTCCATTATTTAAGTCATTTAATAATCTGATAGTTCTCAGTTCTGAAGCATTATTGGTCTCGATGACCTCCACTCCCGGCCTTCACCTTATGCCAATGTCGAGAAAGAAAGCTTACAGCCATGTTGCGAAGTCATGTTCGAAAAGAAAGTGAGAAATGAACGGGCACAAACACAAACATTTTTAAAAAATAAAAAAGTAATGTCTTAGCTGGGGCTTGAACCTACGACCTTTCGCGTGTTAGGCGAATTGAAATAACCACTACACTACGAAATACATCTTACTCTGTTGTTCTGAAAGAACAAAGTAATTGACTTCAATTGAACGCATTGGTGGTCTCGATGACCCGCCCCCCACCCTCTGAACTAACTTTTCTTGCCAGCTGATTGGTCGGTTGGGTTAGACAGCTTAGAGTCCGGCATGGTCAGTGGCGTAGCTAGAGCTTTTGCCTCCCGGGGCTGTCTCCAATATGCCGCCCTTTTAGGGGTCGCCCATGAATGACGTCACGCACGGGGGGGGGGGGGAATGAGTTACACATTTGAAGTCATTCAAAATGCGCAACTTTAAAAAAAGTTCCACTTTATTTAATGATTGGCATCACGCTAGATACGATATTATTGTGCAGCTTTACACTAAAAACATATTATAAATGGAAAAAACAATATTTAAAACATGCTCATTTTGCACTTATTGTGGGGGGGGGGGGGGGGAGGTGGAAGCGGAATATTTGTGAAGTCACATTGAGGAAGGGGTCTAAGCTTTCGTGACGGCGTGTTACGAGGGGGCAGCCAAAACGCGTGACGTCATATACGGGTGGCCCCTTCAGTCAATCGTAAGATTTTTTAAAATAATAAATTAATTTTAATTGAATCGAATTACATTTTAAAAGTTGGGGAACATTTTTACCATTGCATGCCCTATTTATGTCAGCAGTAATAAAAGAGGCCGCATAAGATAATATACCTATAAATACACATTTGTAAAAATATAAGATACTTTTTTTTTAAGGCCACAAGAATTTTATTGGGGTCGCAGGTCCCCCCAACCCCAAAGGAGAAAAAACATATTCAAAATTTACACACAAAAAACATTAACAATTATATGCTTTTTTTTTAAAAAAATTAAAAATAAAAGATTTTTTTTTTAATAAACAAAGAAATTGTATTCATCAGTTTGTACACATTTATTATTTTAACAATTACTTACTAACATAACTTTCATAGTAGAAAAATCGATTCATATGTTATCAAAATTTAAATTATTTGTACTATCTTGTTATATGGACAATATTGAAATATTTTGTAATCTTAAATCACTCATTGCGGAACGATTATGTTTTTTTTTTTCAAATTCAGTTTGGAGAAGCTCTTTTTACAACTAGATCTAGATACATTAATAGCAATTGCTAAAAATATTCTTAGCAAAATTATAATGTTGGGTAAGAATTTTCCATTCTATACTTTTGAATATATTTTAATAGATCAAGGGGACATATCCCCCCGTTTTTAAAAACATAATGCCTCTTCTTGTTGTGTATGTACAGAAAGGGCTGGTCGCAGTGGGCCCCACGGTTTCATAGGACCTACCTATCTTATTTTTCACTTATTATCATTATTAATACCTTATCCCTACCCAAACTGTGGGCCCCATATAATCCTTTTCTCATACTAAGCTGCATAGGGCCCCGCAATTCCTAAGACCAGCCTTGTGTACAGCCATAGAAACCCGGATCCTTACTCTTTCAATATTAAACTGCTCTTTATCAATGTAAATAAAGAAATTTATTTGATGTTCAAATTCTTCATTTAGTAGGTTACATGGTATTATACACGAGCATTTTCTTGCAAGGACTTGTTACTCATGAGCGCGTTATTTTATAATTACACCCATGGATAAAAACATTTCTCGATGTAGATCTACTTCTTGCTCTAGAGATAGAACCAAGTCTTCTGAATTTTCCCCACGCATAATTTTTAAATTCTAATTTTAACTCGGCGTTCAGTTGATATTTCCGACTCTATCTTTCTGTATTAGCACATATCTTTGTTCCACCAAATGGGTTTGCATTGATTTTTTTTTAAAGGTTCCTATAAATTTCTGATATCATGAAAAGAAGAAGGTTTCATTGACCTGAGTAAAATTCCAGCATTTGATCTCGTTTTACTAGTTACTTCGGATGTCATTTTTTCCACGATGCTTGATATCTATTATATACTGCGCTAAGGCGCATTTCCGTCCGTCAGTGTGAAGTCCTTATGTCCCGCAACTCTCGATTACTTTTTTTTTTCATTGAAAATATAGACGTCAAATCATAATGACTTTGGTTTTGAGATTAACAGAGCGTGTGGTATTGCGCGCCGTAAAAAAAATGAAGTGTCGTCATGAAGCTTTTATTATATTAATTTATTTGATGTTACTTTTTATGTTGATAATCCGAGTGTGTGAATAAGCATTTGTGCGAGTGTTTTCATATGTGTGTGTGTGTGTGTGTGTGTGTGTGTGTGTGTGTGTGTGTGTGCGGCTGTGTGTGTGTGTGTGTGTGCGGCTGTGTGTGCGTGTGATTTTGTGGTTGTGTTAGTTGTGAAATAACAATTTATTTCATAGATTGCTAAAAGTGAAACTAAATATTGAAAAGACGTTACCAGGTAATGGTTTATGTATAGTTAAAATTATGCACTAGATTATGAAAAATTCCGTTAATTTTATGAACACAAGTTTCTGCCGATGCGTTCTTTGTGGGTGCTTAAATAAAAGATAACGGAAAGTCATTGAATGTGACTTAAAAAACTGTTAATGAGAAGATCAATCTCCAATCATTTTTTCAGAGATGGTTTTACTTTATGTTTCATTTTAGAAGAAATGAGCCTTTGCGCATTTGTTGGACGATTACTCGCATGAATTGCCACAATGGAAAATAAACAGTGTAAAGAGCTTATAGTCGCTATTGAAATTGCATTATTTATAGTTACAATATGTAATCGGGTAAGATTGTGGCTAATTGGCGCATATTTATTTTTAAAGAAAATGGAACCTTTTTAAAATTTAAAATTGTATTTTACAATAATAAAATCACACGAAGATGGGTCGAACTAATTTGTCTTAGTCACTGTTAAATAACTATATAAATGTGAAGAAATTATCTAATTGCAGACGAAATATCAATTTTACATTTTAATATAAGCTTTTATACATCTACGGGGTTAAATAGCGGAATTGTAATTTTTATAAGGAGGGGCAACTCTGTGAACTATTTGAAGGGTGCTTTTCATTTCTTGGGTCATGAGTTTATAATATTGCCGAGCCCTGAGTGGCACTATTTCTTAGCCACTGATAATATCCTTTTTGCAAAGATTAAGAAAACCATCAGTGTAAAATTTAAAGCCCAAATCTTGCGATTCAACGTGTGTTTTTTAAAACAAATAGACAATATTAAAAAATATCCACAACCCTACACATCCCAAACACATAAGTATTAAACAGCTCAATAAAAATAAATCTAATTTGTCCTAAATAAAGGTCATGCATAAACTGTAAATGAATGGATGTTGTGGATTAATTGGTAGATGAATTAAAAAGCTTGCGTAAAAAAAGACATATTGCTATAATAATGCAATATTATGGTACGTGCTATGGTTAAAACTGTAGAGTGGTTTATTGGTGCAAGTTTGTGTGTTTGTGTTGGGGGGGGGTGAAGGGGGTAAGTGAGAATGTGTGTGTGATTTGGTTGTTTCTATGTCTGCTAATGTTGCGCCTCTAACAAGACAACCAGTATTTTAAAAAGTATATATACAAACAAAAATAATAATACATTTCTACGGTGTAGATAGAAAGGGGTTGAAACGTCCGGGGTCGAAACGCCCTAGGGTCGAAAAGTCCCTTGGTGGAACTGTCCGGGATCGAATCGTCCCGGGTCGAACCTTCCGTGGTCGAACCGACCGGAGTCGAAACGACCTGGGGACAAAACGTCCTGTGGTCGAACTGCCAGGGTCGAACAGTCCGGGGTCGAATCGTCCGTGGTCGAAGTGTCCAACCACCAAATAGAAAATACTTTTTGCACAACTAAAGTAAACCAGCAGGGTACATTTTCAGCTCAAACCTTGCGATTTAAGGTGTTTCTTTAAAACAAATTAACTCATAATACCTTAAATTAGCATCAATATTCACATAATTAATATTTGGCCCATAAAAAATCCTATTAATTTGACAACGGCCATTCTTAGCCTAGAAATAGAAATAATGTTTTGGAGAGCTTTTCCTATGAAAAAAGTAATCTTATAACATGTATTTTACTCAAAGTCCTAACGAATGATGAAACATCCATTTTAAAAAAATTGGGTACGTTTCTCGAACAATGCGGTTGTATGACATACGCTTTAGGTAAAAACTGTTCTTTAAGGTGTAAATATATCAAGTGTAAAGAAATATCACGGGTATTATTACTTATAAGTAGGATATAGCATAAGAAAGTGCGTGTTATGTCGAAAAAAAAAGCACACTGACAACAACTCATTTTGTGCCAAGCTGTTTTGAGTTTATTAGATGAATAGTGTACAACGGGAATAAAGATTGATATAAAGTGAATTGTTACTATTAGAAAAATGCGTGGGAATATAGAATGATTGACATAACATTTATAAGGAGATCAATTTCTCATCATTGTCTTAAAAGCAGCATTGTTCTTATGTTTTTATACAAGTTAAAGGAACATGTGCCTTGATANCAGGGCCCTACATGGGCTGTAGCTGGAAGGATGTGGTGGAGCAGGCCAGGGCCCTACATGGGCTGTAGCTGGAAGGATGTGGTGGAGCAGACCAGGGCCCTACATGGGCTGTAGCTGGAAGGATGTGGTGGAGCAAGCCACGGATGATAATAATGATGCTATATTAAAGCAGAAGTACCAAAATTGATGGGTAATATTTAAATTAATAATATTTTTATTTTTCTCGACACACATATCGTTGTTTTTATTAAGAAGGGGTTTGATTTATCACTACCCTAATTTCCAGATGCGTTTACATTCATTTTTAAGGAGAATTTGAGACCCAAAACCAAAATAAAGTTATTCCTATTGTGCCTACCCCGTAGCGTAGCACGGGTATTTTGCTCGTTTTTAAATAAGTCTCTTTAGAAATTATTTAAGTTATTGTGTTGTTTATTAACGGGGACTTTGGAATATTTTCATGTTCTTGCATTAAATCTTAATAATTGTCCATAATAGAAGACTTCCAATTATTTACACTTTACGTTAATTGGATAGGCGTAGCATTTTTAATAAATAACAGTATTTTAATGAAAAACACAAGCCAAGCTATTCGTGCTGCTTCAATGCACTAAAATCAAAATAAATTTAATTTTTAATCAGTTACCTTACAATAATTTAATGAAAACTGAAGCTGTAATATAAACGAATACTAGCAAATTAAACAGTAAACACAATAATTTGAACCACCTTGTCATGTAGGTACTTATTAGCGCATCATTTTGCGCATGTCCAAATTCCACGCAAAAACTGTCGTGGCGATATTTATACAACACAAATTCGGACCAGCGGTGATGTGTTGTTGTTTTTTTGTGTGTGCAGTTTTCTTATAAAAGCACCATCTGTGAAGTGTATCGCTTAATTTTCCAAACAAATCGATACATTTTTTTAAAGCGATTTTTAATTTTGGAACGGTTCACGTTAGTTATAACAACCACTATGTAATTAAACAAATGTTTCACGGATCCGTTAATTAAGACTCGAAGTTTAGAAAGAAAAAAAAATTCACTTTGGTTTTCCCCCTTCAAAAGAAAGAGGGCGCTTGTTGGAAATGGCTTTACTTGTCAAATGCCCACAAATGCAGCCCGGGGTGGACCACCCCCAACGCCCCCTAGCTATGCCACTGGGCATGGTTTAACCATGAGGAGAATTATACATAGAGATAACTTGAAATTTGAAGAAGAAAAAATACAGTTCAGTCTATTTTGAATTGAATAATCAAATTTAAGATATACAACTTGATTTCATGTAGGTTTATGAATTATAGCGTACAAAATGAACAAATATTATAAATAATAAAGTGTTTATCTAGTCTTTTTAGTTATGACTATAACCTTATTATTTACATCCACTATTAAAATTAAATAAATTGGACACATTAACAATTTAATGATTGCGAAGATTGTTTTATTTATAAAAGCTATAGTGTTATGTCAATGTGTTAGTTGTATTATATTTAGATTTATATTTTATATTGTATTTGAAATTTGGCTTACTTTACGCTATAACTCTAGAACTTGTCTCTAGATGTTAATTAAAAAATATTAATTATTATTAGTAATACTTTAACAGTTATAAGTATAACCTGACACTGATAGCTTCTTCTTCTGCGTTCTCAAAATCTTTTGACGGATGATTTAGACCAAATGCCTATATCTGTGATGAACTGCACTGTAGCTGTCAATTGGTTCAGTCAACCACATAGTTTATCGTCGAGGGTAGCTTCCTGGAACTATATGGCTGTTGGGGTATGATGGTACAGAGGGCAGTTTTGCAGCACATGTTCCGCATTCTCTGTTGCTGTCCCGCAGGGGCACATCTCGCTTTCACCAATTCGAAGTTTGCGGAACATGTGGCCCGCTATCTGGGTGAATTATTTTGGGCTCGAACCATCTTTCTGCTTCACTGCTTTTGAGAAACGCCTTTATTTCTTCGGGGTGTAGGGATTGGTCTGTCTGGTTTTGTTTGCCTCCAGTTTTTGCCAGGGAGTCCACTGTGTCATTTCCTTCAAGTTCCACATGTCTTGGGATCCATTGGAGTGTAAGTTTTTTTGTTATTTTTCTTAGGTTCAATAGTTCGATATTGAGTGACTGATTGATCAAGTTGTTTGAATTTTGGAGAGACTGGAGCATTAGTGAGGATGATAATCTAGCAGTTCTTTTGGAGTGGGGGTGGCTTGTTAGAATTTTTGTTGCAAGCTCTAGTGTTTTTCTTTTTGCTCTGGTGCCAAATGAGAGGCTTCCTATGGCAGTAGCTTTTTTAAGGTGTTTTATTTATATAGCAATATCAGTAAGAGTAGTATGACAAGGGCCTATGCCTACTGATTTTAAAAACGAATTGATTTTGTAACTTGTATTTTTGTTCATTGACTTATAAAAATATCGCTATGTTGGTACTTTGACAGAAAATTTAAATGTTGTCCAATAGGCTTAAATAATATATCATTTTAAAGGGCATGCTAAGACCTTTTCAAAACCATTTGGTCACCTATTTTCACAGGGTCGAATCCAATTAAAAGGCAAGGATTTGTTCCCGATGCCTAGGGCGTTCCTGAGTCACCCAGCTCCGAATGGGTACCAAGCACTAGTAAGGCGGCTGGGTAATGCGTTGTACCCTATTAGCCGTGGCCTTTGAACGCTGCATCACTTCCCAACAATCATCCATCATGGTCTGTGGACGCAATTATCTTCTGCATGGAAGGAGCGTCTGTATAGATAAGATAGATACGATTTTTTTTGTCTTTCTATCCTTTATAGAAGGGGAGTTATGATTTTTTTGTCGATACTTTTGCCACTTATATAAAATATATTATTAACTTCTAAAACGTGTGATCCGAATTTAAACTTTCTTTACTCTTTCATTCACAATTTTTTAAAATTTATATAGATAACAGCATCAAATTTTCAGGATACATTCTGTATGCATTATACAACACAATTAGCAGTAAAGAGTCTGGATAGCTGCACAGATTTTTATTTTGTAAATTTTTATTTACCCCAAGGGTACACAAAAAAAAAGAATATTATTTTAATATTTAAAACGTCAATTTAAGAATCAGCGCAACAAATATAATTAATTAATTAAATTTAAATTCGGTACTTACCTCAACGTATTATATTTACTTATTGAACTTAAATTTGATTGCAATGAACAATATTAATATTATAATGGTAAAATATTTTTCTTTCTTCTTCTTAACCCCTTTTTCTATCCATAAAGGGCTATGGGGCAAGTGAAGTAGCTTTCAGAAGTTTTATTGACCACTTACGAGTGAGGGATTGTGTGGTTAGCACAATGCCCCTTGGCCTTGCCAGTGCTGCGGCTCGAGCCCATGACGCGAGTTCTTGCCACGGTTCAGCAGTCCAACACGCTACCACTTAGACCACCGCGCCCCTTAAAATATGTTTAAATTATAAATATTGTAAATTACATCAGTGCTCATGGGACTATACTCTCTCTTTCTTTCAATCAATTCTTAATTACTTGCCACACTCTTGGTTACTTCTTCTTTTCAAACACCACACTCCAACACTGCTGTACACTAATCAATTCTGTTTATTTAATTTATTTCTTCACTTCTTTCCTTATAGTTACTCTCAGTAAACACTAATTAATCTGTTCAGTCCAATTGTCTACCCGTCTACCCTATCCTAAGGTGACCAGATTCGGGTGAGTTTCTGGAGCAAAAAAATCGGGACATGAAGTCTGGAATCGGGACGTCTGGTCACATTTCGTATCGCTCTCGCCAACAAGTCGACAAGTCACGGGAAAACGTATCAAGGTGGAAAATGTAAATACCCACAGAAATGAATAAACCAACCGGCTTAGCTAACAATAAAGCAATTAAAATTTATATATAACTATCACTGTTTTGAATATTTAATTAAGTTTAAAAATATTAAGTCATTCTTACCCCAAATCACAATAAAACTAATTGTATTTATTTTAGGAAATAAAGTATTGAAAAAAGCGGGACAAACGGGCGTCTCGCCGGGACTAGTGAGGGTCTACAGGACATGAGGTCTGAAATCGGGACTGTCGTGCCTAAATCGGGACGTCTGGTCACCTTACATATCCCTAGCGGTGTGCCTACGTCCCTCTCCTATCTAGAGTGGTGACCCGTCAAAACGGCCCCGACAAAACGGCCCCGACATAACGGACCCAGTCAAAACGACCCCACACAAATTGTTAACATTTTATTGCATTTTAAAAAGGGGCTAATAGTTCCGCATCCCTAATGTTAACAATTGTTTAACTTTTTCACGTCTTAAAAAAGTGGTCAAATTGTAAAATATAAATTGTTTTTTGTGACGTTATATTATTTCTTCTCAACAAACAATTGTGACTTGCTACCATATAGAGTAACAGTAACTGTTAATAAATTTTTCCTTGTGATTTTATAATTATTGGTGTTTGTGAACTAAAAGTAACACTGAATCGTTGAGTAAAAAATAATAATATAACAATTTATTCCATTAACATCTATTAGTCCGGGTCCGATTTGCCTGAGACCGTTATGTCTGGGCCGTTTTGACCGGGTCGTTTGGACCGGACCGTTTCGACAGGGGCCGTTTAGACAGGGGCCATTTTGACTGGGCCGTAATGTCAGGGGCTGTTTTGAACGGGGCCTTTTTTAGAGGCCGATTTGTCGGGGCCGTTTTGTCCGAGGCCCTTTTGTCGGTGAACACTCTCGAGTGTATCCAGTTCTCATGAGTTCGTCCTCTCTAATACCCGTAAGTCTCTGCTCCAAACTTTCCATTTCCGAAGTCATCTGTTAATCATCTGGAGCCACCCCTAGAAAAGACTGCGTGGGGCCGCTTTGACCCCCACCACTCACGTACCCCCACCATCCAGGCCACATGGACGTGTGGCCAATCTTTAATCTACCGCGTCCGTTACTCCTTTGATTACCCAATTCAACCGATGTAATATTTTCGCCATAACGTCATAGTTCGCATTGACCCTCTGGACTCATCCCCGTTCAGCCTCCGTTGGCCCACCTCAAAGGACTGGCCATTAGGGCCTCCACAAAATAACTACAATTTTTTTAAAAAAAATTCAGCCTGCAACTGCAATACGTCAAGAACACCAGTCCAAAGGAAGAAAATGATGGAGCCATTTCTGACATTCCTCCAAAAATGCATAATGAAATTATTATTCCACATATACCAAAGATTATTCCAGAGACTTTAGAGATAGCTGATATATATAAGGACTCAGACAGCGGCGTAGCGTGGGTATGTGCCACCCGGGGCAGAACCCGAATTTACCCCCCCCCCCCCAAAAAAAAAAAAAAAGGATAAATACAGTTTGTATTAGAAAGTTATAATCAGGAGTTGTTACATTTTTATATTAGAAATAAAAAGAAAAGCTTCCATTTCTTTAATAACATTGAACTTTTCTATTTTTACTCATGGCACTAACTTTCATGTATCAATATTTTCCGCCATGCTCATTAGAAAAAAATAGCTTTAGATTGGACAATATTATTGATCGTAATTAATTTTTCATTAACTTTATTTTATAGAAGCCATTTTAACACCTTGAATTAAGGCATTTCTAAATAAAGTTCCAATTAATGATATTTATTTTAGGCAGGGTAACATCGAGCCTAAATATCTTAATAATCTTGAATAAGTCAACTGATATTGAATTATTTTTTTTAACCCGTGAGTTAAATATTCCTTACTTGACAATGTAATATAAGATTTTTTAAATACTCTAATTTGAAGGCAAACGTTCAGTAGATTGGCTGGTGTACGAAAATCATATCTGTTTTCCGAATTCTTTATAACCGCCAAAACCTCGCATGAATTTCTACAGTAATCTTATCTTACGAAGAAAACTACTTTCATCTCGAATGTTTTTCTATATAACATGGATATATTTTTACTTCGATCACCAAATATTTACTCTCTCGTTCTTTGATTGGAAGGCTCGATTAAAAGAATAAGGTCTCCACATAAAAGTTTAGCAAATGTCAAAGTATCCTTAACGTACTCTGTTGTATCTCCGTGAGTTGCTTCTGCAAAACAATTTTTTTAGCCCAATACGTTTGTAGCCTAAATAATTTCGGGCATCCTTGAATTCATAAATGACATATTTCTAAATGTCAAAAATAAAGTAAAAAGAAAATTATTAACAGAGTTCCTATGTCTGTTCATGTTTTGAGCTTTTTGTCTGCCTCTATCAGTTTTTTTAAATAGATTTCATATACTATTTTGTATCATGAAGTCTGTTTAATACCTTGATTGTAGAAAAAATAAGATATTGACAAAGGTGTATGGACATAAAAAAGAATGTGTAAAAACGTTCTAGTGTACTAACGAGTTCGTTTCAGTTGGAGTACCGTGTAAACAAATTAGATTTTAATGAACTGTTTGAACGAGATTTGACATTGAGATTTTGCGTCTTTCATGAGTGGCTAATTTAGAATTTATGTGTGCCAAGTTTTAATTCCTTAACAAGTAATTGAGTTTATTGTTTTTGTTTATGCCGCAAAACAAAAGAAATTAAAATTAAGTTGATGTTACTTCGGAAGAATATACCATTTAATAACGAAAACATTTCCCCAGATAGTTTACTTACGTTATATATTATCAAACTTGCATAAAATCATTATATATAATTTGCAATGTATGTTTTGTCTATCTGTCTGTCCACGCTTCTATTTTTAGAAAGCAGCGCACCAAAAATACTCAATGAATATATATAATTTGCAATTTATGTCCCGACGACGCTATACATTTTAGAAACTCATCATCATCATTGCTGTCGTCCCATCTGGGGCATAGGCCACGAACAAAGGCTCTCCAGGCATCCCGGTCCTGTGCCAATCTCTCTAGCTGTCCCCAGCTGTACCCACTCTTTTTGGAGTCTGTCTCCAGTTCCCTTCTCCAGGTCATTTTGGGTCGACCTCTTTTTCTCTTGCCCTGGGGGTTCCAAGTGAGGGCTTGTCTCACAATGCTGGATGTAGGCTTTCTGAGGGTGTGGCCAATCCATCTCCATCTGCGCTGACGTATTAGTTCTTCCACTGGCTCTTGTTGTGTACGTTGCCAGAGGTCCTCGTTGGTGATGATATTGGACCAGCGGATTCGGAGAATTGTTCGAAGTCATGTGTTAATAAATGCTTGAAGTTTTTTCGAAACGGCTGCTGTAATCCGCCATGTTTCAGCTTCACATAGCAGGGCAGGCTTTACTGTGGTGTTGAATATCCTAACCTTGGTCTGGAGGGTCAAGTTGTTGCAACTCCAAACTTTTTTAGCTGTTTAAATGCTGTCATTGCTTTGCCAATTCTCACTCTAACATCAGCGTCTGTCCCTCCCTGCATGTCTATGATGCTACCGAGGTATGTAAAGCTATCCACCTCCTCTAGATTTTTTCCTGCCAGTGTTATTGGGGTGTTGCTTGATGTATTTATTTTAAGGATTTTGCTTTTTCCCATGTGGATGTTTAGGCCAACACAAGCAGAGAACTGTGTTATATAGTTAGTTTTCTCCTGCATCTGTTGCTGTGTGTGTGTGATATTAGGGCAAGATCATCCGCAAAATCCAGGTCATCAAGTTGTTTCCATTATGTCCACTGGATACCATGTCTCTTCTGCTCTGTAGACATCTTCATTATCCAGTCAGGGTTAGCAAGAATAAGAAGGGTGAAAGCAAACACCCTTGTCTGACTCCAGTCTTCACCCCAAAAGCCTCTGTTGTTTTTTGGCCACGAATGATTCTACATGTAGGGCCTTCGTAAGACGTCTTAATTATGTTAGTCAGCTTTTGTGGTATACCGTAGTGTCTTAGCAACTTCCACAGGGTTGGCCTGTCAACACTATCGAACGCCTTCTCATAGTCAATAAAGTTGATGTATAATGGTGAATTCCACTCCAGGGATTGTTCTAATATAATTTTAGAAACTAGTGCACCAAAAATGATTCTTTTCGAACGTACTTATGAAATTTTTACTGGAAATAAATTAATAAAACAAAAATTAATAAAATAAATAAATGACAATTTTATATTACTCTAGCAGACCTGTCGTACGTTGCTTTGATCTCAGTAACAATGAATATATTTTAAGAAACCAATGAATGCTCTGTTTTAAAAATATTTTGTCAGAAACCTACGCGGTAATGTGCAAAAAAGTTTCATAGCAAACGGATACATAAATTTATAATTTAAAAGCTTAGATAAGAACAAACGATATTAAGGGGACCGGCTCCAATATAACTTAATAGGCCTATAAGTGTTAATTTTATTTTTTACTGCCATTGTACTCATGCCATGTTGCTCAATATCGTGTAAAATTGATTGGGGATTTAAATTGTAAACGTGCAGTCATTTTGGGCCCCCTGCCCCGTGGGAATGAACATTAGGGGTTCATTGCCCTATTATAATGAGATATAGACTTTTTAGTTTTTATATACTAAGATGGGGGATGAATAGCGAGGGTCAAAAGAGCGCTCTCCCCATAAGCTGAGAGGCGTGCGATTTAGCCCACGTAAAAGCCTAAATAAAAATGTTGATGGATGGCTATTGCTAAAAAGTCCTCCGTTGACATGGAGGGGAGATGGGCACCGCCAAGGTCTACCAAGCCCCGAGAAAGTTGAATGGTATCATTAGAACCCCCAACAACCACGAACTTATGAGACTAATTTTTAAAAAAAATTAAGAGATGGGCAAGATCCATTAATTTTCTCAGTAACTTGCGCCAAAACTAATTTTCATGCCGCTAATATAAGTTAAAAAGGTATTTAAGGGCCCTTGTGCCAATTCAATTCAAGATGTTAATTTCAAAAACCTGCTCATTTAAATTTAATTTCAACATGATATATTCCGCATGATCGCTAAATAGAGAGAAATATCTTTAAAATATACGAAAAAAAAAGAAAAGTAAAGAAAATTTAAAGTTCAGTGCCCTATAGCCTTTTAATATGGGCTATCAATTTTTGTATACAGATTTTGGTTAAGATCCCTTCATATTTACAGTAGCTAAAGCATAAAATTATTTTTATATAGCTCATATTAGCAAAAAATGTTTATTTTTGGTCCCAGTGTCCATTCACTGTAAAATGTGAAGTTGAAAACACCTTTTCAATTTTAATCTGCACTTTATAGGATAAATTTGTCATTTTTTGTCGAGATCATTAATAATCGAATGGGAAATAAAAACGTATACGATTAAGAAAAAAAGGCATTTAGTGCCCCGGCCGCGAAGGAATGATCATTAAGAGTTTAGTGCCCTATAGTATTTTAATATTGGCTCTTAAAAATTGTATATACTATCTTTGATTAACATCCATCAATTTACACAGTAGCTAACTCTTAACTATTTTTATAGCTCATGTAAGCCATTATGGGCACCCGGTGCCCCATGAGTGTTAAATATAGAAAATAATGTTGCCAGTAATCATCCAGGGAGCGTAGTAAACGGTCTCCAAAAGTTTCATGACGATCGGATGCATGGTTTATAAAGGACATGCACACACACTCACCACACACACACAGAGATACTTTCATTTTTATATATTTAGATAAATAATGACATTAAAGGATCCCTGGCCCAATTGGTGCAAGAAGTACATTTTGAAATTTTTGTTCATTTCAATTTGGATCATATTTAATGTATTATCGATATTTGTCGAGACAATGGCACAGAATGGGGGAATACAATCTTAAACGTTTACGAAAAAAGAATCAAGGTCACCGGCCCAAAGGGATAAACATTAGAAATTGTATCCAATGTCCTATAGAATTTATACATGGGCTATCAATTTATTTTACACCAAGTTTGGTTACGATCTATCCATTTTCCCATGTCGTTAACGCTTAAACAATTTGTATATATCTCATATAGGCACAGATAAAGTCTTTAACACTTAATGAAAATAAAGATTTTGACCCACATCCCCAAAGCAATTAACATTAGGAGGTAAACACCGTATTGCATTTTAATATTAATATGGGCTATAAAGTATCTATGTATTAAGTTCGGTCCAATCCAATAATTTTTCATGTAGCTAACGCTTAAACTAATTTGTATATAACTAATATAAATGGAAAAAAAATGGGGCCCACGGCCACCACGAATGTCAATGTTCAATTTTTTTCCACATAAACCATTCCATAAGAGAAGCCAACAATTTCCTAAAGTTTCATCGTAATCGGATGAATGGTTTAGTCAGCTTTAATGGACAAAAATACATGCATACATTGATTTATATAAATATAGATTTATATACATAGGCAAAACATGACATTAAGGGTCCCCTGGCCTAGTAGTTCCAAGATGTAGGTTTGAAACATTTGTTCATTTCAATTATGATCATATTTAATATGTTAGCTACATTTGTTGAGACCATGTTACAGAATGAGAAATAAAATATTAAAAGTTTACGAAAAGAGAATCAGGGCCCTTGGCCCGAAGAGATGAATAAAAAGGACAAACTTGCATACATACATTAATTTGTATATTACATATATTGATTTTTTTTTCTGATGAACATTTGTTCAAAATAAAGAGATTGAAGCTGAAATACATTTATTTTTAAAACTTCCGTCATTTTTGAAGGGTTATACCCTAGTATATTATATATTGCACCAGTATATTAGTGTCATGTTTTTACACTACCTCCAGTTGTATATTTTTCAGCTCTACGGCATTAGAATCAGATGACTTAGACTTTAGATTCATTATGGTGTTTAAAGTTTTGGCATTAGAAACGATCAAGTATTTCAATACAGTATCTTTGTTTCTTTTTTTTTTTTAATCTTCGCTTTTCTTTTACACTATTAAACTTTAAGTTAAAGTTTTTCAAGTTTAAAAATTTATTAAAAAAGAGGACTTTGCCTCCGCCACCCCTACCTCAAAAAATAATAATAATAAAAAGGGAGCAACACAGACCAATCGATGGCCCCTGTTTAAAATTGATAGGAAACTGTAATTTTTGCTTTTACAATAGTGGCTTTCAAATTTGAAAAGAAATCAACTAAGTTACCACCACATCAGTGTCAAGTTATCATACTAATCAAAGTTCTTGTTCTTCAGTACAGTAGTATTAGTATCAGAAGAATTTATAGCAGATAATCCTGATAAGTAGTTTGAAATTTTGAAAGAAGAACGTCCACATATTTTTGAATAGATCCTTTATGTCTGTTATTAATTTCATATTTGATTTTTCTTTGATTCCCATGAAAACTAAACCTTCTTGTAAAATTTGCCTTGTTAGAAACTAATCAACGCCTAGGCATTTGCCTCCCCTAGCCAAGTGCCGCCCGGGCCATATACAACCCCCTCGCTACGCCACTGGACTCAGACCATCAAGAGGAAGACAGTGAGGGTTGCTGAGCTTAGGAGCCATTCATATATTACGTACGCAAAAAAAGTCTTCTATTTGAATGTGTGAAGAGGGTGAGGGGGTGTTTAAGCAATATGTCGTCAGATCAAAATGAGCACCTTTAAATAAAAAGTCCCCTAAAATATTGGATTGCTTTAAGTTTATTTAATGACGTCTTCGATGGCTTCACACATGTTACGATTTTAGAGTGCAGCCTTACACTAAGTACATATTTAAATGATATTTTGCAACATGCTAATTTTCAATTAGAAAATGCGACTTTTAGGTAGGATGGAGGGTCAAACCTTTTTGATGTCATATTCGAACAAGGGGGGGGGGGTCTACGTTATTTTTTTTTTTTACGAAATGTGACCAAAAAGGGGGGGGGCGTTAAAATGGGGCAAAAATCGCTGACGTTATTTATGTT
Source organism: Radix auricularia (assembly GCA_002072015.1). Classification (NCBI taxonomy): domain Eukaryota; kingdom Metazoa; phylum Mollusca; class Gastropoda; family Lymnaeidae; genus Radix; species Radix auricularia. Next base: position 385,085 of record MUZC01004433.1, on the reverse strand, counting down.
GAAATTATTGAAGAAATACAATAGAACATTCAAATTTTGTTGTCTTCAACACTGCATGAAGGGTCCGTCCATGAATGACGCAACGCGCCGGGGGTGGGGTGGGGCGGAGAAAAGTCACGCTTTTGTGACAAGGAGGAGGGGTGGTATTGAAGAAATTAAAATCACATCAAAATGTGCTACTTTCAATAAAAGTTCCACTTCAATATTTGATTGCTTACAACTTAATTAGTTACATTTTCAGTGGCTTCACGCGTGTTACGATATTAGAGTGCAGATTAACACTAAATAATAAATACATATTTCAACGACAAAAAAGTAATTTGAAACATGTTAATTTTCAATAAGCTTTTAGGGGGAGGGCGCAAATGAACGCTTTGTGATGTCACATTGGAGAGAGTGGTCTACATTTTGTGACAAGGGTATAAGGGTGTAAAAATCAGCAAAAATCGAGTGACGTCATTCATGGACGGTCAAAAAAACAGATAAAACATAACAATATAAGCAGTGAAATCGCCATCCCGTTATGTTTATATAACGGCTGAGGAACGGGTGGGCGAAATAGAAACATTTACTAATTTCAATAAATGGAAATATAAAAGAGACTGATCTATTTTAGCAATGTGTGAACGTTTAATCTGAATCAAATACTAATTACTTTTAAGTAGGGCTGTTAACGATTAACTTAAATTTAATCTTTAACGTTTGAAAAATTAACGATTAATTAATCGTTAATTTTGATTAAAGCCAAAAAATTTAATTTATGATGTCATAACACTTATTACACTGGAGTGTCTTCTGTATATGTCACCTTTAAACCAACTAAGAAAAAAGTTAAGTGTGCTGACATATTTGGTTCAATGTGATGAGTGGTTCTAATTGACAACAATCATTCACATGGAACTGATGTAACTAGTAGGCACAAAGCGGTCTTGGCAAGGAATGACATTATTGTATAACGGTGTTCATTAAATTTCCACCATCGTAGATGGTTAATGGATTCAGGAAATTTCATCTCCATTTTGTAACGCAATAATTCATCAGAAGAGCTGTCGTCGTTTTCTGTCTCCAAGTAAGACTCCATTACTGCCATTACCAGCTTAATACGCTTTTCATTTAGTTTGATAAGTGGGCGAAGTGTTAGAGCTATTATAGTGAAACTTTATAAAAAAAATTGAACATTCTCGTCAGTCAATAGTTTAAAACCAAAATGGACGTGTGATCGTCAGGAAATTGGTAATTTATCGGCCGCTTTGTTTTTTTTTATTTTTGACTTCCAATAAAGCCTATGTGATATAAATAGGTCGATTAATTGTTAAAAATAATTTAGTCGTTAAAATTTTTAACGATTAATCGAGAAATTAATCGTTGATTTCCGCAGCCCGATTTTTAACTAATTAAAAGTTCAGAATTTCGGTTTGCATTAAATTTTTAAAAAACTTATTGCTTACCATTATAGACTCAAGTCAAGAATGCCGTTTGCAGTCTGAGCGTTTTAGGTTACTAGGCTTAGAATCATGCAAATTAAATTTGTTGTGCGTACAAACGCATTCAGTGGTAAACCCCCTCCCCCCGAACGCACCCATACGCAAAATGCAATTTTTCGAAGAACCCCTGCCCCCACACACACTGCTTGAGTACGTAATATATGGATGGCCGAGAGTAGACGCAAGAAGTCAGCACTGAAGACCTATTGTTAAATGGTAGTCATTGCTAAAAGTCAGGGTAAATTATAAATTAATTTTTATTTATTTGTTTTTGCTGGAGCCTTCCCTCTTTTCCCTCATACAAGATAATTATTATTTAATTTATTCTTTGCATTGATTCACAATTAACATTATGCTTTTGGTTTAAGTTAAGCTATAAAAAGATGCCTTTATTTCTCATTGTAGAAATCTTTGATTTCTGTTTTTAAAAAAATGTTAATAAATATTTTACTTTTGTTTTGCAGGTTTTCTGTCAAGTTCTCTATTGAATGATTGATAAAAGCATTATATAAATGAAACAATTACTATTATTGTTATTTATAATGACAATTTTATGAATTTTTACAAAATTTCTACAGCAGTATATAGTATAGTATATAGTATATATTTCTGTAGTCTATAACAGGGGTCTCCAAACTACGACCCGAAGGCCAGATGCGGCCCGCGAGGCCCTCTCAACCGGCCCCTGGGAACCCTTTAATTAAAAAAAAACTGTCTTTAAATGTAGTTTACCACAAAACTTTGTAGTTGGGATTAGAAGTCGGCCCTCAAACTGCTATCTGACAGTTAATGTGGTCCTTCGACAGAAGAGTTTGGAGACCCCTGGTCTATAGTGAAGTCTTGTCATACATTAATATATGATTAAATACATTATATATGTATATAGTTTATGATTTATAATTTTTAAAAACAAAACAAAATGATTAACAATGATAATGAATTATTAATATTATTACTATTTTTAATGCAAATACAAGTGTTTATTCATTTTGATTTCATCGATTTATTTCCATCCATCTTATATTATCATTATCAATTATTATCATTTCTAAATTATTTCAATATAAATGTCATTGTTTTGTTTTTATTTAGTCGGATAAGGTTCGCGGGCCGGGACGCAATATGAAAGTGGCTCCGGTTACACATATTTCTAGAGTGGCAGACCCAGCGAAGAGCGGCGTGAAGCAGGCGTTGGCTTTGCAGTTAGGAAAACCCTTGTCAGAAATCTGGCTTGACTACCCAAGGGAGTGAATGACAGGCTCATGACCATGAAACTCCCACTAATGGCTGGAAAGAAGCATCTCACAATCATCAGTGCCTACGCCCCAACCATGTCCAACCCAGATGAAGTGAAGGCAACGTTTTACGAAGAATTTCACACTGTCATTGCCGACGTTCCAAAGGAGGACAAACTCATATTGCTTGGTGGCTTCAACGCAAGAGTTGGCAGAGACAACGTTGCCTGGAAAGTAGTCCTTGGACACTATGGAGTGGATCAATGTAACAGCAACTGTTTTCTTTTGCTCCAGACTTGCGCTGAACATGAACTACTGATCACCAACACGATCGTACGCCTCACTATCCGTAATTGGACGTCATGGATGCACAAAAGGTCGAAGCACTGGCATCTTATTGACTATGTCATCGTGAGGAAGAGGGACAGGCAGGATGTAAGAGTGACCAAATCCATGTGCAGCGCTGAATGCTGAACAGACCACCACCTCATCATCTCTAAGTTCAAAATTCTAATTCAGGCTAAACTGCACCCGCGAGGGAAGAAGGCCCACAAATGACTAAATGTTGTCAAGCTTAAGACCGCTAACACAAGGCAGTCCTTTGTAAACGCTCTGGAAGGGCGCTTGAAATTCACCTCTCTGAATAACCAGAACGTGGAGGCAGATTGGGCGTCACTCAGAGAGCTGATTTACACCACAGCTACAGAGACCCTGGGGCCCCAGACCAGGAAACATGACTGGTTTGATGAGAACTGCAAAGACATCAAGCAGTTATTGGATGAGAAACACCAGCCCCACCAAGCTTACCTCAATAACCCCAAGTCCACTGCGAGGATAGATGCGCTCAACAATATACGCAGAACTGTACAGCAGAAGCTCCGTCAGATGCAGGAGGATTGGCTCAGCAAAAAAGCTGATGAGATCCAAAGCTATGCAGACAGGCCTGACTATAAGACCTTGAAAGAAGTGTATGGACCCACGTCCTCAGGCTCAAACCCCCTCCTCAGTGAAGACGGCAACACTCTCATCACGGAAAAGGGAAGATATTGGAGAGGTGGGCTGAAAATTTTGACAACATCATAATCGCTCCTCGGCAATCAAATATGAAGCCACCAATCGTCTCCCCTAAGTGCCATCAAACAAAGCACTGGATTACCCCTCAAACTTGCTCTAGACCAAGAAAGCAATTTGTCTTCTCTCCAGTGACAAGGCACCTGGTTCAGACGCCATACCAGCTGAGGAATACAAGGAGGGGGATCAGCTTTGACTGAAAGGCTCCACCAGCTGTTTCTCTTGATGTGGGAGCACGAGATGATTCCGCAGGAATTCAAAGATGCTTTCATCTTACATAGTTATAAAGGAAAGGGAAATAGACAGCCTTGTGACAACAACAGAGGCATATCCCTGCTTTCTAACACAGGAAAGATCCTAGCCAGAATCCTGCTCAACCGCATCACAGCGCATCTTGACCAGGGTCTCCTTTCTGAAAGCCAGTGTGGATTCTGGGAAGAGCGAGGAACTATCGATATGAAGTTTGCTGCCAGGCAAGTGCGAAATGTCAATTGCAGAATTCAGACCTTTTGTCCCCCTATGTTGACCTGAGCAAGGCTTTCGACACGGTTAGCAGAGAGGATCTGTGGAAGATAATGGCTAAGAACGGTTGCCAAAAGAAATTCATCACCTTGGTGCAACAATTCCACGAAAGCATGCAGGCAAGAGTCCAGGACAAAGGAGAGTCGTCTCACCTTTTCCCAGTCAAAAAACGGTGTCAAGCAGGGCTTCGTCCTGGCGGTGGTTGGACACTTCGACCCCGGACGATTCGACCCCAGATGGTTCGACCTTGCCAGTTCGACCCCAGGACGGTTCATCCCCAGGACGTTTCGACCCCGGTCGGTTCGACCACGGACGGTTTGACCCCGGACGATTCGACCACGGGCGATTCAACCCCGGACAACTCGACCACAGGACGTTTCGACCCTAGGGGGTTTCGACCCCGGACGTTTCGACCCTTTCATTTCTAAACTGTGATTTTTTTCATTTATAATTTATTTTACTACTATAATTATTTTTAATTAATTTTTGGTATATTATGAATTAAAAATTAAAAACAGAATTTGAACTCCTTTCCCAAACACATTAAAAAAAGACCTAATTTATAATTGGGTTTTAAAGATGTATATATTTAAGTGGTTCAAAGATTTTCAGTGTGATAACAAAAATAAATGATTTTTTTTTAAAATATTTTTTTAAAGGTTAACAATACACCTCGCAGGCGTTTGAACCATTACAAACACGCGCCCTTCCTTTACTTTTTGTGTTCCTAAAACTTGAAGACCTCCCTCGCAGAAATACCGATTTTAATAAGATGTACAAAGTTGTCAGTATTTTTAAAGTTACAAAATTTCGATAGTTAATACCGCTGCGTATCATACAATAATAACATTGAGGCTGCTAGGGCCGTATGACCTGTCTGAACGTTAAACCATTGTTATTTACATTTTTTCCGGGGCCTACATGACATGTTACAAGGGCTAGTAGACTCAGTGACCACCACATTACGCCGTGTGCCGTGTGCTGGGGAAGGTTATAAGAACGGTAAATAAAGTGAGGTGGGGGTGTAGCGAGAATGTAGGCACCTTTAAAAAGGACGGTCTGACCACATTGCCTTTTTATTGCCCGATTACATCGGATCGGGGTTGGGGTGCAGTTAGATCTAAAATAGGTTTCCTGAGAGGAATAGCGCATTTATCATAGTCATGAATGTACCTTGAATGTTGACTGGCTTTACGTGTATATAATTTTTCAAATCATGGTAAATTAAACGTTACAAATAACTATTTAAAACTGAATTTAATTTTTAATCCATAATAATATTATGTTAAACTATTTTTATAACAAAAACTAAATTTTAAAAAAGTATATCTATAAAAAAAAATAATTAATTTCTACGGTGTAGATTCAAAGGGGTCGAAACGTCCGGGGTTGAAACGCCCTAGGGTCGAAACGTCCCGTGGTCGAACTGTCCGGGGTCGAAACGTCCTGGGTTCGAACTGGCAGGGTCGAACCGTCCGGGGTCGAATCGTCCGGGGTCGAAGTGTCCGTAATTCACATGTTTTCTGCCTTGCCGACAGATGCCTTCAGAAACGACGATGTCAAACTGAGGTACCGTACATTTGGCAAACTGTTCAACCTTCGGAGGCTTTAGGCAAAAAAAATAAATAAATTATTTTCTATTTGAAAATAGTATGTTTCAAATCACTTTTTTGTCATTTAAGTATTTATTTAGTGTAGATCTACATTGCAATATTGTAACACGCTTGAAGCTATGTAAAAGACATTAAACAAATTGTAAGCCAGTGATTCTCAAACTTTTTCGTATCAGACGACCGGCAAGAATTTTTTTCCATTTCACCAGGTACCATTGGACTTTTTTCCCGTTTGACATGATTTTCTCTGTACTGATTTGATAGCAAAATGAGCCCCTACACAGCTTAAAGCCCTATAAGATTAATTATGAATTCGGCTTGTTGTATATATTACATTTTTTAAAAAAATGTTTAGTTGCCAAGGCATAGCAAGACAACTAACGAACAATGCAGCGGTAATGTCAAAAACCATTTAATGTGATTAACCTTCGCAATTAAGCTCGCTAATGTGACTATTGATATTACAAATATCATTGCATTGTTGATAGACCTAGATACAAGACAATTCCTCAAATCGATTTAGATCTTCTAAAGTCAGTTTTCATGGTAAGCATATGCACATCAAAGGTATCTTGATCTAAAATTATCACATTGATGTCACATCTCATGTTTTCTAAAATGTATTAGGTATGCGCTGGAAGAGGAACATTGCCAATACTGTACGAACCCCACATTTGTGCAGGAAAGTAGGGTATCATCTTGTGCGTCGCAAAATACAGTAATTATTGCAAGTTTAGGACTGAAAAAAATACTATAACATTATTAAAATATCCAATATTATCATAACTTTTTATTCCGAAGCTTACAAGTTTGTTTTTTTTTGTTTGTTTGTTTGTTTGTATTTTCAATTATTTTTTCTTCAGGATTTCACGTACGTCATAAAAGAGTTGTAAATATAATGTCACCAATGGACGAGGCGTGTTTAAATTGTTGCATTTTCTTGAGGATTTTATAAACTAATGAGAAATACATGGTTACCGCTATCGGTCTGTTTAACTGAGGGGTCGTTGAACAGCGATAAATTATCTCATTTGGGTAAAAGGGAGGACTCTTGGGGGTACACTGAATCATTGTGGGCATATAAAATTCGCTAGAAAACGCTACTTTTGGGTTAACAGTAATGTTAACATAAACTTTTATAATTTTAATATTTAGGTATCCTATTGAAACGGTCCGTTTTTTCAAACCTTTTAACCGGGCTTCAAAAAAAGAAATGTGTTAATATCCCTAAATTATATTTTATTTTAATGCATACTAATTAAACATTGACAATAAATCATTGATGTTAACTTCTTTGTTTATAAAAAAAAAGTTATTTAAAAATAATATTTTTAAAATGTATTTTTTAAAAACCTCTCAATTGACTGACGGGCAACCCGCAAGAAAGAGGTCGGCGAACAGGGGTAAATTACCTCATCTGGGAGTCAAAAGGGAATTCTTGGAGCTAATGAAAACTCATTTGGGACATATAACATCCACTCTACTCCACTAAATATATTCAAATACGTCATATGTACGTGTACGATTGGAACTTATGCCCACTATTATACCGGTTCCTTCCAGAAAATGCATTTGTTAAATTTGTCATCTATGTAGATTTCTTATTTACGTACTATACGAAGACACCTAAATCCACCCTACTTTCATTTATATTGACACGAGTTACAATAATCCTAATCTGACTGTAAAAAGTATCCTTTCTGTCATATTTAAAACTAATGCCTTAAAAACTGAGTTCAGAAGAAACTTGTTTTGTGCTCCTCTCGAATTGCGATGTCGAGAATTTGATGCATTCAATAAAGTTAATGAATAATTTTGACTAACTTTAAATGGACACATTTATCATTATATTTAGAATGTACAGAGGCGTTTGACCAAAAACCAATCGAAAAATTATATAATACTTAAAACGTTTATAATTGTATCAAATAGATTCCCCTCACCCCCCACCCAGGGTAACAATTTCATATGTTCTCTTGTGGAATCTCAAACTTAAGAATTATAATTATATTTAATTTTCATGTCTCATAGCCTATCGACCGGCACATTGAGAAGCACTGAATTTTTTTTTAAAAAGTCATTAAATAAATTTTAAGTGACCAATTATTTCAGAGGAAGTTTTATTTTAAATTTTAAGTTACCCTTTCGATGTGACGTCACATTTCTTCCACCCCCTCCCTCCCCCACGTCACGCATCGTCACAAAAATGAGACCCCCTTCCCCCCTTATGGTGCGTGATGTCATTTATGGACGGTCCCCAAGTTTTTGTGACGACGTGTGACCAGGGGGGGGGGGCAGGGGGTGAATTATCAGCCAAAATCGCGTGACGTCATTTGAGGACGGCCACTTCAGTCAATTGTATGATGGTTTTTATGAAGTAATAAACATTAATAAATCATTGTAATTGAAAGGAAGTACATTGTAAAAGTAAAAGGTGTGGAACATGTTAACCATCCCATGCCATATTTATGTAAACATCAATAAAATAAGATGCTTTTATTAAAGGCAACAAGAAAGTTTTTGAGGTCACAGGCCCCTCACCCCCAAATGAGACAAAAAAACATATTCCAAATTTACACCCACAATTATTAACAATTAATATGTTTTTATTTTTTATTTATAAATATATGATATCTTTTATAAACAAAGAAATTGTATAAATTAATATGTAAACATATTTATACATTTACTTACCTAACTTTCATAATAAAAAATCGTGTATTATGTTATCAAAAATATTTTTTTTTGTTAATGTCTTGTTCTATCTTTAGACAATATTGCAAGATTTTGTAGTCTTAAATCACTCAATGTGGAACGAATATAATTTTTTTTTATCAACTGCAATTTGGATTAGCTCCTTTCACAACTAGATACACTGATAGCAATTGTTGAAAACATTTTTAGCAAAATTATAATGTTGGGTTAAGAATTTTCCAATCTATACTATTTAATATATTTTAATAGATCAAGGTGGCATTCCCCCCTTTTTTTTCTCTAACCTAATGCCTCTTCTTGTAGTGTAGATAAAGCCATGGCTGGTCTTAAGCCACTGCCACCTATGCGGCCGCAGTGGGTTCACGCTTTCATAGGCCCCAGCTATCTTAATTTTCACTTATTACCCTTATTAATACCTTATCCCTACCCAAACTAGGCCCCACGCATCCATTTTCACATACCAAGCTGCATAAGGCCACGCAATTGCAAAGACTGGCCCTTTTTTCAGCCATAAAAATCCGGAACCTTTTTCGTCCAATTTGAACTGTTATTTGTCAATGGTAATAAAGAAATCTATTTGATGGTAAAGATTTCAAATTAGTAGATTACATGATGGTGTAGTAAATACGAATATTTTCTTGCATCAATAGGTTCTATTACTTTCTTTTATAATTACATGTAAGGATAAAACTTTTCTCTAAAGATAGAACCCCATCTCCGGAATTTTCGCCACTCGTACTTATTCTCCTTCTAGCACGGCGTTCAGTTGATATCCCCAACTTTCTAGAATCTATAACAGCGCTCTATATTAGTACATAACTTTGTTCCATGAAATGGGTTGGTACTATTTATTTTAAAGAAAACTTATTCCCATAAATTGAGATACTATAGAAAAGAAAAATATTCGAAGGAACTGAGTAAAGCTCCAGCATCTGATCTCATTTTACTAGTTACTAATTCAGATGTAAATTTTTTCCAAGACGTTTGAAATTTTTAAATATGTCTTTTTCGAAATTATTTATGTTATAACCATATTTATTAAATTGATAAATTTGAATATTTTCAAGTTCTTGCTCTAAATCTGAATATTTTTTCCATATTTTTTTAAAAAGTTATTTTACGCATTGCTTTAATTGGATAGACGTAGCACTGTTTAATAAATAACAATATTTTAATGAAAAACACAAATTATTTGTGCTACTTCAATGCAATAAAAACAGAATACATTTAATTTTTAGTAAGTTACCATAAAATAATTTTCCAAAACTGAAACAGTAATGTAAATTACTACTTTCAAGTTAAACACGATATTTGAAGCACCACGTCATGTAAATTACTTGTTAGCGCATCATTCTGTGCATGTCGAAATTTCACGCAAAATCTGTCGTGGTGATATTGATAGTACATATTATTCGGCCCAGTGGTGATGTTGTCAAGGTATGAGAATCACTGTCAATGAATAGTTCTGAGTTGTTGCTGAATTGTCAATGAGTGTTGTGAGTTGTGGTGAGAATGTTATGAACTCTATTCAGTTGACTGACTTTGGAATGTCAGGCAATGACTTGAGAGTGCGCGCAAGGGCTATATATAGTGTGGGTCTGTGTAGTGTGGGGGAGACGAGTGGAGAAAGGATAGGAGAGACTTGTAACGTCAGTGTGTGGACGTTCGGCCAGGGCTGTGTTGTTGACGGATGGTTTTATCGAGGTTGCTCGAACACTGGAAGGCTGTGAGCCTGTATGCCTGTACTGTGATGGCTCGAACACTGTAAAGACTGTGAGCCTGTATGGCTATGCTGTGATGTCTCGAACACTGTGAAGACTGTGATCCTGTAAGCCGATGCTGTGATGTCTGGATGGCTGTATGAAGGATTTATACGTGTATTTATAGTTCAATAAAGAACACCTTCTATTCGACAAGAGTCTGTCTTTATTAAGATTGTATCCAGAACCCAGTACGCAACAGTGGGGGCTACGTCAGTGGACCTCTGGAAACTCTTGTCGAACATCGAAGTATCTGTAAAGTCTGGAGGGAGACATCTGTCTTATTGTTGCTGGCCTGTGTGTTGTCGGGGACCGTTCTGTCCTTGAGGGAGACATCTGCCTCCTCGTTGCTGCCAGGTGTTGTCGGGGACTGTCCTGTCTTTGATAGAGTCAGCTGCCTTCTCGTTGCTGCCAGTGTGTCGTCGATGACCGTCCCGTCATTGAGAGAGTTATCCCCTCCTTGTTGCTGCCAGTGTGTCGTCGATGACCATCCCGTCATTGAGAGAGACATCCCTTCCTTGTTGCTGCCAGTGTGTCGTCGATGACCGTCCCGGTCATTGAGAGAGACATCCCCTCCTTGTTGCTGCCAGTGTGTCGTCGATGACCGTCCCGTCATTGAGAGAGACATCCCCTCCTTGTTGCCGCCAGTGTGTAGTCGATGACCGTCCCGTCATTGAGAGAGACATCCCCTCCTTGTTGCCGCCAGTGTGTCGTCGATGACCGTCCCGTCATTGAGAGAGACATCCCCTCCTCGTTGCTGCCCAGTGTCAACGGTGTCGTCGGTGAACAATAACAATTTAGTTATTACATGGACTAATGTGTAGTGATTGTTTAGTTTGTGAAAGTGTGTTCTCTGGTTCTGGCAATCAAGGCAAGTACAAATAATTATTTTTTTTATGATTGTTAAAAGTATTGGGTATTAGGAAATTGATGTTAGAGTGTTTTTTTCCCTCCTCGAACCCCTTTGTCCTCGTACAATAGTATGAAGTAGAGATGGAAACCGTGCAATTAATGAAGGAGAAAATTGAGTTTTTTAAAAAAGCAGGGGAACAACTTACATTGAAGGGAGAGAATTTAAATAAATATGTAAGGGCTAAATTGAAAGAATTTCAAGCAGAAGAAAAAGTAAGAAAACAGAAAGAATATGACGAGACAAAATTAAGGGAACAGAGAGAATATGAAGAAAAACAGAGAGAGTATGAAGAGAAAAAATTAAGGGAACAGAGGGAACATGAATTAAAATTGCTAGAAATAGAAGCTGCAGGAAAAAATATAGGGAAAGTAGAGAAATAAAAATAGAGTCTAGGAAAGCGGAACAAAGAGAAGAAATTATTGAAAGTGCAATAGAGAAACCTAAAGATACACTGAGTGAGCTAGAGGCAATATGGTGCGGCGCTCAAAGTAAATTAACGGCCTTAGCAAAAGAATGCAAAGTACAAAATACAGAACTTGATAAAGATGAAATGGAGTTAAAGACTTTAAAAATGAAAATTGCCCAAGTGAAGATTAACTTAGTTGAAAAGGATGAGTTTGTAGAAAAAATACAGAGAGAAGTAAACGATAGCATATTAGAAAATACAGATAGTGTGGAACTAGCTCTTAGAGAAGAGACTGTAGTTACATGTAACGCTACACTCAGTGAAGGAGACGATGCTGAAAAGTTAAGAAGGGTGATAGAAATAGGAGAAAATTATGACACAAATCTAAAGTTAATGATAAAAGATTACGAAAATTGGAACATAAAAATTGAGAGAAATCTAACTAGTATAATGCAGGACACAGAAGAGATAAAGAAGTCTGAAGTAGAGAGAGAGAGGAATTATTAGAGAGATTACAAAGTGAACTAGCAGAAAAGGAGAGAGAGAAAAGATATATGGACTAATTATTGGCTCAGAAAGAAGAGGACATTATTGAAATGTGGAGGATCGTTAAGGAAAAAGAAGAGATAAACTATGATTTAAGTATGAAATTGATAGTGAAAGAGGACGAAATTTTGATATTAAAAGAAGCCCTAATAGAGAAGGAGGGAGCAATTGAAAGTAAACAAGTTGACCATGGACAGAATCAAAGGTCAACTGTAGAAAAGTTAGTTAGAATAGTTGAAAAGACAGAACAGAGCAGAAATACACAAGAGGAGAAAGTTACTATAGTCATAATGGATGAATGTAATGAGGGAAAAACTGCAAAGTGTGTTGCAGGAAGGGTGGAAAAAAGCATCCACAATTATGAAAATGTGAAAAGTAATGAGAACCGCTGCTGTGGGTTAACGCAAAATTATGACATGTGCTCAGGGGAAGTTGGTGTTGACTTGTTAGAGACAGACTATGTTTATGACGACGGGACAAACTTTTCTCGTGAACAAGAAGACAGGGAGAGTGACTATGTGGGGACAAGTCAAACCAGAAATAACCAGACCGTGACGACAATAACTCAGTTAGGCGTCACAACCCGTGTAGAATCAGAGCCAAGTACAGAGAATGTGAATCAGATGACCGGGGTGCTTGTCCGTTAGGGCTAATGATCTGGGTGATGGTTGGGGTCATTCTAAAAATATTGATAAGCGGGCGTGAATACGAGTGGGTCGCCACGAACATGTACGGTAGGGAAGATACCCTTGACACGAGTTGGGGGTTATGTAACAGTGCCATGTTAAAAGTCCCGCCTAGGCTCACGTGGGAAACGAGCAGTCAGGATAACGTTAACCAGGGGCGTGTACTGGTAGTAGTAGAAGATAAACGAAATATACCACCAAGTACAATGACTAGGATTTTTTTTGTTGCCGGGTTTGTTAACAAGTTGATGACTAAGTATAACTAAAGAGGACTTGATTATGATTATGTTTTTGCATTGGTTGAAAAATTATTTTGAGGACAATGTGACGGGGTCTCACTAAAGGTCATGTGTTAATGAGTGTTTCATAATATTCATGGCCATTGAGTTGAATGTGTAAGATAAAAGTTCAAACATAGAGACCTCATATTTTTTGATGGGGTTAAAATATTGTGTATGAAGATGTTATTTTTTTTGCTGATCATTATAAGGATATGATGATGGCTATGTTATAAAGTTAATTATGGGTATGGACAGATAAGTGGTTATCTCCATAGACCGTATGTATTGATAGATGCACATGATTGCGATATAAGTGATTGTAATGGGTTAAATACAATCATGCTGAAATATTACAGTTTGGATAAGTGGTTATCCCTGTAAGATTACCTCATGCTGGAGGCAATCCTGGA
>MUZC01004433.1:343316-370614 GCA_002072015.1 Radix auricularia | reverse complement strand
TATTCAGTTGACGGACTTTGGAATGTCAGGCAATGACTTGAGAGTGCGCGCAAGGGCTATATATAGTGTGGGTCTGTGTAGTGTGGGAGAGACGAGTGGAGAAAGGATAGGAGAGACTTGTAACGTCAGTGTGTGGACGTTCGGTCAGGGCTGTGTTGTTGACGGATGGTGTTATCGAGGTTGCTCGAACACTGGAAGGCTGTGAGCCTGTATGCCTGTACTGTGATGGCTCGAACACTGTAAAGACTGTGAGCCTGTATGGCTATGCTGTGATGTCTCGAACACTGTGAAGACTGTGATCCTGTAAGCCGATGCTGTGATGTCTCGATGGCCGTATGAAGGATTTATACGTGTATTTATAGTTCAAAAAAGAACACCTTCTATTCGACAAGAGTCTGTCTTTATTAAGATTGTATCCAGAACCCAGTACGCAACAGATGTTTTGTTTTTTGTGCAGTTTTCTTAAAATAGCGCCATTTGTGACGCATACCGCTTAATCTGCCTCCTTTTCCCTATATTCTATGACCTTGTTTGTTTTTGTTTTGTTTTGTTTTCATTTTTTATCACATAGACTCTAATGTTTTAAGATATAGTCTATGTAAGTAATTATTTATGTTGTTGTACTGATGAAGGCATGAGCCAAAACGTTTACTATTATTTGTATTAGTTCATAAATAAAGCTTTAATTTATTGTCTTCTTACACAAATAATTTGTGTAGTTTGTTTTTTAATTTTCCAAACAAGATACTTCCTTTTTTGAGTGATTTTTAATTTTTGAACGTGTTTGCGTTAGTTGTAACACCCATTATGTAATCACACAGATGTTGCGTGAATCCGTTAATTAAGAGTATTTTTTTTTTCACCATGGTTTCCCCCTTCAAAAGATAAAGGGCGGTTGTCGGAAAGGGCTCAATTTTTCAAATAAATACCCCTAAATGCCGCCTTAGATGAGTGCCACCGGGGTGGACCACCCCACCGCCCCCCCAGCTACGCCACTCCATGCGAGGCAGACAGGATCACTGCCACAGATAAGAAGAGGCTAACCCAAAAGGCACATGCTGCCAACCCTCCAGGAGACGTCCCACTCATCCCATATCCCTACTGTTCCCGAACCTTCCGTGCCAGGATCGGCCTACGCATAGGCAGAACCAGTCCCAGCAACCCTCTGATGACTAGAGTGGTCCTCGTCGACTCGACGGACGAACACACATTTAGTCGTATGTTCAAAGATTGCAAATGTGCATAATCAATTGTTATTAGTAGTCTGTCTTATAAAACTATCCCGCCGGTGAACCCGGGCGGCACTCATTCAAAGTGCGGCTTTTGTGGGCATTTGGAAAACAGCCCCCTTTTTTTAAAGGGTAAAAACCATAGTGAAACAAAATGTATCTCAATTTTGAGTTTACATTAATGGATTTGTTTGATTACATAATAGTTGTTATAACTAACACAGAAAAAAATTAAAAATTAAAAATCGCTTTAAAAAAAGCATCTATTTGTTTGCAAAATTAAGCGGTATGCGTCACAGATGTCGCTTTTATAAGAAAACTGCACAAAAAATAAAAACACATCACCGATGGTCCCAATATATGTAGTATTAATATCGCACGGCCGTTTTAGCGTAGAATTTCAACATTCGCAGAATGATGCGCTAACAAGTACCTACATGACATAGTGGTTCAAATATTGTGTTTAAAATGAAAGAAGTAAATTATATTATCGTAAGGTAACTTTTTAAAAATTAAATTTGCTTTGTTTTTGTTGCATTAAAGTAACACATATAGCTTGTATTTTTCATTAATATACGGTTATTCATAAAAAAATGAACGATTATTCATTTCTCCGTTAAAAAACACCACAATAACATAAATAATTCCGAAAAAGACATAATTAAAAATTTCAAGCGTCTTGGAAAAATTGGCATCTGAGGTAATTAGTAAAATGAGATCAGATGCTGGAATTTTACTCAGTTCATGACAATCTTTTACTTTTCTAAAGTATCTCAATTTATGGGTAACGGTTTTTTTAAATTAATGTAAACTATGCACACCCATTTGATGAAACAAAGGTGTGTGCTAATACAGAGCGCTGTTACAGAGAGTTGGGAATATCGACTAGATACCAAGTTAAAAGGAGAAAAATATGAGTGAAGAAAATTCAGAAGACGTGGTTCTATCTTTAGAGCAAGAAGTACAACGAGAAATGTTTTTATCCGTAAATGTAATTATAAAAGAAAAGAAAAGAACGAGGTGATGAGTTACATGTCATACCAATAAAATATTCGTGTATAATAATATACCATCTGCCATCTAGGATTCTAAATCAGTGGTTCTTAACCTTTTTGGAAGTACCGAACCCCACCAGTTTCATATGCACATTCACCGAACCCTTCATTATTAGTAGTAATATAGATGCCTTGAGTTGGGTGCTGTCTTGACCTCCCTCCGCCGAACCCCGGCGACTGACTCACCGAACCCCTAGGGTTCGATCGAACCCACGTTAAGAACCACTGTTCTAAATGAAGAATTTGAACATTTAAATTTCTTTATTTACATTGATAAAGAAATTTTCGAGAGAAAGGATCCAGGTTTTTATGGCATACACGGGGCCGGTCGTAGCTATTGCGGGCCCATATGCAGCTTAGTATGCGAAACTGATTGCGTGGGCCTCAGTTTGGGTAGGGATAAGGTATTAATAAGGATAATAAGTGAAAATTAAGTTAGGTTGAGCCTATGAAAGCGCTGGGCCCACTGCGACCGCATAGGTTGTAGGAGCCTAAGACCAGCCCTGGCTGTACCTACACTACAAGAAGAGGCAATATATTAAAATATATTTAACAGTAAATATTGGAAAATTCTTAATCCAACGTTACAATTTTGCTAAGATTTTTTCTCAACAATTGCTGTCAGTGTATCTAGTTGTGAAAGGAGCTTCTCCAAACTGAAGTTGAAAAAAAATATTTTCGCTCCACAATAAGTGATTTCAGACTACAAAATTTTGCAATATTGTCCATAGAACATGACATTACAAATAATATCAATTTTGATAACATTGTAAACGATTTTTCGACTATGAAAGTTAGGTAAGTAAATGAATAAATAATTTAAAAAATATGTTTACATACTGATGTATACAATTTCTTCTTTTATTTAAAAAAAAATTCATATATTTATAAATAAAAGAATATGTTAATTGTTCATGTTTTTGTGTGTAAATTTGGAATACCTTTTGTCTCATTTGGGGTGGGGGAAGTGGACATGTGACTCTATAACTTTCTTGTGGCCTTCAAAACAACTATCTTGTATTTTTATAATGTGTATTTATAGGTTTATCATCTTATGCGGCCTCTTTTATTACTGCTTACATAAATAGGGCATGCAATGGTAAAATTGTTCCCAACCTTTTACAATGTACTTCGTTTCAATTACAATTATTAATTCACGCTTAATAAAAATTAATAAAAACCATCATATGATTAACTTTATAAAGAGGCCGTCCATAAATGACGTCACGTGATTTCGGCTGATTTTTCACCCCCGGCCCCCTCGTCACACGGCGTCACGAAACGAAAACTTAGACCCATTCCTCAATGTGACATGACAAAGTCCCCCCCCCCCATACAAGCGGTAATTTGTGTTTGAAAATGAGCATGTTTAAAATCATCATTATGTTTGATTGGTCATTTAAATATGTTTTAGTTTAAGGTTGCACTCTTACATCGTAACACGCGTGAAACCACGTAAATCGTCATTGAATAAAGTTTGGGTAATCATATATTTTAGAGTAGCTCTTATTTAAAAATGCGCGTTTTGAATGACATCAAATGTGTGACTCCTCTCCCCCCCCCCGGTGCGTAACGTCATTTATGGGCGGCCCCTAAATGGGCGGCATATTGGAGACCGCCCCTGGCGGCAAAAGCTCTAGCTACGCAACTGTCGAAATGGTTTACTGCTTAACGGAAAAGGAGACAGAGATGAAAGCAATGGTTTTAAAAATAAAATTAATATGTTAATTACTCCAGATTTAGTCCGATAATTTTTTGATAACACAATACTTGAAACATTATTAGATTACCGATGTTTGAAGTGACACAGAAAATTATCCGGGGAATACCTCGTTGATTGAAAAGGGATATCGTCACCGGAAGACTATTATTAGACGTACGTGATAATGAAATTCATTTATTTTTCGATTACTGAATACTGTGACGTAAAACGCGTATATCGGGAGTCTCGGTAGAGCTGCTTAATATTTTCCGGGAAAAAAACCCGTAAATTTATGACATGTGCAGAATGGTATAAACGTGTTAGAAAACATTGTATAATTTACATTTACAGTGTGACCAGGAAAATCAATTTCTGTAGTAAAATTTCTATTTCGTTCAGCCGTGTCTTTAATCATGCAATTTTCAATCTGTTAGTACCTATTAGTACCTGATCCAATGCCTGATTATGTCACGATATAGATCTATCAAAAACACAAATATCTTTTTTATTTTTTTAAACTGATTTTTTTTTTATCGCCCAGATCACGCACATGCTGCGTGCGACAGTTGCTGGTGCGTTACAACACAGCCCGAAAGGGACGTATTTAAACTGATTCAATCCTAAGTCGGTTTGAAAAGCGGTGTATTACCTGAAGCTGGCGTCTACCGGTGTTTGCCGTTATCATTTTACCAAGTCAATTTTAGAAAAAATACTTAGCATGTCTATAATAAATAAATAAATATTCCTGATTTGGTATAGATTCTGCGTTATTGTTATGGCTATGGAGTTTAATTTTCGATAATCAAAACTCATAACACGCTGACCATTTAAACTATTGGGGTTACAGTTACTGAGAAAGTGAAAGATGTGAAAATTAGACCTAGCTACAATTTCTTATTCATTCAAATAGGATAGATAATCAACAAGAACATGAAGAGGGGGTTTATCATATCCTCTTTAACAGAAGTTTATTGAGTCATATTGTCTATTGTAGGTATCAGTCACTTCAAATCTTCGAAGCCAAAGAAACGTGTTTTCTGACAAAATTCAATAGAGGTAATTATTCAAAAAGTCTTTTCTTTTGCCTTAAATTGACAAGATTAAAAAAAAAGTGTTTTCTGAAGTTGGTTATTTAATATAATTAGTAACTTCCCTTTTATGCAATTCCCTTTTGAAAATCATCTTACTCCAAAGTTTTCTTTTCTTAATTTTAAAAAAAATAATAATATGAAAAAAGAGCTCAAATAGACATGCGCTCTTGGCATTATCTTTATTGTAACTAACTAGTTAAATTGTGTGATGTGCTTGTACAAACAACTGGATTAAAGATCTAGAAACTTAAAATTTTTCAGAAATTATATTACCAGTGTGGACATGAATCAACTAAACCCAGTTAGATTGTTGACAACTGTTCATAATATAAATAATTCTTGTTAACAATATTAAAAGTCAATCTATTTTCTTAAGAAACTTTTCATGTTTTTCATACTTTAAAAATTATTTCAGTCACTGGGATTTAAATTATATTTCTATGCCAACAATTTTGCAGTGAAGGATTGTACAGTGTGACTTGAGAATGCTGACAACACGTCACTTTTATATTGCTTCTCTTTCTAAAGTTATTAAACAAAAAAAATGTGATAATGTCATTTTCATCAGACTTTACTGAAAGAGCAAGTCATTCTGGAATATGCGTGCACTATAGAAAGTGGATATCTTCTAAAAAGTGTTTAAGTTCTGAAAATGTTGGAGTTAATCATGACGAATCACTTTCAGCGAAATCTGCATCTCAGCATTTTGTGAACAATATTCCATGGACAGCACCAAAATGTTCTTATAAATCAGTATTTACTAAAAGTTGTGTACAGTCAAGTAGCATCCTTCCAATATTATCACCAACAAGTTTATCAGTTCTGACAGCTTCTTTCCACCAGAAATCAGATTCTAAAAGAAAAGATGAAGCTAAAAAATTTTCAATTACGCGTCTAATCTTAGAATCCACCCCTCTTTCACTGCAACCATACTTGAGACTTATTAGGTTTGATAAACCCATAGGTGAGTAGTCATAACACTTAACATAAGAGTGTATATTTTTAATGTTCACTTTGCTTATACCATGCTTCAAGAGTATAAAAACTATCTCTCATTTTAACTTTCAAATTATTTTTATTTTTTAAATGGTTAATTCATACAAATAAGTGTCCCTAGGAACATGGCTTATGTATTGGCCTTGCACTTGGAGCATAGCTCTAGCAGCTCCACCTGGATGTATGCCAGATCTAAAATTACTAGCACTCTTTGGTGCTGGTGCGTTCTTCATGAGAGGAGCTGCATGCATTATAAATGATATGTGGGATAAAGATTTTGATTCTAAGGTATATTTTACCTTTCATTTATGCTAAAATAATATAGATAAGGGTTTATGTATATATTTTTTAAATTTCTTCCTTCCTAATTTATTTTAACTAGTTTTTAAATAACTGTCAAAATTATAAGTTATTTTACCTGTCTTATTGACCTAAAAAACCTCCTTATATACAGGTTGCCAGAACCAGAGATCGACCATTAGCCTCTGGAGAAATCACCTATTTTCAGGCATTAGTATTTCTTGGGACACAGCTTTCTTGTGCATTGGCAATCTTGTTACAGCTCAATCTGTATAGGTATTTGGCAACTATATTGGTTGGCAGCAGTTTCAGATTTATGATATGTTCGTTTTATTGTCTTTTATAGCAAAAATGATTATTTAATTGAAGTCAAGTGTTCATGAGCTATCCATTATGCAATTTTTTAAGCATTCATGGTCCCAATCTTCTATATCTCTCATTTTTGTGCATCCTTGTCATCTATTTTACAGTATCATTTTAGGAGCTGCCAATATGGTTCTAGTAATTGTTTATCCATTGTGCAAACGCTTTACATACTGGCCACAGATCATGCTAGGTAGGTTTTAAACATGAGCACTGATGTGTCACTGAAATAAGTGTGACTACAGTATGCAAGTTGTTTGGTTAAAGAATGAGCACACAGATTTAAGAATTATTGTCATTTTCTATAGTCAAAGGTGTATGCTGCATGGGGATTTATTTGTACATACTTTTTGTATTGTTACTTAAGGAATTAAAAATTAATATTTTATTTCTAAAACAAATGATACAAATTGTTTCATGGCATAATAAATGTACTTAAAAGTTTAGTATTAGACATTCCAAACAATTATTACCTTTCAATGTTACTTGTAGAAATGAAAAGATTGAACACCTCACATTAACTGTTTTCACGCTTTGAGGACAAAACTGCCTTGGGTAAAAAATCTCAGAAAACCATTATAAAACTGCAATAGCTTTATTGAATTCAATTCTGAAGAATTATTCTGTGCTTGCCACATTGAGCGAAAACTGCATTTTTTAAAATACTTTTTTTGCACAGAATTATAATTGATGTATTTTAAAAGTGGAACATAAATTGAGGTACCAAGTTTAAATCGAGTGGAATTATACTATTTTTAAGTGCTTTGTATTTTCAATACAATGAATTAACTAAGCTATGGTTATCTTTGATTTTCAAATTTTTTGTTGTTGTTAGATCGAATTAATCTCAGGATAAATATTGTAGTATTTATCCAGAGTTGATAATTTGATTTATTTCAGGGCTCTGTGGCAATTGGGGTGTACTGCTGGCTTGGTCTACACTGCGAGGGTCAGTGGAGGTACCTGGCTTGATCCTGTACATAGCTTGTACTCTGTACACCATCATATTTGATACAGTGTATGCACATCAGGTACATGCAGTTGGATAGCAAACGTTGTGTGTGTGGGGGGGGGGTGATTAAAAGATCCTAAATATGATGATAAAATGTTTTTGTTGCAATTTAATTCAAGTATTTAAATATGTATTATGTTATATATACTTTGAATGGTAACCTATTAAACAATAAACATGATTCTAAAACAAAGCCATCACGGGTTTCATTTCTAAGTTTTGGGTATCAAATTTTTTTGACAAGATCATTTTCATCATATTAATTTTGTGTATATTGTAATATATTTATCCTGCTGTTCCTTCTATTCATTCCCACTTCCTTTTCATGCTTTATTTTTTGTAGTCTATAATTAAAGCTTTTACAAACTTTAAGGCCGATTCTTTTGGTTATTTTGAATTTGATGAATACGTTTTTATTGATAGATTTTGCTCTGAATTTATAGTTAGTTTTTTTTAAATATCATTTTGGCAATGTGGCTAAAACTTCTTTTTTTTCTTCACAATAAACACTTTTATTCTGCACTATATATCAAGATCGGGGTTATAACTTTTTTCAGCAAAAATTTTGAAGATTCTCATGCTTCTTAAAATTTACAGCTTAATATGTTTAACTTATTTACTTACAATATTATACATTATTATTATTATCTTATAATATATTATTAACTAAATTTATATACTTAACCCGCGTCATAGCATACGCTGCTGACTTGCTCATAGATCGTGCAAAGAAAAGGAGGGGGAGGACGGACACAAAAAGCATCATGAAGAAATGTGAACAACTTGATTGAACGCGAGACAAATTGTTGGTCTCGACACATGCCCTCCTTTGCACCACCCTCGTTGGCCAATCATAAACTGTGATCAGTCAGCTCCAGGGAGTGTCATTCGTCATGCTTGGTTTCTCGCGTCATGTGCTTATCCTAATTACTTGCAAATTATATGTTTAAAATATATATATTTCAGAAGTCCTAGATATTTTATGAAAATTATGTTATAACTGGACTGCGGAAATAGGCGATCAATTTCTCGATTAATCGGAAAAAAAATAATTAATTATTAAATTATTTTAAATGATTAATCCACCCATAATAAAAAATAGCGGCCGATAAATTATGAGTTTCCTGACGAATATACGACCATTTTTAGACTAACGGGAATGTTCAACATGTTGACAAAGTTTGCCTATCATAGCCCTAACACTTGCCTACTTATCAAAACAAATGAAAAGCGTACTAAGCTAATGGCAGTAATGGAGTCTGAATCAGAAACAAAAAATGACGACAGCTCTTTTGATGAATCACCGCGTTACCAATTGGAGTTGAAAGTTTCTGAATCCATTAACCCTCTGCAATGGTGAAAACGAAATAAACATCAAATATCTGATAATGTCATTAGAAACGGTCCATAAAGTGTGTCACGCTAATTTTGACCATTCTAACCCCCCTCCCCCCGTCACAAATCTCGGGACCCCCCACCCCCAAAGTACGTCGCACTTTCAAAATTTTTTTAATTCACACCTAATTAAAATAGTTCATTTAATAATTAAAATAAACTTCACTATTAACTGTATTAAAATATATAATTTCCACTTAAAAGTAGGGAAGTACAAGATTCTAAATTTTGAAATTATGAAGTGCAATTAGGCCTGAGTCAGATTTATTAAAATGGCTGGATTCCGGATTTTCTGGAGCCATTATGAATATATATATAAATTAGGGCTCTGCCGGCCAGCGGATTTATGAAGTGAAATCCTGCCGAAGCAAGAGCCGATTTGTAAAAATAGCAGAATCCGGTAAACCCCTACTTAAAAGAACTATCAGATTATTAAAATGACTTTCATAGTAAGCTTAACAAGATCTTTTATCTTAGATATACAGACGCTCCTGTAGAATATGCAGAAGATAATTGCGTCCACAGACCATGAGAGATGATCTGTTGGCAAGTGATGCCGCGGTCACGGGCCACGGCTATGGGGGTTTCACGCATTACCCCAGCCGCCTAACTATTGTCTAGTTAGGTACCCATTCGGAGCTGGGTGACTCGGGGACTCCTCAGGCCGAGAGAACAAATCCTCACCTTCGTGTGGATTCGAACCCGTGACCATCGGTATGACAGTCGAGAGCGCTACCTCTCGACCACCACGTCCCACTTTCATAGTAGAATAGTTAATTGTCAACAGTTGTCGCAGTTATTCAATGAAACAGTAATTCAATCAGGATCGAATTTGAAAACAATTGTAAAAATTTAAACTTGACAATTATATATATATATATATACATCATTTATCTGCTACCTTTTCATTTACAATGGTTTGTATCACAAACAAGGAAGTAAACTTTTGAGAATCTGCACCTGCTCTTTCTGGAGCTATAAGTCAATTGTTTGATTAATTGTGATTAGAGGAGGAAAGGATATCGATAGTAAAACTTATAAATATGGGTTTCGTAATGTGTCGCAACATTTTATGTTCTGATATTTCACAATGTGAGTGAAATACTGGCTGGTGCGAACATGCTTGTGAAACCATTCCAGATCCTTTGATATCAGTCCTGCTCCAAACAGTTCAGATTTATGAACAACACATTCAGGAGATACGCATTTCATACTATTTTTAATAAAACTAATTCAAATGTTTCACAAAGTTTTGAAAATTATTATTAAAGCTATTTAATATCTAATATACAAATAAAAAACATTTTAAAAAAATAATTAAAAAAGAAATTTGTGATGTCACACATGGCTTTACCCCCCCCCCTCATCCCTGTTAAAAACTGTCACAGTTTCTAACGTCCCCTCTCCCCCACCCCGAGCGTGACGTATTTTATGGACGGCCCCTTACTTCCGAAGACTGGTTTGTGCATAACAGTTACCTCATTTCAAAGTGAATGATTGTTCAGCTCAGCTGGTTATATTGTCAATGATACCCGCTCACCGATTGAACCAATTAATGTCAACCAGGGTTGCCACCCGTCCGTAAATTTACGGACAGTCCGTAAAAATTTGACGTAAAATTCGGTAAAAAAATTAAGACATCCGTAAAAAACATTGACAAAATGTAACATCTCAACGTTAAAAAAAAAGATATATATTTTCTTGATTCAAATTTTAATTTTTAAATTGCTTTAGTGGCATCACACGCTCTATTAATAAACCGTAAGAGCTTTCTAGACAGCGCGGCGAGATGGACTTCTTTAGACAGATCGTTAGTCGTTACGCCACAATTACGCATACATTATGACGACATAAATGTGAAAATAGTATCTGTTTTTAAATAATGGCGGAGAAGATGAAGACAAGCGAAGACCATAGCCGCGTTGTAAATTGTGAAATAAATGAAAATGCGGATTAAATAATGGTTTAAAAAGCTTAAGTGAACAGAAAATGATATTTTTTACCTACATGGATTACAAACGGCGAATTTAAGGACTAGATTTCAACGGACAATGATTTTCCAAAATATAACGCTGTTTGTACGTGATGTAGAAAAATATTTAGCGTTGCATGTGGTGATGTACGAGACATTCGCAGCCCCGGTAGAGGCGCAAAACATATTCAGGCAATGTCAACAATAAAGTTTTACTGGTGGAATGTTGCAGATCTTGACTAAGGTTAAAAAAACATCTCATGAAACTGCTCACAACAAACAGGTAACAGAATGGGAATTAAAAGTGGCCAATTTTGTTGCAAGAAAGTTGCCACTAAGTTTAATGGACGACATCACGGAAATGTTGCAGATTGGTTTCCTGATTCAAAAATCGCTAAAGATTTCAGCTCTAAACGAACAAAGGGATCTATGATGATTAAACATGTTTTTAGAAAACTGAACAAAGAAGATTTGTCCACAACATTTTACTCTGTTGGTTAACGAATCAACTGATATTTTTTAAAAATGACCATGATGGTGATTTACTTCGATGTTGAAATTCGTAAGGTTCAATATAGATTTCATCGTTAAGTTGATTTAAAAGAAGCAAAAGCAGAGTTCATTTTGGCTGCAATCAAGGCATGTCTGGACGAAGATAAAATACCGCGCGCCAAGGTAATGGCACTTGGAACTGATGGAGCTAACGTAATGATTGGAGCCAAACATTTTGTGACTTCACGCTATGTTTGATATACACTGTACATGCCGTGTAGCTGCTCTTTGTGCCGCTGATGCACGTAACACATTTCCCAAATTTATTGATAGGCTATACAGAGAAATTCACAGCCATTTTTCACATATTTGCTAAAGATCACAGCTGTACAAAAAGTTTCAAGAGTTCGCGGAAGCAGACACACAACGAATATTGCAGCTGTGTTCCACGAGATGGTTGAGCCTCTTGGAGTGTATAATTGTATTGTTAACTAATGACTGTGGAGAAATGGACCGTAAAACATACTCCCACAATGATCGACAGTGTAAATGTTTCTATGTATGATCATAATCAGGAGGAATCAAACAGTCACTGATGTGAATGTCATACAATAAACTAACGTTATAAAATATGAACATAGTAATAGAGACGTGCTCATATGGAAACTTTAAATTTTTTAGCTACAATGCTTGGATTGTGCTTCATATTCGTTACTTTTAAGGTCAACATTTTATGTTAAATGTGTCCGTAAAAAATTGTTTTTGTCCATAAATTTTGTGGAGAGTTCTCATATTTGTCAGTAAATGTTTTTTTTTTTTGAGTTAGCAACCATTATGTCAACACACTTATCTTTTTTCGTAGTTGGTTAAAAGATAACATGTAAAGGATACATTCCAGTGTTACATAGATTTTCAACAAGAACGTTTAATAAGTGTTACTTATGACATTATAAATTAAACTTTCTGGCTTTAATCGAAATTAACGACCAATTAATGATGAATCGCGCTAACAATGAGCAATTGTTTGCTTATTTGTTTATAACTTTAAGACGCAAAACAGGATTAGGCTACAGGATCTTTCTTTCTTTCTTTTTTTTTTTTTTTTTTTAAAGTTAGTTTATTATATAATCTTGTCACTTATTTAAGGAAATTAATCCCTTATACACCAGCTTTCATTGTCACAGTTTTAATGCCTCTGGGCTTGATATCTTTATGTTTGTAACACCCTTCAGTTTCGTGTGATGTGTTGTGAAATTGTATTATGTGGTCAAGTGCACTTATCTTTTATTTTATTTTTGCTGATGTCATTGAGAAAAAATATTTGAAATTATTTGAAAGACTCCTCTAATCCAAGGTTAAGTAACAGTTTTAGCCTGACTTCATGAGGTGCGTGGCATCTAGGCCATGTTAAAGCCACAATAAAATTGTTGATTAATGAATATTGATATATATATATNTTTTTTCTATAGCTCATTATGAGAAAAAAAAACAATATTTAGGCAACCGTCCCCTTAGTACGAAAGGATTTATTATTTTTTGCCTCTTACCATCGCGGGAGAGTACTCAACAACTTCCCAAAATTTCAAGCTTCTACCTACACGGAATATTGGAGAATTAGTGTTGATTTAGATTTATATAGCCTATTTTAGGGGGAAAGAGGTTTTGGGCCTCCGGCCACCCATGAGTGGAAGTTTTAAAAATTTATATAATTATTTTCCTTATTACCATCGCGGGCTGTTACTAAACAACTACAGAAGGCTTTATACTTTTACCTACACAGAAAATGGGAGAAGCAATAATTTTCAGTTTTTAATGGCCCATTTCATAGAAAAACTACATTGGGGCCTCAGACATGCAGTAAGTGATAATTTAAAATATATATTCCCCTGTTACCATCGAGGAAATGTGCTCGACAACTTCATAAAGTTTAAAATTCTACATACTCGGCGAAAAGGACAATTAGTGATTTTCAATTTTTATAGATAAAGAGAAATAGTTTTTGGGACCCCGGCCCCACATAATTTGGAATTTCAATTTCCTTTTGGTCGTGAGAGGGCATTCAACAACTTCCTATATTTTCATGCTCCTGCCAACACGGAAGTTGGAGGATTAGTGATGATTGAGTGAGTGAGTTTTTAAAAACTATATTTGGGCCCCAGGCCCCCAGTAAGGGATATTTTAAATATGTTTTCACCTGCTACCATCGTGGAAGTGTATTTAACAACCCCCAACGTTGCAGGCCTTTACCTATTCGGGAAATAAGAGAACTATAGATTTTCAATTTTTTATATAGCTCATATATGAATAAAAGAAACTTTTTGGGGCTCCGGCCTCCATGAGTGTGTATTTCAAAATTCGTTTACACCAAATTTCGTCGTGAGAGGGTACTTAACAATTTTCCAAAGTTTTATGCTCCTACCTACACAGAAAATTGGAGAATTAGTGATTTTTAATTTTTATATAGCTCAAATTAGGAAAAAACGTTTTGGGGGCCCCGGCCCCCATGAGAGGGAAATTTAATATATTTTTTTTCAAATTATCGTCGAGATCATGTACTCTAAAAATTTCCAAAGTTTCATGCTTCTACCTACACGGGAAATAGGAAAATTTGTGATTTTCAATTTTTTATAGAGCCTATATAAGGAAAAAACTTTTTGGGCCCCCGGCCGCACATGAGCGAGATTATAAAAATTCTTTTCCGCCAATTTTCGTAGTGAGAGGGTACCCATCAACCTCCCAAAGTTTCATGCTTTGACCTACACGGGTAATAGGAAAATTGGTGATTTTATAGAGAACATATAAGAAAAAAATCGAGATTTTTAAAATTCTTGTCCGCCCATTTTTGTCGTTAGTGAGGACCCAACAACTGCCCAATGTTTCATGCTTCTACCTGCACGGAAAGTTGGAGAATTAGCGATGAATCAGTCAGTCAGTCAGTCAGGGCTTTCGTTTTTTTAGTATAGCTATATACTGTAAAGTAATGTTCGAACAGTGTTATAAAAATGTAACGGTTAATGACAAAAAAAAGAGAAAAAAAATATCCTTACCACATAAAAAAAATGTTTTTTTTATTCAAAGATTAAAGCACGAGAAAGACGAACGCAAAGAACCAAAATGGCATATGCACTGAGATTTAGCGTCTTCCACGCTCTACAACCACAACCCAGCGTATTCTTCCGTCGCGCGCCAAAAACTTTTTTGTTGTTTAATGTCCCATAAGGTTTTCGATAAACTTTAGCCTCAAACCCGTATGGATTTCCCGTATTGCAATCCACTGTTTATGAAATTTAAAAGATTGCGTGAAATGTATTTATATTATTATTGTCATGCTCACTTCATTACTTCATTTTTAAAAATAAGAATGGTTATTTAACGTAACCAAACGACCGTCTTGAGTTTAAAACTATTGAAATGAAGTTTAGTACTATTATTTTATAATGTTGTTCGTCCGTCGAGTCGACGAGGACCACTCTAGTCATCCGAGGGTTGCTGAGACTGGTTTTGCCTATGTGTGCGCAGATGGCTGAAGAGACCAATCCTGGCACGGAAGATTCTGGATCAGAAAGGACATGGGACGAGTGGGTTGTCTCCTGGAGGGTTGGCAGCACGGAACTTTCGGGCTTGCCTCTTCTTTTCTGTGGCGTTGATCCTGTTTACCTAGCATATCCTGGCACCGTCGTGGATAGGTTGGCGCCAGGTGGACCGGTCCATCACAGCTCCTTCACACATGTCTGCGGTTGATGGCAAACGCTTTCAGTGAGGCTTTCAATGTGTCTTTGAAGCGTTTCTTTTGTCCACTATGCGACCAATTGCCTTGCTGGAGCTCGCCATAGAAGAGTCTGTTTGGTAGTCTCGCATTTGGCAATCGGGCTAGGTGCCCTGCCCAGCGAAGCTGTGACTTCATCAGGAGGGTGAAGATGCTGGGGATGCCTGCTGTGGTCAGTATCAGTATGTCCGGAATTTTGTCCTGCCACTTTATGCCGAGGATCTTCCTGAGGCTTGTGTGAAAGTGGTTCAGCTTTTTAGCATGGCGTTGATATACGGTCCATGTTTCGCATGTATAAAGCAGTCTAGGGAGCACCACTGCCTTACATACTTTCCTCTTGGTCTGAATGTAATGCCTCTTATGTTCCAGACATTCGGGTACAACCTGCCAAAAAAGGAACCGGCCCTGGCAATTCTGACATTCACTTCATCATCGATGGTGAAATTTTGAGACAGTGTGCTGCCTAGGTATGTGAAGCGTTTCACTGCGTCGAGTTTCTGGGTGTTGCCAGTGATGTTGGCTCAACGTAAGGCTTTGCAGGCGCGGGTTGATAAAGGACTTCAGTCTTCTTTATGTTAATTGTCATACCAAAGGTTGTGTAGGCGATGGAGAACAGGTTAACACTGTGTTTCATGTCATCTTCTGAGTTGGTATTCAGGGCACAATCGTCAGCAAATAGCAGGTCCCTGATTGTGTCTGTCCTGACTTCGGTTTTTGCCTGAAGCCTCCAAAGGTTGAACAGTTTGCCATAATATGTACGGTACCTCAGTTTGACATCAACATCGTCGTTTTTGAAGGCCTCTGTCAGCATGGCAGAAAACATGATGCTAACCAGAGCTGGTCCCAAGGACGCATTTCATAATAAAGTATAATGAAATCGCATCTTCCAAACAAACAAACAAAAATAAAACAAAAAAAACAGTATAAACTACGAAATAAATCGTGAATCGAGCGATACACTAGCGAGGGAAACGGCGCCATTGCCGGAAGTCGAATACAACGTCTTTCACGCACTGAAGAGTTTTTACGTTCTGCGATTTCGTTTCTAAAGAGAGTTCTATCGAGGCACGCAATACCGCGCTTTGGCATTAGACTCAAAGCGCATTACCATGTTTCGGGGGAATTTTTAAAAGTAACATATTGACATAAACAGTATTTATAAATAAGAAATCAATGCCTTATCCCATTTTTAAAAAATTGTTTTTAAAATATTTATAAAAGACGGAATGACGCGTAATATTTATTATATTTTAATGGGAGCTAGTTAGGAACCACGAAAAGGAGTAAGTTGGGACCGGCTTATCCCTAGGACTCCCTGTAAATAAATTTAGATAAGCACTTACATTTATAGGTATTAAAGTTCAAAAATAAATTTTCTATTCCACAGGATAAGCATGATGATATGTTAATAGGACTTAAGTGTTCGGCAATTCGACTTGGGGATCAGACAAAGCCGTGTATGGCTGCCTTCACTGTGATCATGATGGGTGGTCTGACAGGCTCAGGTCTTCTTTGTGATATGATGTGGCCCTACTATTTGGCAGTTGGGATAACAGGAGCCAGATTGGGACAGCTGGTATGTTGCTTAGACACACCTGCAATTAGTAGAGCTAGAATTAACATTTTAATTCCATTTTTGAGGTGTGTCATTTAGAAATTTACATAAGGGATCGTCCCTATAGTACGTCACGTTTTTTTTTTACAATTTAACTCCTCCCTTCCCTTGGCACAAACTTTCACATATCTTGCACCCCCCCTCCCCAAAGTACGTTACACTTTCAAACAATTTTTTTTATTAACAAAATATTAAATAATAAAAACAAGATGACCCATGGCACAGCATAAATTGCAGACTTGCTCATCATAGATAGTGCAAAACCCGTGGGAGGGGGTGAGAGAACGGACACTAACAGCAGCATGAAGTAATGAAAAGAAAAGCGAGTAAACCAGGAGACATGTGCTCAGCGATTGTTGTTGCCTTCCCTCCATCCTTTACTACCATCCCTTGTCAATGACAAACTGGGATTTTCCGACTCTAGAGTTAAACATGTTCGCAAAAAAGAGGAAAAGAACAGGCGGATAAAATACCATTTTGTTTTTAAAAATTCCATCTAGGAATTGAGCCCAGGACTTTCCTTGTGCTAGGCGGACGATATAAACACTACA
This sequence comes from Radix auricularia, assembly GCA_002072015.1. Lineage (NCBI taxonomy): Eukaryota > Metazoa > Mollusca > Gastropoda > Lymnaeidae > Radix > Radix auricularia. The sequence continues at coordinate 353,075 of MUZC01004433.1, read as the reverse complement.
CTACAAATCATATGCTATTTTGTGAAGGAACAACGCTGTGTGAACGCAAGAAGCATTTTTGCCAACCCCCAGAAGCGTCACATATGGTGGATGTCACCCGGGGTGGTAGCTCATGAAGTCACCCCCTCACGACTTAACCCACAGAACTCCTCCGAGTTATCTAGTGCAAAATAACAGGAATATTCAGAATTTTACAATTCGGTGTCACCCCCCTAATGGTGTCACCCGGGGAGGCCCGCCCCCACCGCACCCCCTTGCGACGCCACTGCCAATCCCCCTCTCCTTTTTTTCTTGTATCCCACTCCGCTTGCCCACTGAAACCTTTCAACCCCTGGGGTCATTCGTCATGCTCATTTGTACATGGTCGTGTACGTGAGTTATATATAAGGATTTAATATAAAACACCGTGACGTCACACATGGCTGGAACCCCATTAACCCAGTCATATGTTCTTACATCCCCCTATCGGGAGCGTGACGTCATTTATGGTCGCCCCCTAATGTTTGTTTAGAAGTTTCCTGCAAGATGGCTTATGTTCACTCCTCAAGTTCTGTTTATCACTTTGTCCAGTTTCCTTAAATTGATAAGTCAAATTCGATCTTATTAATGGAAACCCCATTATGACTTCCCTCTTCACCTGTCATATACAGAAACCATTGCGTCCTAAGCTTATCTATGCTGTTTGTCTAGTCTTGCATTCTTATTAGAGTTTTAAATGTTGATAAGCGCTAGTTTTCATGGTTTCTTCAGGCAACCCATCCACGCCCGAATTACGGACGAGAAGAACGAGAATTTGTATGTTTTTGTTCTAGTATATGGAATAAGAGAGCTGTTTTATCCTTATGTCTATCCGATGGTTGTATTAAGTTATCTTGGTGATGTACTTCTAAATTAGAATTAATTGCTTTAAGTTTTAATGACTTAACTATTGGTGTTATTCTTGTCAGTTTTGAATATTCTCCAATAATGAATCTGGCCACTCTTTTTTGAAGTTTTTCTAGTTTATTAATTTTTTCTTTGGTTGATGAATCCCATACAGAAGATGCATATTGTTGTACAGGTCTCTACCCGAAGAGGTAGCATTTTAGTTCTTTATTCTTATTAAATTTATTAAAGTTTCTTTTTATAAAGTCCAAGGATTTAATTGCTTTTTAATAAAAACCATTTACATGGGGAATCCATGATATTTACTCATTTATTCCCATTCATAAGTATTTTGCACCTTTATTAGTTCTTTTCCATGAATGAAATATTTTGACTTTCTTTCTTTTTCTTTGTTACTTTTAACAGTTTACACTTTTCTGGATGGAAAGACATACTGTAGTTTGTTTTGACAATATACATTTCATATAAGTCCTTTTGTAAGATTTTGCTATCTGTGCTGATTTAAATTTAATTGTTCTATAGATTATACAATCACCAGCAAATAACCTAACTTTTGTGTCTGTTGAGATTTTGTTGGGCAAATCAATTATATGAATTAAAAAGATTAAGAGACCTAGCACAATTTCTTGAAGAATTCCTGAGTGTTGCTATTCCTGTAGGTCTCTCCTTTTTTTTTAAAATAAAGGGCCATAGTTTTAAATTATTATCTTTATAAATTCTCACAGTTGACTTACGTATCCCTTATGCAACAATTAACGTGCTCAGAATAGCTGATCTGAGAAAGGGGAGACGAACCAAACAAGGGTTCGGAATTTGCTCAGTAGTGATAAGGCAATAAGAAATAATGTGGGGCTCAAATGTATAATTTAATGAGAAACATTTATGACAGAAATTATGTGCATAAAATAATTTCAAAAGATAGTGGGTCATTTCTGTGAGCTTTTCAAGGGTGCAATTATCACCCCAGCATACCTATTCCTACTCAAAATATCAAAAAGGCACTATTTCAAAATTGCTCGAAAAGGAGCTTCCCTGTGCATTTAACTGTTACTTTCTCAAACTTGTTGATGCATTCCTTTTAATTTTTTTTTCACTACAACTACTTTTAAAAGTGCTTTATTAATAAGCCTAATTATTTTATTTCAGATATATTCTGTTGATCTTGACAATGCTGAAGATTGCGCCAAAGCATTAAATGGATTCTCCTATTTAGGAGTTGTTATATTCATTGGCATAGTGCTTGCTAATCTCTTAAAAACAAAAGAACAGATACCATTAAAAGAAAGCTCCCAAGAAAACTAGTTAAGCCTGATGTTGATCAATTTGCTTTTTCAACAACAACAAAAATCTATCCGTTTCAGATTTGCACTTGTTAAAAGTTTTTAATATCACAATATATAATTCGCCAGAAATTAAGACAACCACCAAGACGCCAGCAAGCAAGTATGAACTGTGATTGGTCATTCGTCTTAGTTATTTACTCTCGTCTTTTGCTTGTCCTAATTTCTGGTTAATGATATATATAGATGGAAAAAATAAAGTTGGAACATAATATTCATGATTTTAGACAAAATTTAAATCCTAAAAACCCATATAAACATCTTCATATTTACTTATAACTAACAAAATACTCGAATCGTGCAGCGGAAAAGTACGATTTCAATTAGAATTAATGCTTGCGTAAATACTTTCTCATTGGAAAAGTTCAATATAACAACTGACATTGGCGTCACACCAACAAAATAAGTACATTCATCGGTTTCATTTAGACCAGGAAAGCCGCCTACTAACTCTCATAAAAGATGGGGCTATAGAAAAGAAACTTTAGCATGGTGAAAGTTGTCAACCGGTGAGATAATTGCGTATAGATTTTATAACTGAAACCTGCTTAACTTTTGGACCATTATTTTCTAAAAATGACTCGTCTCAATCTTCTTTACTAAGTTTGATCGAGATAATCGATTGCTTCCGGAGCTATTCGCGGAAGCGAACACAAACATTTTCTAAAGTTTTTTGGCGATCAGTGACTAAAAATAACATAATTGTTCAGTTGATATAAGAAATAAAATGATATTTTGGGCCCCCGGAACCAAGCGGTGCAAGATGTTTGTTTCAAAACACCAATTGATTTCATTCTAGACAATGATGAATATACTTATTTGCCTACTTTTGTCGAGGTAGTGTGAAATCCAATGGTGAATAATATGACAATAAAGGCCTGCCGGGCGAAAATGGTACAAGATGTGCATGTCTCAAAAAGCCTAAAGATTTCTATCTAGATGGAGATACGTGTCTATATTGTTGAAAATCTAATGGGAAATAAAGTTTTAAAAGTTTGTGAATTTATTATTTAGGACTCCAGCCCAGAAGGAATAGACGTTTGGAGTTTAATACAATTTTAATAGGGGCCATCAAATTATTTAAAATCAAATTTGGTCAATAATCCATCCATTTACCCAGTAGCCACTGTTAAAAAAGAAACATTATATAATTCATTAAAAATCACATTCTGGGCCCCCGGCCGAAAATAAGTGGTATTTTAAAAACTTGTTTATGCCATTCAGAAACCTTCACATGAGCGTAAATAAAAACTTGCCAATGTTTTATGTCCATTTGAAGAATAAAATAATATTTATACGGATTTAAATTAACTACAATATGCGCCATCCATTTACAGAGTTTCCAAAGTTAAAAAAATATTTATTTATAGCTCATAATGGGGGCAATACATCTGGGCATCCGGCCCCTAATGGGTGATTACGTAAACATTTTTTTTTCTTTTTAGCGTCCCAGGAGTGTACTCAACATTTTCCCAATTTTCATGATTGGAAAACCTGTGACGAATGAGTAAGTCAGGCCTTTGTCTTTTATTGAATATTCAGTGGTACCTCTGGATTCGAATGCTTCAAAATACGAAAAATCCCAGATACGAAAGGCCACTCGAATAATACCAAAAAACACGAAGCTAGCAACATTGGGCAACCATCAGTCTTGCGCAGATCAATGACATTTGCCAGACTCATTTCATAAACAATTTAAGATGCATTCCAAAAAATCTTCCTTGGATCACCATTCACTAACAGACCATTATTAAACCACGATTTTAAAAAAAAACATTAAATTAGTCCTGACTAACTGATTCACTGACTCATCTTTAATTCTCCAACTTCCCATATAGGTAGAAGCATAAAACTTTGGAAAGTTGTTGAGTACCCTCTCATGACGAAAATTGGCGAAAATGAATTTTAAAATTCCCGCTCACGTGGGGCCAAAAACTTTTTTCGTAGTATGGGCTATATACAAATTGAAAATCACTAATTCTCATATTTCCCGACTTGGCAGAAGCATGAAACTTTAGGAATTTGTCGAGGACACTTCTGCGATGGTAACAGGTGAAAAAATAATTAACCTATCATTTATTAGGGGCCTGAGGCCCAATATTAGTTTTTTCCTAATATGAGATATATAAAAACTGACAATCACTAATTCTCTCATTACTCGTGTAGAAACTTAGGGAAATTGAGGAGTGTATACACCTGAAATGGTAACATGCATAAAGATTATTTTAATTATCACTTACTGGGGACCGGAACACAAACTTTTTTTTTCCTAATATTAAAAACTGATTCATCCCTAATTCTTCAACTTCCCGTGCAGGTAGGAGCATGGAACTTTAAAACGTTGTTTGGTACCCTCTCAATCTCATGACGAAAAGTGGCGAAAAAGAATTTTAAAATTCCCGCTCATTTCGGGCCGGGGCCTAAAAAACGTGTTTTTTTTTCCTTATTTGGACATTATAAAAATTGAAAATCACCTACTCTCATATTTTCTGCAAAGTGCGGGTATTTTGCTAGTATAATCTATAAAATTAACTTCGAAAACCTGTGACCCAAATTTTTTTTTTCTTACTCTTTCACTCACAACTTTTTATTTATAATAATTATGCGTATATTGTTTATGATTTTAAAAAATAAATAACGAAAACAATACAATGATTTTTAATTTTATTGCCATTTATCATGCAAGTGTTTATTCATTTTGATTTCATCAATTTATTTTCATCCATCTTATATTATTATTGACTTATTTGTATATTATCATCATTTCTACATTATTTTAATGGTAGGATGGAGACCGACGTCCAGAAGTGTTTCGGTAGTATTCTGTAGTTTATGCATTATTTTTTTAGTCTACTTCCTGTTTTAAAGTTGCAGTCCTCAATTACTTAAAAATGTACCCCTTACTATTTCTGTAGTTGTGCTCATAGGGCCTCAAATTATGTAAATATTTAAGATACAACACTTTCAAAAAATAAAATTGTGTGTCTTCTAACCTCGATTTTACTTGTTGGTTGTAATTTTGTCCCAAACAATGAGCATGAGTACATTGATATTGAGAAAAATTCTAGTTTTATTTCTTAATCATAAAAATTATTTTAACAATTTTTTTAAACAACTTCACTTCTCGTTAACAAGCCAAATAACTTTAAGCTTTGGAAATGAAACAAACAAAAATAATGTAATTTTTTAAAACAAGAATTTTAGAAATATACATCCAGATTTTAGCATGGAACAACAAACTGTACCGTGTGCAGACATGTTGTCATTGGAAACCATTTACCTTCAACCTCATTTTGACTTCAATTATTAAAGATCTTGACAAATAATGATAAATGTATCCATTAATATTCATCTGAAAATAACAGGTGTTTTCATTCAACTTTATATCTTGCCGTGAAAGGGCCATGGGGCCCTTAATGTCATATTTTAATAATAAAAGCTATAAAAAAAATCAGCTTATGTGTTAGCTACTGAGTAGATGAAAGGATCTAAAAAGACTTTGTAAACTTGGTAGCTTATATTAAAATAATTAAGGGCACTGAACTTCAAATGTCAATTTTTTCGCGTCAGGGGGCCCTAATGTCTTTTTCTTAAATGTTTAACATATTTTTCCCATTTAATTATAAACCATCTTTAGAAATAGATCCATTTTGAAAATTAATTAAAAATGAACACGTTTTTTAATTTGAAATCTTTCACGGAATGTGCCCGGGGGGCCCCTTAATGTGTTTTCCCCTTATATCTATCTACATATATAAAAATCAAATTATGTATGTATGTTTTTTGTCTATTAAAACTGACTAAACCATTCACCCGATCCCGATGATACTTAAGGAAATTGTTGATTATGCTTCCGGGATGGCTTTGTGAAAACATTCTTTTACTAAATCATTAGGTGCCGGGGGCCCTAATTATTTTTGTCCAAGCTATATAAAAATTAGTTTAAGCATCGGCTACTTGGAAAATGAATGGATCTTGACCAAACTTAGTGCATACATACTTTATAGCCCACATATAATACCACATGGTTTTGAACTCCTAATGTCAATTACTTTTGGACCGGGGGCCCAAAATCTTTATTTTCGTACACTTTTAATACTTTATTTCCTTTATGATATAACACTACCTTGAAAGATATTGAAAAATGTATTTATTATTATTTAGGTTGAAATAATCATGATATTAAACTTAATTTCGTGCACCGATTGGGCCTGGGGGCCCTTAATTTCATTTTTGCTTACATCTGCTATGTAAAAATTATTTTTAATTGTTAGCTTCTGTGTAAACCAAACTTTGTATTAAAAATTTGATAGCCAATTTTAAAATACTATAGGACACTGAACTCCTAATGACCATTACTTCGGGGCCGGTGTAACAGGCCAGATTAAACCCCTGACCAGAATATACCCGGGTATAATCTGGCCTAGGCCAGAATATACCCCCGGGGTTAAACTGGCCTAGGCCAGAATATACCACCTCAGGCCAGAATATACCCCTTTGACAACATGGGAATATATAGTAAAAAATGATGAATCAATTTTTTTGACTTTCTCTTCATGTTTCTGCTCTGTTAGAGAAATCAAACCATTTTCTTAAGTAGCAAAATTGTTTTAATTAAAATAAAATAATAATTATTAAAATATTTTACGATAAATGAAAGGAGCATTACATTTTATTTGAAAAGGATGATGTCGTGGTCTCGTTTTTAAAATATGAAATCTTACATAATTTTTACGATACAATATCAATGAAAATATATTGGAATCAGCATTTTTCTTCTTTTTTTTTAAATTGATTTTACATTTATTAACTTAAGCAACCACTAAGGGATTATTTTAAAACAATAATTTGAGAGTCGTTAAGTTTTTTGCTTTTCAAACGCGTGCAAACACTTAGGATTCCTTACGCGTATCATATCTTAACATTTAAAGACACTTATCTTATCTTATCTGCAACAGACGCTCCTTCTATACACAAGATTATTGTGTCCTACGTTTATCTATGGTTTGTGTCTAGTCCTGCACTCTTATTAGTATTATTAGAGTTTTAAATAATAGTAAAGTGTTGGCTTTCCTGGTTTTTACTCAAGCAACCCATACCACGACCGAATTCCTGACGGGAAGAAAGAAAACTTGTATGTGTTTGTTCTTGCATACGAAATAAGAAAAGTTTTTTTTCATTCTCATGTCTATCTGAGGGTTGTATTAAATTTTCTATGTGTTGTATTTCTAAATTATAATTAATCGCTTTATGTATAATTACTATTTTACTCTTGGTTCTTCTATCCTCTAGTGTTTCAAGGTTTAATGATTTAACTAATGGTGTTACTCGTGTGAGTTTTGAATATTATCCAGTAATGAATCTTGGAGCTCTTTTTTGAATTTGTTCTAGTTTATCAATGTTTTCTTTGGTGGATGGGTCCCATAAAGTAGATGCATATTCTAGTATAGGCATAGGTCTCACTAGGGTGAGGTAGCATTTTAGTTTAATATCTTTATTACATTTTTTAAAGTTTCTTTTTATAAAACCTAAAGCTGTGTTTGATTTTTTGATAATTTCACTTACGTGGGGATTCTACGATAGTTTCTCATTTATTATGACTCCTAAGTATTTTGCATCTTTAGTTTGGGTTAGTTCTTTTCCATGAATGAAATATTTTGAATTTATTCGTTTCTTTTTCTTTGTAACTCTTAGCATGTGACACGTTACTGGGTGGAAAGACATACTCCTGTTAGTTTCTCATTTTATTAATACACCTAATTCTTTTTGTAAAATTATGCTATCTTGTTTCTGTTGAGATGTTCGGTAAATCATTGTATAAATTAAAAATAGTATGGGACCTAGCACAGTTCCTTGTGGAACTCATAAGGTAACCTTTAATGGTGCAGATTTAGTTAGATCCATTAATTATTACAGTTTGCTCCCTACCCAAATGGAAGTCTTGGATCCAGGAATGTAAGGGACCCGAAATTCCAAAGAATTTAAGTTTTTTAATTAAACTAAGGTGGTGAACTTTGTCAAATGCCTTTGAGAAGTCTAGTAATATTGTATCTATTTGATCCTTATTGTCTAAGCCCTTTGATAGTTCATGTATTAGACCTATTAATTGTGTTTCACGTGATCTGTTTTTTCTAAAGTCATGTTGATGTGGGCATAGTCCATTATATTTGTCAAGGTGATCAATTATTCTACTATATATTATGTGTTCTAGTAATTTACAGGTGATATTAGTAAGTGATACATGTCTGTAATTACCGGGGTCTGATTTATCACCTTTCTTAAAGAGTGGAGTTACGTTGGCTAATTTCCGATCTTGAGGCACTTTGCCCTGGTTTAGAGAGGCTTGAAAAAGAACTACAAGGATTGGGGACAGTTCCTTGCTTAATTCTTTTAGTAACCTGGCAGGCACTTCATCTGAGCAAGTAGCTTTGTTTATTTTAAAGTTTTTAGGAGTGAATGTATACCTATCTCATCTACAGTTATGTTACCTATTTCTTCCACTTTATTTAATTTATTTACTGATGATTATTACGTCCTACACATATAATTGATTAATGTCTAGTCTTGCATTTTTATTAGAATTTTAATGTTGATAAAATAGTGGTTTTCTCAGTCAATCCATTCCATATTTTGATTCAATGAGTCATGTAGTTCTTATGTAATACCAGTGTTTATGTGTTGAATTACTCTATTTTACTTCTGAGTAGGATGTGATTGTCCTCTGCTCCTGTCAGAATGTAACTTATGAACCTGAAGTAACCACCCTTTCAAATTTATCCTTTAATATGCAAGTTTCGGTTGTTCAATATCTCGAGGGGGGCCATAAAATACAAACTTGTCAAAAGTGAGGCCAAGAGTTGTTCTAAGACGCTTTCTTCTTGAAATTTTTAGTGGATTAAAAGTAATACAGGTAAAAATGAATTGCAATGATTTAAAAAATATAGTTAATTTGCTTTATTGGAACAAAGGTTTCTTTTGAAATTCTTAAGACGCGCGAAAGTAAACCGAGCGTCAGATTAAGGTTCGGAAATACGACAAGCAACATCGGGGAAGTCAAACTATGTTTATCACACTTTTAGTCTTGTCATATTCTGGTATTTTTTAGATCAGCCTATATTTAGATACATTTTTTAAGAGGGTGGATGGGGGGAGGCGCTATGCAATGTTCATTATTTCAAAAACAAAATGAATATGGGCCTAAACTGTTGTTGCCAGTAATTTATGAGAGTAAAAAACAAACAAACAAAACTTTCATGCATAATATTATTCAAATTTAAAAAATATATTTATAGCCATTCTCAAAATAATTGAACATAATGATTTGATTAATAAGCGAGTTCCACAAAATAAAGTTTTGCAAGCGTTTGAAAATCTACAACTATAGTCTATATCTCGCTTAAATTATTTATTTTTCTATAATCAATCTATGTATTGCTTGAATTATTCAATTTTGTTTTAAAAAATTAAAAAATAAAAATAATAATAATTTCTTTTTTTAAAAGACAGCAACAACAACAAAAACGAAAAAAAAAAA
>MUZC01004433.1:289156-339420 GCA_002072015.1 Radix auricularia | reverse complement strand
GGGGGGGGGTAAATATAAGGTATATGTAAGGGTTTTAGAGCTTTATGACAATATTTAAATTTTTTGTCAAATTACCTACAATGTTATGTGACAACGTGCCCACATATTAGCTATATAATGACATATTGATATATTGCATTGGTAATGTTAAGGTATTAATAAATGTACGAAGTGTTATGATGCCTTATGACCATGTACTTTTCAGCAGTCTTGGTATACAGGACATTGTCATTACGGTTTTAGAAATTTAATAATTTTACAACGGTTGGGGTGAGTGGTCAGTAACAGGCGTAATACAAGACGTCATGACCCGTATTCATCTTGTCGGCATCCTTCCGTCTCGCAAGACGATGGTGCTTCACCGTTGGTCTGAGGTGCATTTCCTCGTGTGGCTGTGCAGTCCTATCTTTGATTGACAGTCTTTACCACAGCTTTTGCACACGAAATCTGTGATTCCCAATATTTTGGCCTTTCTCATAGATCTTTCTTCCTTCGCTCCTTGGCTACTATGACGCCTTCCTTTACAACTGTGCGCCGAGTAGATCGGTCTTCTGCCTTACACTCCCAGTCGTTTGTGCGTACTCTGGCTGCTTTCATAGCCCTTTGGCATTTTTAAATCGCAGACGTGGGTGACCCGTCTTCCTCTTTCCTGATCCCAGTTCTCCATATAGAAGGTCCTTTGAGATGTGGCCAGAGCTTATTCTTTTTACATGTCCTAGCCATCTCAGGCGTCTTTCACTAAAGATTGATAAGATGCTTTGGATATTGGCACACATCAGGACCTCACTATTTAGCACTTTATCATTCCATTTAATGCGAAGGATGCGACGCAGGCACCTCAAGTGGAAGCTATTAAGTTTACGTTCATGGGATTTTTAAGTGGTCCATGTCTCGCTACGGTATAGCAGCGTACTGACGACGCAGGCTCGATAGACACACAGTTTGGTTTTCTCCGTTAGCTTGGTGTTTTGCCAGCACGTTTATTTAGTTTAGCGATTGCGGCAGCTGCCTTACAAATTCTGCTGTTTATTTTTTTCCTCAATGGACTGGGTGTTGGAGACTTTGGACCCCAAGCAGGTGAAGCTGTCCACAACCTCTAAGTTTTCATCTTCGATACTGATGGTAGGAGGAGAACTTGTTATTGCAGTCATTTCTATCGCTCTTGTTCGTATATAATGTCCCTATATTTGCATCATGTAGGTCCTGGGGGGGTGTAGTCCTGTTCCCAGTAGAGGTTCAGAAGCTCGTGCAAAGGTTGTAGTCATGCTGTCTTGTCACTCTTTAGAGCTTCTGGTTGTATGTCATCATTCTCAAGGGTTTTTCCACAAGCTAAGCAGTCAATTGCTTTGCTAAACTCTTCCTGTGTGGGCACGACTTCAAGTTCTTCCATGGGCGGCATAGCGAGACGTCATCTAGAGCGGTGCTGGATACTGTGGTAACTGTTGCATACAGTTACAGATAATGCTCAACCCACCTTTTAGCTGCGCTGCCTTGTCTTGGATAATTTCTCTACTCTTTGACTTTTGGGGGACAACTTTTGACGTCAATGTGCCAGTAGCTTTTTTGATATTTTCGTAAATGGCTTTAGCATTCTCCATGTCTTCAGCTGACTGTGTGCTGGAGCAGAGGATAAGCCAGTAGATATTGGTGCATTGACGTGCGACGTTTTGGGCATGTGACTTGGTTGCTTTTAAGGCATGCAGCTGGTCGGGTGGAGGCTTTTCCTTATAAGCCATCATAGCTTTCCTTTTGGCTTCAGTGACAGGTTCCAGCTCGTCCCAATGTGCATCAAACCAGTCCGTGTTTTTGTGGGATTTTTTTTTAAAAAGGGGCCCACACGTACCTGCTATTCAGGGGCCCCAACATTTCTAGCGGCGGCCCTGGTTGTTAGTAATCTTTCTTATAAAACTATCTTTTCGGTGAACAAGAAAAATATCGGCCATTATGTTTTTATATGGTGCCGATTTTAGGCGAAAATGGGAACGGTTTAACGCTGGTAGGCGAAGGCTACAGTGAACAAATCAATGATTTTCCAAACATAATTAATATGGTAAACATGCGCGATTCAGTCCGAGTACATTATGGTAACTAAATATGACATAATTGAGACAATAAGCGGCTTACCGGTGTTGGAAGAGACACAGTAAATTCCCCATCGAACATCTTGATGCATGAAAAGGGATATCATCACCGTAAGACTATTATTGGACGATTTTCGATAACAAAATTCATTTGTTTTCCGATTACTGTCAAGTAAAACGAGTAATTCGGGGGTCTCTGTGAAACTAATTAAAATTTTCCGGAAAATAATTTCCGTAAATGTACGACAAGCGCAGAACAATGCGCGAACGAGTATAAATGCCTGACACTATTAGATCTACTAGTGCTTTGTACTCATTGATTCATTCATAAAAAGTGGACCTATTGGCTGGAATTAATTATGAATCAAAGTTGAATGTTCAAAAGGAGTTTCTAATTTTATTTGTAAAATTTTATAGAGCAGAGATCACTTTGTCATGAGTTATATGTACATGTAGGTCATAATAGATATGCGAACTGGAACTTGTAAACACATCAGAACTTTGTTTCAAGATAAAGGTTACTATTGATAAAAAGTTTTAAAAGTTATTAATATTTTTTTTCTCTAAATAAAGAAATAATACTTTTATTTATTGCATAGATCATTGGTGCGCAACCTGTTTTAGGCCCTACAAGCACACCTACAGAAATATTAAGTAAAAATGTATCCGAGGGGTACATTTTTACTTAATTGAGAACTGCAACTTTGAAACAGGAAGTAAACTAAATAGTAATTTAAAAAACTACAGAATACTACCGAAATACTTCCACGCGTCTGTCTCCCTTCCTACCAAAAAAAACCCATATCTTGGTCGAAAATCCTAGTGCTGGCAGCGTTGTAGCTAATGAGGGCAATTCATGAAGTTTAGCAGCTTAATACTGAAGCGCGCCAAAACCGCGTGTGCACACATATGCTTGCTCTGTGTAACACGTCGGTCAACTTTATTTATTATTAGCTACTATAGTACACACAAATACAGTGGCGTAGCTAGAGGGGGGCGGTGGGGGTGGTCCGCCCCGGGCGGCACACATTTTGAGGGCGGCGTTTGTGGGCAGTTAAAAAGTACAGACATTTCCGACAACCGCCCTTTAATTTTTTGAAGGGGTAAAACCAAGGGGAAACAAAAATATTCATAATTTTGAGTCTTAAATAATGGGTCACACAACATTTGTTTGATTACATATTGGTTGTTATAACTAGCGCAAACTCGTTAAAAAATTTAAGATCGCTCAAAAAAGTATCGGTATACGTAACAGATATATGAAAACAACACACAAAATCACTTTACCGCTGTGCCCGAAAATATGTGCTATTAATATCGCCACGGCAGCTTTTGCGTGATATTTCCACATTTTTACTTCCAAGTAGTAATTTATGTTACTGTTTCAGTTTTCATAAAAGTATTGTAAGGGAATTATTAAAATTTAAAATTATTTCGTTTTTATTGCATTAAAGTAGCACAAATTGAAATACGGATATTTAATAAAATGTTACGTCTATCCAATTGAATTAATGTGCAAATAATTTGAATTATGACAAGAACATGAAAATATTCAAATGTCCAATTAATTAACACCTCAGTAGGCATATATTATTAAAATTGACATCTGAAGAACAAACTAGTAAAACGAGATCAGATGCTGGAATTCTATTTGATTCAATGCGACCTTTTTCTTTTCAATGTTTTATGTTATCTCAATTTATCGAAACTCGTTTTTTGGTTGTTGTTGTTTTTTTAATCAATGCAAACTCATTTCATGAAACAAAGCGATATGCTAATAAAAACACTGTTATATTAGCCAAAACAATTTGTGAAGAAAAATGAGTGGTGAAAATTCAGAAGACGTGGTTATATCTTAAGAACAAGAAGTGCAACGAGAATTGTTTTTATCAATGGATAGAATTTAAAAGAAAACAAAAGAACGCTGTAATCAAGTTCATATCCTTGTAAGAAAAAATAGTATATAATACCATATAAACCTTGTAACTCATTGTAACCTACATAATGACAAATGTGCACATCAAATAAATTAATGTTTTGGCCTTGATAGAGCAAATTTTGATATTGAAAGAAAAGGATCTCAGATTTATAGCTGTACCTACACTACTAGAAGAGGCATTACGTTAGAAAAACGAGGGGAAAGACCTTTTTATCTATTGAAATTTTTTTAACAGTATAGACTGGAAAGTTATATTTATATACCCAACAGAAAATTGTAATTTTGCTAAGAATTTTCTCAACTATTGCCATGAGTGTTGCTAGTTGTGAAAGGAGCCTCTCCAAACTGAAATTAATTTTAAAAAATTATCTTCGTTTCACAATGAGTGATTTATGACCATAAAATATAGCAATATTGACCATAGAACAAAATATAACAAATAATTTGAAAATTTGATAGCATAATACACGATTTTCTACTATGAAAGTTAGTAAAGTAAATGTATAAATATGTATACAATTTCTTTGTAAAAAAAAATCATTCATTTATAAATAAAAAATAAGAGCGTATTAATTTGGTAATGTTTTTGGAATGTGTTGCCTCGTTGAAAAGGGGGGGGGGCTGGACCTGCGACCTTAGTAACTTTCTGGTGGCTTTTAAAAAAGTATCTTGTATTTTTATAAGTGTGTATTTATAGGTATATCATTTTATTTTTATGCGGCCTCTTTTATTATTGTTTACTTAAGAATGGTATGCAATGGTAAAAATGTTTCCCACCTTTATTTCTCTTCAATTGTAATTGTTTATTCATGTTCATTTAATTCATAAAACCCCATCATATGAATGACTTCAGGGGTCAGCCATAAATGACTTCACGTTATTTTGGATGATTTTTTACCCCTCACCCCTCGTCACACGTCATCATAAAAACATAGACCCGTTTTTCCATATGACGTCACAAAGCGTTGGCCATTCTTCCATAAAACCGTATTTTCTATTTAAAAATGAGCATGTTTCAAATCAATTTTTAGTCATTTGAGTATGTTTTTATTGTAAGGCTGCACTATAATATTGTAACACACGTGAAGCCATGTAAAACGTCATTAAATAAAGTGTCATTAATCAAATATTTAAGTTACGCGTTTTTGGTGTGACGTCACATTTGTTAAACATTCCCTCTCGTCACAAATGTGGCAACTCCCCGCCCGGGGCGTGACGTCATGTATGGATGGCCTCTGAAAAGGGCGGCAACTTGGAGACCGCCCCGGGCGGCAAAAGTCCAAGCTACGCCACTGCACAAATACATATATGTTTGTGTGCATCACTCTTAGCTGGCAGCTGCACCAGAAATCCAGAGAAATTCTTAACATAGCAGTGAATAAACATTTAATGAAAACGATTAATTGTATCATAGTTATACAGCTTGTATACTTAGTTATAATTACCGTATAATATTATCCGTGCCTCATTAGTGCTCATCATGTCGATAAAAAGGAAAAGAACATTGGAAGAAGAGAAGCGGGGTTTTCATGTACATTGGGAGTTAGATTTGTTTATGGCAGGCGGCAGAGACAGTGAAGCATTGCATGCAATGTCTAATCTGCGGGTATGTTGTGAAAATTGTCAAAGGGGACAATGCCAAGCAATATTTTCGCCGACGTGATTCACACAACTCTGTAAAGTTACAATGGTATCCAAGGAAGATCTGCTTGGAAAATCTAAAGACGAATGTACGACAACAAACTTCGGTCATGTCTGCTTTTGTTAAGACTTTGAATAAGCGCAGTGAAGCTTCATGTCAAGTGGCCTATCGTCTCGGTGTCACTAGAAAGCCTTTTTCCGATGGAGATCTGGTGAAAATTTGTACCATGGATGTTGTTAATGCATTAACCCGGGTAAGGAAACGGATTATTCTTTGATCCCTCAGTCATGTGATAAAGTGCAACGACGTCAAAGTAATATTGCCGAGCAGCTGAAGCTCTCCGTGATTAACAAGGAGGACAGCCTGTTTGCATTGGCTGTTGATGAATCTATGGACAATTCAGATTCAGTGCCGCTACTCCTATTCATTCGCTCCCTATCCTCAACATTCAAATTGTCAGAATCTGCTTTTCATGGAGCCATTCATTACTCAAACTCGAGGAGAAGACATATTTTTGGCAGTTAAAAAAGCTTGCATCGACTCGCACGTTCATCTTAAGAATCTTTGAGAAGCATCTGCTCTTCACCACAACCAATTCATATAAATTATTCATACAAAATATTCGTCGGCTGAAGATATTTTGTACCACACCAGCGATCTTTGGTTGTCTCAGAGAGAAACATCGCGCCGTGTTCTGCTGCTACGAAAAGAAATACTGGTATTTTATGCCACGAAAAACAAGGGCTGCCCACTATAGAACTATGCCTTCTTAATATCTCTAGCATTCCTTGTAGATTTGTTATTTTGTATCAACTGCCTCAATGAGTCTCTGCAAGGCAAAAGAACAACAGTTTGCCTCATGCACAGAAGAGTACAGGATTTCTATGATAAATGTCGTCAGCTTAAACGTGTGCATCGAAAATAAACGAAAATATTAAATTCCGGCTATGTCCTTTTCAGGCGTCCTCGAAGTGCTGTGCTGGAAATCGCAGACGATTTTCAGGATTTCGACAGTATCTCAGAAAATATGAGACTCGTTGCTTCTCCACATTTGATTGAGACAGAGAGTGCGCCGTTGGATGTTCAAATGGAGCTGATCAAACTAAATAATAATGCGCTGTTTGTGAAGAGATTCGAGGACAAAAACGATCTATTGGAGACATGGAAAGTAACTGTGGAGTTTCCAAAGCTTCGCGAAATAGCAAGAAACACTCTAGTACTGCTTGGAAGCACTTACATGTGCGAAGCATCATATTCACGAATGAAATATCTCAAGAACAAATTTTGAACACGACTGATGGACACCAATCTAGCGTCAGGAACACTACTGATGATCTCCAGCGAGTGCCCGGACTTTGCGCGACTCTCGGCGACTCTTTCTGGACTCTGGACTGCTAAGTTACATGGACAGTGTTAGTGGAGCAGCTTATCACTTATTGAATTATTGTGTTCTCAATATACTAATGCCACTTAAAAATATCCTTATGCTATACTTGTGTGACATGCATGAGGTTAGGACACTGTTAGATTTATTCGACAATGTTCAATACAGTAGAAATAAAAGAAATATCGATTGAAATGTTTTAGTTTGTAATGAAGCACTGTTGTTTGCCTACAATACATTATGATTATGTCATTATTATCTCGTGTTGACTATTTCGAGAGGTAAATTTTTTATAGTGACCGTTTCGATTTTCAGTAAAAATTGTTTGGCGGCCGTAACAAAAGTAATCTTTTTTATGCGGCCGTCATTGGTCCAAATGTTGCGCACACCTGGTATAGATCATGAAAATAGCATCATTATTAAAACGAGAGAAAAAATGTATGACGCAAATAGTGGAATTGAGGTCACAAAATGTAGGTTAATAGTATGGGTGTATTGGATTCAACTTTTTTAAAAACCGCATCCGGTCTGATTTTGCCGGATTTATGAATTGAAATTCGACCGAAGCAGGAGTCAGATTTGTAAACATAGTTGAATTCCGGATTTGCAGGAGCTGGAGCTATTATGTTTTTATATATTTTATGGCTCTACCGGCCAGCCGGAATTATTAAGTAAATTTCTGCCGGAGCCGAAATCAGGTTCAATCCATTTTTAATAGTAGGTTATTACTTCTTGAAGTACTCGGTATCGGCAAAACATGACAGCCCCTACTCGGCACTCGGCGAAACATCATATTCGGAAAACCCCTAGTTATTTTACGTTTTTTAAAAACCGCATCCGGTCTGATTTTGCCGGATTTATGAATTGAAATTCGACCGAAGCAGGAGTCAGATTTGTAAACATAGTTGGATTCTGGATTTGCAGGAGCCGGAGCTATTATGTTTTTATATCTTTTATGGCTCTACCGGCCAGCCGGATTTATTAAGTAAATTTCTGCCGGAGCCGAAATCCGGTTCAATCCACTGTTAATAGCAGGTTAATTACTTCTTGAAGTACTCGGTATCGGCAAAACATGGCAAAAACTCGGCACTCGGCGAAACATCATATTCGGTACATCCATAGATATTTTACGCTTGATTAGTTTTCAATTATTTTACTAAATATAAGTGTTTATTTAGCAATTAATTCGTTCAAAGTTTGTACATAACTTAATATTTTCATACAGTTGAATGTTTCGTACGTAATGCCGCAATATTTTCTGCCATCCGTTCTCCTCCCTTACCTACTTCTACTACACTTTGCCACATCGCCTCTCTCAAAAGGTACATTTGTATAGACTGCATATTCTTTTTCATTTATATTAATCTGTTTTCATTATTTTATTATTTATTTATTTTATTTACGATGTGTACATTTAAAGATTGCAGAATTCTACTTTGTTTTTTAATGTTTTTCAATTTTTAATGCTGTTTCTGTGTCTCATGGAATAGATTAAGATTTTACAACAAAAAATTAGTTAGAGATATGAAAAATCCAAGATACAAAAGCAACCCGGAACGGATTAATTTCGTATTTCGAAGTACCACTTTCTAAAAAAATTCTGAGGTCGAAGCGACAAGGTCGAACCGTCCTGGGGTCAAAACGTCCTGTGATTGGAACGTCATGGAACTTGCCGCATGGGTTTTACATAATAGCAGTGTTAAGTGAACAAACACTTTATTTTGATGGAATTTTATGTATTTTTTTAAAAATATTTATTTTATTACATGTAATTTTTTATTATGGAAATTTTTGCTACCTTGATGTTATTTTTCATTTTTTTGCAGACCACGATCAGAAACACATGACGATTCTTTAAATAAAAAAGGCCGTATAATAAAGGTTGATCAGTCAACCCAATCCATGCCCAGATTCTAGACAGGAAGAACGAGTATTTGCCATTTTTAAAAAAATAAGCAGAACTCGGTGACATTCTTTAATGCACTTACCAAGTGATCGTTTATGAGTACAATACAGGGGCGGATTAAGACTGCACGGGGCCCCTGCCTGCAATCGAACGGGGGCCCTATCCAGCCAGCGTCCCTTTAAATAAAATGATTGCTAGCAGCTAATATAAGTATAAGACTGTAAATAAATATTAATCATGAAAAAAATAAAAACGAACACGAAGTAATAACTTTTTGAAGTGTTCGCCGGTATGTTACAATTGAGTGTGAAGAGGAAAAATAAAATAAAAATCTTTCACCATTGGGAATTGTTTCCGACATCACTTGCATAACAAGCCTAAACTCTTCCACACGACCAGCTGAGCTAATCAAAGATTCAGAAATTTTAAAAATATAAACCATATTTTATAATATCTTTTCTTAGTGAGCCAATCAAAATAAATTTTCCGATTATTTTCGAATATCATGTCTGATGAGCGATCCGTTTAATAGAGAAGATTTATCAATTTTTTAAAATGTATCATATTTTCAAGAGTTCGTGCAAACATGTGTACACTTTTATTATAAAATATAAAAAGTTTGGGGGCCCCATAACCGTCGGGGGACCCTGACTATAGCCATGGGTGTATTCAGGGGCGGGCAGGGTGGCATTTGTCCCCCTCCCTACATTTGAGAAAAATGTCATAAATTTTTTACAATAAAACTGAACTAAATTCCCTGCAAGTTAATTACATTGAAGTTAGTGCACACATCAAACATTACAAAAGAATTATATCTGTAAATATAACTGATTACATTACTGATTGTTGTACATAAAATGTCTGTCCCATTTTTAGCAAAAACACGCCAGCATTTATATTTATGTGTCATTGTAGTTTCCAGGGGCGTATTTGGGGGGCCAGGGGTGAATTTCCCCCCCCCCCCCCATTTGAGAAAAATGTCATAAATTGTTATAATATAACTGAACTAAATTCATTGCAAATTAATTACATTGAAGACAGTGCACACATCAAACATTAAAAAAGAATTATATCTGCAAATATGACTGATTGTTGAAAATAAAAATTTTCCCATTTTTAGCAAATATACGGATGCATTTATATTTATGTGTCCATGTAGTTTCACATAGCAAACGAACATTTTGTTTTAGCTTTGCGGCGGTCCTAACCATTGAGACTCGTAAGCGGGGTGGCGCCGAAGTGATAGCGAGTCGAAGTAGGGAAAATTCCACCCCTCCCTCGGGAGGTCAACTTAGTGGGAGGCGTTTTCGACCTAGTGTCCTGGACGCCCAGGCGGCCGCTTCTAGAAACGACCGCTCCGGGGGGGGGCTTCTCAGCATACGCCCCTTAAGGGGCCAGAGAGCTGGGGGGGGGGTCCGGGAAGCCCCATGAAGAGCGCAGGCTCGGGACTGCCGAGATATACTTGGCACTACAAGATACAATTGACAAATGATTACCAAGAACTTCATCTCCAGATTGCACGAAACTCTAACAGGTCATAAAAATTACCAGAATTTAATTCTTTTCCACAAAGTGCTAAATCATGCATGCCGCAAAATAGGATTGTAGAAATGATGGGACCCAGTTTGTTGCGATTTTCTTGAATTTGTCTTCTCAATGATGTGTCCAACTGCCCATCTATCTATAGAAACTGCTTAGGCTTTTAATAATGCAACAAAATTGCTTGCAGTTGCATCTTCATGATAGCCTTTGTGACATGTGCTTTGCGTGTGGCTACGTGGATCTTCATGATAGCCTTTGTGTTAAGTGCTTTGCATGTGGCAACGTGGATCTTCGTTAAAATCTTTATATTTTTTTGCATGGTTTTATGATAAATGCCAACTGAATTCCTCGATTTACTTTTTGCGGAAACAACACACATTAATTACAAAAGGCACCTTTTAACATTTGCGAGTATAAAAGAAACGGTGAATAGTTTGATAATCATGCATATCTAAAAACTCTGTTTCCCTCAATGTCAGCTCTTAACTTATACATTTTATCAGGGTCCCAACAATCACGAATCAGCTGCAATTTCAACTCATTTGAAATGTCGTGTGTCCAGACATACTTTCTAATATCCATTTTAGAAAATGAATAAGTGTCAGCGACAATCAAATTAGAAACAGTAGCCTAAGCTGTGTCTGGCTGTTGATTTGTATCGATGTCCTCAATGCCAATGATAAGTCAGATGCTGCAGACGCCCAAAAATCTTCTAATAACGGCATTTGGGAATCCCGCGATTGCACTACTTTTCGTGTTTTTTTTTTAAAGCATGTAAATAATTTTCTATCCAACTTTGGCTATCCTGCAGTTTTTACACGTATATTATTTCAAAGCAAAATTTAATTTTCTTATGAGAAATTACGTTTTTGATTTATTAAATGCATTAATATATGTTATATTTTAGCTATTACAGCGCTATTTTGTGAGTCTTATTAATTTCTAAGACTTTTTGTGGCACTTATGTTATATTTAACTCAAATTTATTTGAAAATTAAACCTGTATTGCATTGTCAGTTAGGGGCCGTCCATAATTAACGTCACGTGATTTTCGACACATCGTCACAAAGTTGGGGACCCCCCTCCCCATAGGCCCGTGACGCAATTTTTGGGCGGTCTCTTAATTAAGAAACGTGATTTTTTTTGCCCCCCCTGGAAAAATCCCTAGCGACGCCCATGGCTATAACCCGTTCAGCCCCCCCCCCCCTTAATCCGCCATAGGCCATAATAAATAGTGCTTTGGAAATTTAAACAATTAAAATTTTTTTTTTTTTTTTTACTTTGGCATTTTTAAAGACAATTTGAAAATAAAGATTTATGTTGTCTATTTTTTGTATCTTGCACAAAATGTTCCTTGTTCATCCAGTATATGTATGAATATAAATCAATCAATTATGAACAACATACAAATTTACTATAATATGCAGTCAGATATAATTAAATAGATGTAAATCAATAAAAATTACAATTTTCAGCGCCCAATTTCCAACAAAATTTACATAGTAAATTTAACAAAAATAGCCCAGTAGAAGAAATTTGGAAACATATGAAAAAATCTAAAAAATATAATAGATGAGAATGTTCTAACAAAAATGACATCACTTATAAAATTAACAAATGCTCGTTCAATTCTAATTTTAAAAAACAATGCAAACTAAAATGGGAATTTATTTTTAAAATTTAAGGCTGCAAATTTAAAAAATTCAAAAAGAATACTCAAAGATTTTATGAACACTTGACACAAAAACTTAGTCAAGACCTGCAAAATTAATATATAAATAATTTAATTTCTAAAGATAATGAATAAAAACTTATGGTTCTTTTATTACATCTTTAAAAATGGAACCAACAGGAATAGCCTTAGCAAAAGCAAAAATAATAAAACCTATGATAATAATGAAACCAAAGCTAACATCCTGAACACTTATTTTGCGTCATCATTTTCGGCCTCAGGTGACAAGGAAGTTTTAATCAAAAAGTGTTATTTTAAATAAAATGGCAGAAAATGGTAACATAACTGTAGACGAGATAGGTATACATTCACTCCTAAATAATACTTTAAAATAAACAAAGCTACTGGTCCTGATGAATTGCTAGCAAGGTCATTAAAAGAATTACGCAATGAACCCCTCCCCCCCCCATCCTTGTAGTTCTTTTCCAAGCTTCTCTAAATCAGGGTAAACTGCCCTAGGATTGGAAATTAACTGTAATACTTTCTTACACCCCTCCCCACTCTGGAGAGTGACGTACTTTATGGACGGCCCCTTTCTTATCCGTATGCAAGAACAAACACATAAAAATTATCCTTCTTCCCGTCCGGAATTCGGGAGTAGAATGGGTTGCCTGAAGAGACCAGGAAAACGAACACTTTATCAACACTTAAAACTCATATAAGAATGCAGGACTAGACACAAACCATAGATAAGCGTAAGATGCAAAAATCTTCTGTATAGAAGGAGCGTCAGTAACAGATGAGATAAGATAAGAGATTTGTATTGCTTCATAAAAAGTTGCCTACCCCCTTAAAATGTGTATTAGTAAATTATCACTATCCAACCAACACTCTAAAATAGGATGTTTAGACTAATTCCATCATTTATTTCCTTTTTGTGACCAGTCGGTAAACAAAAGAAAAGTATATAAATTTTGAAAAATCACAAATAAATAAAAATAGAGGTAAATAAAGATTTTTGAAAACCCCGTTGTTGTTGTGGACTAAAAAGAAGAAAATAAATTAAAACTTATAAGATCCAGTATATTTATTTAATATGACTAAAAATCTTTTCTTACCTCTATTTATTTTTATACAAGGTAAAATATTGAGATCTCTAGGACCATCAGAAGTGGTTTATTTTTTCTTCACTGACTGAACTCCCCTTAAACACGAGGATGTGTTCAACTATGGCTGGCGTGAACACGGGTTGCTCATGGATATAAACAATAGGCGACGAATACAGATGATATATAAAGAGATAAACTAAAAATACATTACTTTAAATACGATACATTCGATTGATCTGAAATTTTGATACAATGCATTGTCATTCAAGATCTAACCGTGGTAAAATTTTGAGATCTCTAGAACCATCAGAAATGGTTTAATTTTACGTTGGAAAATCTTAAATTTTGCAGACAGACAAAAAAGACAAAGAGACATAAGACTAGCCGACAAACAGAAACGAAATCAAGTTAATAAAAACGTGGTTAAAATAAAAATTGGTCAAGGACGTTGGCGGCTGGGTCGCTAAGTCAATAGTGCGCTCGCCTCACAAGCTGAGGGGCGTGAGATCGAGCCCACGTTAAAGCCACTATAAAAATGTGAGAAATGATTAACGCTAAGAAAGTCCTCCGCTGACCTAGAGAAGGATGGGCGCCGCCAGGGTCTAACACGCCCGAGAATGATCTAATGTAAACATTAGAACCCTCTACGATCTCGAAACAAAAAGAGGCTATGGGACTAAACAAAATGAGGACGCTGAAAAATAAGACACGGCATGTCAATATCGGTTAAATGTCAAATGGGTATAGTTTCAGGTCATAATTAGCAATGCGTGCAATTCTGCGACGCAATAATTTTCTGTATAGAGAGAACGTGTGTAACAGATAAGATAAGATAAATCAAAGTATCCGTATTTTTATTATATAAAAATCAAACGTATTACATAAAGAATACAAAAAATGAGCCTTCGTAATATGTTCATGGGAATATCACGTTTCTAAATAAAAAAAAAATTACAGGCGGTTGAATGTTATTATAAACAATTGTATAACCGGTGAAGCAAAACATAATATTTTAATGTGTTTTTAATGTGTTGACTAGTTTTATATTTATGTAATTTTGTGTATTTAAATATCAATTTATGTATATAAGGGTCTGTCCATAAATAACGTCCAGCGATTTTGACCGATTTTTTAAAATCACCTCCCACCCACCCCCTCGTCACACTTCGTCTCAAAAACTTAGACCCCCCTCCCCCAAGCCGTATTTTCTAGTTGAAAACAAGCATGTTTGAAATATCTTTTGAAAGCTAAATGTGTATTAAATGTAAGTCTGCAATCTATTTAGTATCGTAACTAGGGGTGCACCGGATTCAATTTTTTTTAATCCGATCAAAGACGGATTCGGATAGATTTATGAAGTTAAACCCGGTCGTTCCCAAAGATGGGTCGGTTACATGGGCGTATTTAGGGGGGGGGGGGCAAGGGGCATTTGCCCGCCCTACATTTGAGAAAAATGTCATAAATTTTTTACAATAAAACTGAACTAAATTCCCTGCAAGTTAATTACATTGAAGTTAATGCACACATCAAACTTTAAAAAAGAAGTATATCTGCAAATATAACTGATTAAATTACTGATTGTTGTAAATAAAATTTATGTCCAATTTTTAGCAAAAATGCGCCAGCATTTATATTTATGTGTCCATGTAGTTTCCATGGCCGTATTTAGGGAGGCAAGGGGGAATTAGCCCCCCACACACACACATTTGAGAAAAATGTCATAAATTTATTACAATAAAACTGAACTAAATTCCCCGCAAGTTAACTACATTGAAGACAGTGTACACATATCAAACATAAAAAAGAATTATATTTAAAAGTTAAAAGTATACCTTATTACATTACTGATTGTTGTAAATAAAAAGTATGTCACATTTTTAGCAAAAATACGCCAGCATTTATATTTATGTGTCCATGTAGTTTCACATAGCATACGAACATTTTGATTTAGTTTTTTTTTCGCTGATTACTTTCTCGGTAAACCCTTTAAATGATTTAATCGTTCCTATTGTGTTTCGTATAGCATTCGCATTATTTAAATCGTTCAGGACAAGATTAAGTTTATGTGAACTGCAATGTACAAATACTGCCTTTGGGTATTTTTTCTAATAATTGCTTGGATTCCTCCTTCTTTACCCGCCATTGTGAAACAATAGTATACTTAACCAACAAGCTTTGTCATATCTAATCAAAATTCTAATGAATTTTAATGATGGTGTTGGCTAAACCTTCAGCTGTTCTATAGACAATGGAATATAACCCAGGAATTCTTCTGTTCCCATCATTTTTCCATTTTGTTCTTTGACAAATATAACACCAAGTTACATCAACTCAATGCCCGAAATGTCATTTGTCTCGTCGGCAAGTATGGAAAATGTAACTGAATTATTTCCTTCACGAAAAATTTCTTTCCGCTAGAGAGACCCACAAATTTCGATAAATAGTAGTGATTTGCATGGTTGCCGAGGGTGACCCGTCAAAACGGCTCCGACATAAAGGCACCCGGTCAAAACGGCCCCAGAAAAATAGACCGTGGCCTAAACGGCCCCGGTCAAAGTGACCCCAGACAAATTGTTCACATTTTTTACAACAAATTTAAGGGGTTTTGTTTTTTTTTTTCATTTGAAGTTAAATTTAACCTTTCTTCAATTTATTCACCTTTTAAGAAAGTTGTCAATTATAAAAATTATTACTTGTGACGTAATGACATTATTTCTTCTCAACAAACAATTGTGACTTGCCACCATATAGATCTTGAACTTGAACTTGAACTATCCCTTAACCCGACGCTGGGTCGTTGGGGCACCATTTTGAGCTATTATTAAACTCTTTATTGTGATGTTATTATTATTGTTTTTTGTGAACTAAAACGGACACTGAATCGGTGAGTAAAAATAATAATATAAAATTTAATTCCATTATCACATATTAGTCAAGGGCCGATTTGTCTGAGCCCGTTTTGTCAGGGGCCGTTTTGTCAGAGACCGTTTTGTCGGGACCGTTTTGTCAGGGGCCGTTTTGTCGGGACCGTTTTGTCAGGGGCCGTTTTGACAGAGACCGTTTTGTCGGGACCGTTTTGTCAGGGGCCGTTTTGTCGGTGAAACTGGAATGATTGCCATGAAATTCATCTCCACATTGCATGAAACTCTAACAGGTAATAAAAAATTACCAGAATATAATTATTTATTCTTTTCCACGAAGTGCTAAAGCATGCATGCCGCAAAGTAGGATTGTAGAAATGATGGGACCATGTTTGTTTCGATTTTCTTGACTTTGTCTTCGAAATTATGAGTCCAACTGTAGAAACTGCTTTGGCTTTCAATAATGCAACAAAATTGATTGCAGTTGTATCTTCATGATAGCCTTTGTGTCATGTGCTTTGCACGCGGCTACGGGGATCTTCGTTAAAAAAAATTTTTTTGCATGGTTTGATGACAAATGCCAACTGAATTCCTCGATTTACTTTTTGCGGAAACAACACACAATAATTACAAAAAGGCACCTTTTAACATTTGCGAGTATAAAAGCAACGGTGAATAGTTTGATAATCATGCATATCTAAAAACTAAAAACTCTGTTTCCCTCACTGTCAGCTCTTAACTTATACATTTTATCAGGGGTCCAACAATCACGAATCAGCTGCAATTTCAACTCATTTGAAAGGTCGTGTGTCCAGACATACCTTCAATTATCTAATTTAGGAAATATAAATGGTGGCAGCGACAATCACATTAGAAACAATTGCCTCAGCTGTGTCTGGCTGTTGATTTGTATTGATGTCCTCAATGCCAATGATAAGTCAGATGCCGCAGATGCCCCAAAATCTTCTAATAACGGCATTTTGGAATCCCGCAATTGCACTACTTTTCGTTGTTTTTTTTAAAATGTAAATAATTTTCTAACCATTTTTGGCAATCCTGCAGTTTCAACTCGTATATTATTTCACAGCAAAATGTAATTTTCTTATAAGAACTTACTTTTTTGATATATTAAATGCATTAATATATGTTATATTTTAGTTATTAGAGCGCTATTTTGCGAGTCTTATTAAATTTTAAGACTTTTTTTTTGCGGCACTGATGTTATACTTAACTCAAATTTAATTGATAATTAAACCTGTATGGCATTGTCAGTTACGGGCGTCCATAATTGACTTGATTGACATGATTTTGGCCGATTTTAACCCACCCCACCCCCCCTTGTCACACTTCATTACAAAAACTTAGACACACACATTATGACTAAAAAAAGCTGTGACGCAGCACCAAAGTGGTATTGTCATTTGAAAATGAGTTTCAAAACACTTTATTGCTGTTTTAGTATGTGTTTCGTATAAGGCTACACTCTAATATCGTAACACGCGGTAATCCGTGCAAAACGTTATAAAATAGATAGTAAGAAATGGAATATTTAAGTGAACTTTGGCTTATAATAGCGTGTTTAGAAGGGGGCGTCAAAACTCTTAAATTCCCCCCTCCCCCTCGTCACAAACTTGGGGATCCCCCTCCCCATAGGCTCATGACGTCATTTTCGGAAATTTAAAAAAACTGGGGGGGGGGCGCCTGGAAAATTTCCTAGCGACGCCCATGCCTGTTGGGTCTAAAATGGTGCCCCCCCTTCAGACGCCCTCGATGAACACTAAAAAGGTGTCACTGGAGCATACAAAAAAAGTAATCATTAATTTTTCAACAGTCAACGATTAAATATAAATTAATCTTTACCAGTCGTGAGATATATATATATACACGTATATATATATATTATTTTATATAATAATAGGCAGTTGTCTGTGCGGTCCTCGATAGCGATTGGGCCCTCAAACTCCTACAGCCAATCACTAGCGAAGAAAAATTGAATCTCTTTTCCATATTCAACAAATTTATGCGGACGTTCAAAAAGAGTTATTCTTTGTGCTGTACTTTGTCAACATTAGTATTGCATTCCCATCTTGGAGCGTGTCACTCCTGATAATCATTACTGCTACTCCTGGACAACATGCCTCCGAAACGACAGCGGAACGTCCTTGGACGGGCTTTCTTGCTCGTATATAATAAAAGGCTAATTTCTGTGCGGTCATCGATAGCGATTGGTCCCTCAAACTCCTAAAGCCTCCCATAGCCAATAAGAACAAATTTAATCTCATTGACAAATTAAATACATTAACGCGGACGTTCAAAACGAGTTCTTTTTTGGCGCAGTTGTTTTTGGTCACCATTCAGTACTATGTTCTCATCTTGAAGTATTTTAATGCATAAGTTTACGCGGACGTTCAAAATAAGTTCTATTTGGTGCCGTTTTTTTGTTGTTATCATTCAGTACTGGTTGCCATCTTGAACTGTCAGTCCTGATCATCACTACTGTTACTCATTTTCAACATGCTACCGCAACGACAGCGTTCCGCCGTCGATATTGAAGAAGCTATGCGACGTATTAAAACAAGGCGTAGAGAACTGCGTCGCAACAGGTCACAGGACTACACCGCCCGTCAAAGGGAAATACATGCACAGCATCAACGCATGGCACTTGCTGCACTAAGAGAACATCAAAGACGCAAAATGAGGGAAAATGATCGTCTTGCACATCGACGCGCAGAAGCCTCTCGCAGCAACACCGTCGTCGTGAATATATTATATGAACAGGTTTGAAGAAAAATCACACGTAGCACACAGTTGCGCCGATCTCAATATAGTCTACGCTGCGAATATTGCAATGCTAAAAACACTTTCTTGCCGAAAGGTCCCAAGACAAAACATTTAGTGATTGCTGCTCGAAAAACAAAGTCCACTTACAACCAATACGTGCGTCTCCTTTAATTGAGAGTCTCATGACAGACGTTCACCATAAGCATTACAAAAACTTTATTCAAAACATCCATTACATTAAAAGTGCTTTGGCATTTGTTTCCATGGGCGCGCAACCTTTTAATACATTACAGGTCTCTGAACAATGACAGAAGGACTGAAAGGATTAGCATTCTTGGCCCCAAAATTGAACCAATGGTATATCCTTTTCTATTTCCTTTCCGCGAACAAAGTTAAACTTCAGATTTAATGTAAATGAACTACCACCCTGCAACATTACAAAACATTCTACGAAGGCCCCCAGCCTTAAATCATAGGACAATCATAACACAAATGCAATACTACAGTCCCAGATTTGCTATCAGAGATGGATTTAACCCGTTCTTTAGTGCCGGAAAACTGACTCAGCAATACTTCGTAGATGCATACGTCAAAACTGAAGGCAACAGGCTTAATTACATTCGACAAAACCAAACAAATTTGAGCATGGAAAATATACCAGTTTAATGGATTACATTCATACTACAGAACCCGTTGAAAGTATTTGTCCGGGAAAATCTGTTATTCTTCCTTCATCTTTTCAATGAAGTCCTAGAAATATGGCTCAACACTACTAGGATTCAATAGCCATTCCTGAAGATGCTAACCATTATCCTGTCGAGTTCTTAAAAAGACTTTCACTATCAGGAATGCCTCTACATATCTTAAAGATAAAAGATGGAGCAATTATCATTCTACTGCGCGATTTCATCACAAAGCGAGGATTTCGTAATGGGACCCGATTAGTTGTACAATCGTTGAAACAACACATCATCAATGCCAAAATACTCACTGGCCTTGCAGCAGAGATAAATAATTTTTATTGCAAGAATTGACTTACCCCTGAAAACACAGATCTACCTTTCGTTTTAAGGAGACGACACTTCCCAATCAAACTGGCTTTCGCCATGACCATCAACAAGTCTCAAGGACAAACTCTAGACTCTAGATTAAGTCGGCATATATTTGCCAGAACCAGTCTTCACTCATGTACAACTGTACGTTGCCTTTTCATGCGTCGGTACTTCATTTGATGTTGCTGTAAAAGCTGTCAGCGGGAAGGACCAACGCAACTTAGTCAATAGTAGCGATGCATGCTTCACGAAAAATATCGTGTTCAAGAAAATTCTTGATATTGATATTTAACTGTGAATTATATACACTGTCGTGCACACCAGGGGCTACCGAAGGCAACGTGGGCCAACCAGCAAAACGAGGGTTCACATCGACGCAAATGTCCTACAAATGCTTCTGCATAACAACTACCAAATAGAGCATCCAATTCATAAGCAGCAGCTATACGGGCACCTCTAACATTTATCGTAAGCAGTACACCGACAGACCTGTGCTACGACTGGTGACGTTTCATTTTCATTTAGGAGTCAGTTGATGTGGATGTAGTGTTACTGTTATCTGAATAAAAACTTTCATATTTGAAGTAAATTATTTAGTAACTAACCACCCACGGATGGCACCGCTCCTACCACACCATTCTCGCTATAGTTTCCTACCATGTCACCCTACTCTTATTCCCGTCCTTAGACGGGCTTTGTTACTAGAATACTAATAAAAGCCAAAGCCCTCACTGTTTCACTGACTCACTCTCATCACTAATTGTCCAACTTCCCGTCAGAGGCGTCACTAGGTTTGATGTCACCCGGGGCGGTAGCTCATGGTGTCACCCCCTCTCGACTTAAACCGTAGAACTCCTCAGAGTTTTCCAGTACCGAATAACGGGAATATATAGAATTTTATATTCTTGTGTCACCCCCCTGATGGTGTCACCCGGAGCAGCCGCCCCACCGCACCCCTCTAGTGACGCCACTTCTTCCTGTGTAGGCAGGAGCATGGAACTTTTGAAGTTGAAGAGTACCCTCTCGAGACGAAAATTTGCAAAAAAGAATTTTAAAATTCCCGCTCATATTATCCTATTATGGGCAATATAAAAATTGAAAATCACTAATTTTCCTATTTCCCGAGGAGGTAGAAGCATGAAGCTTTATGAGGACACTTTTGCGACAATAATAGGCGAAGAAATACTTAACTTATCCCTCATCAGGGGCCGGGGGCCTATATATATATATATATATATTTCCTTAAATTAGCTATATAAAAACTGAAAATCACTAATTCTAATATTTCCCGTGAGAGAAGAAGCTTTTTAAAGTACACTCTCCCGACGATAATTGACGAAAAAGAATTTTAAATTCCCACTCTTGCGGGACCGGGGATCAAAATTTAGTTTTCTCTTATATTAAAAACCGACTCACCTCTCATTCTCCAAAATTACCGTGTAGGTAAAAACATGAAACTTTTTGAAGTTATTGATCAAACTCTCCTGACAATAAATGGCGAAAAACAATTTTAAAATTCTCACTCATTTGGGGCCGGGGGCCCAAATGTAGTTTTTTGCCTTATGCAATATTTTTATCTTGAAAATCACTAATTCTGCAATTTTCCCGGTATGTAGAAGCATGATACATTGGGGTGCTGTTTGGAATACTCTCAAAACATTAATTTTGAAATTTCCCATGTAGGTAAAAGCATTTTACTTTGGGAAAAAAACTTTGGGAAATTGCTGACTACACTCCTGCGATGGTAATATAAAAATATCACTCACTGGGGACCAGGGGCCGCAATGTAGTTTTATTCCCTTATATGAGATCCATTAAACAGACTCATCATTAAATCTACAACTTCCCGTGTAGGTAGGAGCATAAACTTTTGGGAAGTTATTGAGTACCCTCTCACGACGATAACTGGTTAATTTGTTTTTACAATGTCCACTAATATGGAGCCTGAGGCCAAGATTTACTTTTTTCCTAAATTGAGCGCTACAAAAACTGAAAATCACTAATTCTCCTACCTCTCTTGCGATGGTAAAAGGTGTACAAATTATTTAAATATCAATTAACTGGGGCCCATGGCCCAAAAACGTTTTTTTTTTTACTATATGACTTTATAAATATTGAAAATCACTCATTCTCGTATTTCCCGAGTAGGTAGAAGCATGAAACGTTTGGGGGAGGTGTTAAGTACACTTCTGTGTTGGTAGCAGGTGAAAAAAATATTAAAAATATCCCTTACAGTAACTTACAGGAGGCCGGTGGCCCAAATGTGAACTATATAAAAACTGAGCATTCCTAATTCTCATATTTTCACGTGTAAGTAGAAGCATGAAGCTTTGGGAAGTTGTTGAGTACACTTTCGCGACGGTATCAGGCGAAAAACTATTTAAATTATCACTCACTAGTGGCCAGGGGCCCAAATGTAGTTTTTTCTTACATTAAAAACCGACTCATCATTAATTCTCCAGATTCATCATTAAATCTTCAACTTCCCATGTAAGTAGGAGCATAAAGCTATTGGAAGTTTTTGTAAACTCCTGCGATGTAAACAGGCTAAATACATTTAATTTACCCCTAAAAGGGGTGGGAGGTGGGACTCAAATGTAGTTTTTGTCTTATGTTAAAACTGATACATCACTATATCCAGGGGCGGATTAAGACTGCACGGGGCCCCGGGCTGCAATCAAACGGGGGCCCTATCCAGCCAGCATCCCTTAAAATAAAATGATTGCTAACAGCTAATATAAGACTGTAACTAAATATTAATAATGAAAAAAAACCGAACACGAAGAAATAACTGTTGAAGTGTTCGCGGTATGTTATAATTGAGTGTGAAAAGAAAAACTTTAATTTCCCCTGATGGGAATGGAACCCGACACCGCTGGCATCACAAGCCTGTACTATATCCACACGGCCAGCGGAGCTTCTCTAAAATGAAAAATTTTTAAAATATAAACTACATGTTATATTGAGCGAAGTAAGCCAATAAAAGTTTTTCGATTATTAAGTACTATCGATACTATCATGTCTGAACGCGATCAGTTGTATAGATAATATTTATTAATTTAGTATATTTTCAAGGGTTCTTGCAAACATTTGTACACTTTTATTATAAAATATAAAAAGTTTGGGGGCCCCCAAACCGTCGGGGGCCCCTGGCTTTAGCCCGTTCAGCCCCCCCCCTTAATCCGTCATAGACTATATCTCCAGTTGTCCGTGTACTTAGAAGCATGAAACTTTGGGAAGCTGTTGAATACCCTCCCGCAATGCTACAATGCTATCAGGCAAAAAAAACATTTCAAATATCATCTCGATAGGATCAAGGACAGTCTGTCATTTTTTAAACTATAGTTTATCCACGTGACCCCGATAGACAGACAGAAAAGACGGTGAATTTAATATATTTAGTAAATCCATCATGATCTAGATTAAAATCAATTTGTGCTTTGAATTGGTATAACGCGGGTTTTCAACACTTAACTGAAATCCTAATTTTCTGCTGCAAAAGGGCGGGTATTTTGTTAGTTGACAATATAAGCAGCCAAGCTGAACAAACATAGCTTTACATTGTCTCAGCGCTAGTTTCTGATACTGTAGTGGGTGTTGTTTTTTTTTTTTTTTGCAGGTGATATGTGTTAGAACCGTGATAGCAATGTTCCCTTTAAGCAGCACAACTGCGCAGATATTTGACCGACACCACGCAGATTTAATGTTTAGAATCACCTCACATCAAATTTTGTAAAATATAGCAAATATAATGGACTTTGTGCAACTTTGTACTGAGTTTTTTATTCTGTTTTTTTAACTTTGCACATCGACCAGCATAGCTTAGATTTAGATGGTACATCGCATGGTACGCAAACGATTTCTCTCAATAACCTTCATCAACATCATCAACATTTTGAACAGTCAAGAGTTTAAAGGCAAAATGTCCGTGTAATCGTCCGAAATATTTTTACTTTTTGACTTCCAGTAAATTTATAAATTTAAAAAATTTAATCATTACAAATGTTTACCAATTAAGCGAGAATTAATCGTTAATATCCGCAGACCTAATCTATATATATTAGGGCTGCAGAAATTAACGATTAATATGCAGGAACCAAACCAATTTCCAAAACGTTTTTTAAAGAAAATTTAAGCCTTATCAGGGGAATGCATAAATCAATTTTTTTCTTTATATTTTCTTCATTTTTTTAATGCTTTGTCCATTTTGATCTACTTAATGGAAACCACATTCAGACTCTTCTTCAACTGTTACTGTCCTATCCTCCTCTAGTATTATAGATATGTTATGGAACGACTCGAAAGAGCTCTGTAAAATTTACTATTTTAAAATTATTTTTCTTTTTGACAGGTGTAAATTTTTGTATAATTAACAAGCGTCATAAATTCTAGAGAAAAAATTCTCTCTGTTGACATAAGTATTAAGTATTCCTCATGCAACATTGAGAATACTCAGAATAGCTGACCTGAGAAAGGGTAGACAAAACAAGGGATCGGAATTAGCTCAGGAATGATAAGGAAATGAGACATAATGTGAAGGCTAAACTGAATTTATATTTTTAAAAGTCACTATTTCAAAATTTGTGCTTTACTAATAATCTTAACTGTTTTATATCAGATCTGTGCTGTTCATGCTGAAGATTGCGCCAAAGCATTACAAGGATTCTTCTATCTAGGAGTTGTTATATCCATAGACATAGTCCTTGCTAATCTCTTAAAACAAAGAAACAGATGTCATTACACGGAAGCTCCCAAAAGAACTAGTTTAGCCTGATGTTGCTCAATGTGCTATTCAAAAACTTTTCTACATGCTCCAGATTTTGCACTTGTACAAGAGTTTATAATTAAAATGATATTTTACTTCCTTTGGTTTATTTCGCATATCTTTTAAAAAAATGTGTCTAAAAATATTTATTTTAAAATTTTTAGTTGTTTACTCTTTAACCCTTGAGTTTAATAATTGTGTCCTTATCTGTTCACTGCTAGCTAATTTTTGGTATGTCACAAGCTCAAAATAATTGTGTTAAGAAAATAAATTGATAACCAGGTTTTGAAAAAATGTATTTAATTGAGCCCTCATAGAGATTAACATACACATATTCATCAATAATATTTTTGTCTGATATAGAAAAAAGTAAGTTTCAAATAATATTAATCTTAACAACCCACATAAGCATCCTCATATATTTTTTAATGAATAATTAAGTATTTTAAACATGTCATTACTCAATCAATATTTCTCAAAATTAGAAAATATCACAGTGAAAAAAAATTATTTTAAATTAACAATATCTTATTAAGAATGGGACCGGTACTAGTACTATAATTATTAAAATTATATTTTTTAAACTAAACAAGGATGTTTATGTCATAGAATGAAAAGCAAATTTATCATACACATTACAACCTCTAAGTTACTTTATTTTAAGAAAACTGAATCGAATGTGAACCTCTGAAGAAAATAAATTAAATCAAATGTGAACCTCTGAACGTACTTTTCCATTTTATTGATTTTACCTGGTAGCTGTTAGTGTCAGTAAAATTGAAGTAAAGGATTTACATAAAATTGAGGTTAGTTTGAATTTTATAAAAATTCATTTTTACAGTTAAACAAGGAAAGTTATTTCACAGGCTGCATTAATATTTTACAAACATAGTGTTGATAGAGATGATCAAATTATTCTAAATAATTGAAGATTTACCACATTCTGTATTAAGGCATATAAATAATTTATTTTTTCACCTTAAGATGCTTCAGTTTTTATATTCAACCAATTGTAGACAAAGTACTAGTGTAGACCTTTCTGTAACATTTCTAACATCACTGGATAGACAGCTGCATACTCTTTACTTTGTTTCTGTCTAACCAACTTGGCATAAGCTTCTAGGGAACCTCTGGGAAGATAGTTTTAAATTCATTAACAGTGTAATGAGTTAAAATTGGAAATAAAGGTCTTAAATTATTTTAAAAAACAAGGCTTTTTTTTTAATTGCTGTGTACAATCAACATTCTCTGCCTAACAAAATTTAAGGCAATATAATATTATTAATCAATGTTCAATGTCCATTTGAGATTACACTTGAGTTCCTGTAGTGTGTAATTAGTAAAATATCATTGGTTCCTATTTGCGGCTTACTTAATAATTTTGAGTCTGTCTGATTCAGCAGGATGGTCATCTAGCCACTGGGAATATCTACTAACTGACCAGTCAGATACCTGCAAACCAAAGTGAAAATCATTTAAATTCAAATAAAATGCAAATTTAAGTGTCTTAAAAATACTATTATGTTAAGTTATCAAGTGTTTGTTACCTGATGAGGAGATTTCAATTCTGGAGGAGCTCTTGCAAACAAAAACTGTAAGACTATACTGTAAGGGATAATCTCCCCTAAAGCTGGACTCAAAGACACATGGTCCACAGTTTGAAACAATAAAGGCCTAAAGGGAAGAAATCAACAGCTTTTTAAAATTTTTACATGTCTCATTATATAGCTGGTATAGCAAAACTTTTAAGACTTTTCCTATTATTTAAAATGTATAATTGTAAAATATTAAATAAAGCTTCCATGAAATATTCTTGAATGTATAATATATAAGGAATTTCAATTATATTAGAAATAAATAGTTAAAAGACATAACTAAAACAAAAGAAGCCCAAACAAATAGGCCAGATCCATTTCCCCATTTAAATAAATCAAA
Organism: Radix auricularia; assembly: GCA_002072015.1. Lineage (NCBI taxonomy): Eukaryota > Metazoa > Mollusca > Gastropoda > Lymnaeidae > Radix > Radix auricularia. The sequence goes on along the minus strand of MUZC01004433.1, from coordinate 312,751 downwards.
TATCAGACAAAACATGTATACAAGAAACACACATTATCTTTAAAAGAAACCTCTACTGAAAAAATAGCGACAAAAGGTGAAAACTCATCCCTCTCCCACATAGACAAAGATGAGGCGGTGACAGGAGCTCGATGCAGCAGCTGCTTGTTCCTGACCAAGTTCAAGGACAATTAGCGACTAGAACAAGCTTCCAAAATGGATAAGTTAATGCAATTACAACTGATATATTTGCGCCTATTGCTTCTTCTTCCTCAACCTCTAATGATTAATAACAGTAAGCCGCCCTACAATGTACCGTCTTTATTGACAAAAAATCAAAATCCATAAGAATCATAATGGTCAGAGTATTGATCGTGAGCAGCTGAGAAATACAAGAAGGATCCCTTTTAGTGCTAACCCCCAACCCCTCGATATCCCACACATACTTTTTTCAACCCCAGCCACAGAGGCGTCACTAGGGTTGGTGTCACCCGGGGAGGTAGCTCATGGTGTCACCCTGTCACGACTCAACACATAGAACACCTCTGAGTTTTCTTTTTTTTTTTGGCCCCACAGATTTATGACATCATAATTGAAATTTCTTATAAAAGAAAATGTAGTAGCTTTAACAGACTACAATGTTACCCTTGGAATAATATTTGAATTTATGTACTTTTATTTAAATGTCCCACTAACTTTCACACAAGGGATAGGAATTTTATAAGGGTTTATTACAGGGTATTTGTGTTATCTATGTTATATCACTTGGGTTGTTTAAAGAAAAAAAAGCTTAAGATGTGGAAGCATATAACCCCAGCACACAAGAAAGTTTAATATATTTATATTAGTTCTCATATAAGACTAGAATACAAATTTTTTTCTACCGGGAGCAATTTTGGAGATTTTTTTCCCCAGCCATACAATGAGGATTAACGTTTAATGCCCCAAAGCCTGGTATCACGTGCCTCGTCTGTAATGCCAAAGCGCGGTAATGTGCGCCTTGATAGAACTCTCTTTAAAAATGTAATCACAGAAAGTAAAAACTCTTCATTGCGTTAAAAATGATGTATTCGACTTACGGCAATGGCGGCCGCTCCCTCGCTAGTAATATCGCTCGATTCGCAAAGTTTTTTTGTAGTTTTTACGTTTTTTTTTTGTTGAAGATGCGATATTGCTATATTTTATTTGACGGTCTTTTTGGCTATGTAAAACAAACATTCTTATTTTTAAAAATGAAGTCAGTATGACTATAACAATATAAATACATTTTATGCTTTTTAAAATTTCATAACCAGTTGATTGCAATGTGGGAAATCCTTACGGGATTGGGGTGGAAGTTTGCCAAAAACCTTCTGGGGCATTAAACATTAAATATCTTCTACATTAGCCATTTTATTAATTAAAATTGTATTAATAACAAACCTAAATGCTCTTAAAAGTCTGTATGATTTTCCCAGATCTGCTGGTCTTCGACACAAAGGGGATATTGCCAATTCCATTTGTGCAAAGTCAGCAGCTAATCTTAATTTTCCTCCTTCTCCGAGAGGACGTACCAAACTGGCATGACGTACAAATAGCTCTACACACCGACAGGCTGTAGGATTGATGCTGAAATTTTTAAAATTAACAAAGAGAAATTTTCTATGATTCTAATGCTTTCTATAAAATTAAATTAATTTTGTTAAGACCTAAATAATGTGAACTCATAGTAAAACATAAAAGGGACTGTGATCTCCAACACCCACTATTGACCAATGCCTTCAGAACCTTTAAACATCCTAGCACTGGCTGGTGTTCAAATTATCTATATCTAACAAGCCAATCTGTTGCCAATTGAAGCTCTGATAACCTACACTTTGGTACATCTTTGAAAAATTTTAGGTTGACAACACTAACAGGAAGAAATATGTTTAAACAACATCCTAGTAACACAAAATGATACCACAGTACTCTGACTGCATTTTTCTTAATTTTAGCAATTTGGTTCTCTGTATTTGACAAAACAGAGTGGTTGAAACTCAAAATTGAACCTCATAAAGTGGCTAAGACCAATCATATCCATTACTAATAATTCATAAGTTATATAATGTTTAGGACATATTTTTTCTAAGAAGGATATATTGTGAAGTACCTAGTAGTGAAGGGAGTCAAGAATTCTCACATATTGAAACTATAACAAAGAGCTAATTTATAAATCATGGGTGGCCAGTTCATTAGAAATGTCTACAAAGACAGAGGAATGGAGGAAATTAAAAATAGCATTAAAAAGAGTCCTAAGAGCTTTCTAAAGTAATCATCTTATAATGAATTCTAGGACGAATGAAATAGGATTTTCATTTTGAACATAGGATAAGAACTAAGCCAAACAGCAGGACTGTTAAGGGCACAACTCAGTCTATGACCAGGATAGACTTAGACAGTAGAGAGCAAAAAGGTTGGCAAGTAACATTTATATGCCATAGAGTGAATCATAGCAACAGAGAAATAATGATTATTGTGAGAGAAGTGTTGTGTTTACATTGTATGGGCTTGCGAGGACTAGACTGAGTATGAAACACGTGATTTGAGATGTAAATTGTCACCGTGCATGGTCATGATCTGAGAGAGGAATGTTGGCTTTAAATGTAAGGTTCACAATGTAACAAGGGTTGATTGAAAGATTGATTTAAAGACAGTTGTTACCCAGACCACAATCTGCTGATGTCTTGTGTCTTGATTAAATTACTTCTACAATTATTTTCTTAAACTGTAGTATGATTGAAAAAGGCTTTCTGACTATAATTAAGAAAAAAGACTTTAAAATATATAATTAATCATTTTAAGAAAGCAAAAAAAAAAAAAAAAAGTTGAAACCCTTGGCATGAAAAATACCTGGATTTAAAAACAAAACAAACAAAACTCTATAACATTTAGATGTATAATTAACACCCCTGAGCACAACATATTGAGCTACATAAGAAACAAACATGACAGGATTTTTAATAGAAACTCACCTGTCCATGATAAAATCCTTACATTTGAAAGGTGTGAGATAGTCTGTTTGACATCTTGCAATAAAAGTCTGGAGTTCTCTCATGTACAAAGAACATGGGGCTTCTGTCTCAGACTTACTGGGGGGTTGCCTAGACATAGAGTGGACATGAAAAATAAGGATAAACTGAATTCAAACAATTTTAATAAGAATAATATAGAGAGACGATAAAATTAAATTAAATATCCTTTCACCCGATGACTAAGAAAAGCAATGAAAATAAGGATTATAATTGTACCCTGAAAAGTCTTCCTGGTGGATGGTTAGGATGATTGCTTCTAGGGCATCAGATATAGATGATAATAAAGGCTGCAGAGAGGTTCCCATCAACTGCACAACTAATTCCAGTGCTGTCTCTATATTTTGCTTTGCCTCTTTAGGAAAGTGGGAAATCCCAGATAATACCTAGAGAATGTTTAAAATTTTAATTGTAGGGGGAAATGTAAAATCAATCTTCTAATGTATAACTTAAGTTAATTACATTTATATCTTGAACAACTATGATGAATTCAAATTTTGTAAAAGAATAATTACTAGCTTCTATAATTTGTAAAGTATAAACAGAGCTATACCATCATAACTCCACCCTTCAATATCACATAGAGTTGTGCAATATTATTTTATTTCAATGTACACTTAAAGAAAATGTAATTAATCTAATCTGATGTACAAATGTCTTAAGTTTCTAACATTTTCAAGAAATAATGGATGAAAACAAAAATTGAAATCACTTGTTCAAAAACATCGAAAGTGGACAAAAATGTTGATTACCTTGGAAATAGACTGATGAAACTGAAACAAAGTATTGACCACTCCAACATTACGGATCTGGCCTTGAGTTGGAGGCCCAATCACTTGGCTAGCTTCTCCATCAGTTGAAAGCTAGAAAGATTTGAGTAAAATAGTTTGATTAGCTTGGTAAGAACATGAAGCACCCATATTTAATGCAATCAAATTCTAATGGTATCTTTTTTTTTAACCTAGTAAAGGTGGAACAAAGGCAATTGAAATGTTTGACAAAGTTATTGTATAGTAAAAAAATATTTTCAATACATTGGTACATGAATAGATGGAGAAAAATGTGAGATTGTCATATTTTAGAACAGCTAATTTATTAATTTTTAAAGTCTTACCAGTTGCTCACTCTTTACACAGAAAAGGTTTATTGTCTTGGCCACATTTCTAGCCACTGCTATACTCAATTTAGTATCACCACTTGATACATTCAGCTCACTGCAAAATAAAGTCTTACATAATTTATTTAATTTCTTATTTGAAGTCTTGTTTAAATAACATACATAAAGAATTTAAAATTATGCTTCTTGCTGGGACCCATGTCTTTTAAAAAAAGACTAATTTACATCTGAGAGGTCAGCAAAGGGATATTCATGCCATGTGGTGTCAGTGTCACTGAGATTGCAGTGATTGATAGATCACCAAAAACTGTTGCCGTCACATCTACTGAAGTGTTTTGAGATATGACATAGTTTATCACCTGTCAGAGTGGTGATGTCCTGAGTCACCAATATACAACTGCAGGCATTGGGTATAATAATAATAAATTGATAATTTATAATGTGCTTTATCACAGCAAGGAGCCAGGCTCATAGCACTTTACATAAAGATAATTTCATACATATATTAATTAAATAAACATTCATATAATAACCAAATAAATGACAATATGTTATACATCAGCTACGTTAATCTTTAAAAAGAAATGTTTTTTGATTAACTTTGAAAAGATGTGTCATAAGTGCAGACTTGAAGGACTTAGCAGTTGAAATACTACAGATGTGTTATTTTTAGAGAATTCCATTCTTTGGATGCACAAAAAGAGAAAGACCTTTGCCAAATGTTTTAGTTCGTGTCTTAGGAACACAGAGAATGCGAGTGTCTGCAGAAGAGCATAGCTGACAAATTGGTGATTAGACTGACAGAAGTTCAAAAAGATAGGATGGGCATGAGTCAGAAAAGAAGTGACACAGAAGAGCCAGTTTGTAATCAATTTGGGCTTGTATGGGTAGCCAATGAAGTGAGTAAAGTAGCAGGGAACATGGTCATGGTTTTTTGCCTTTAGAACTAATCTGGCAGCTAATTTTGAACTTTCTGTAGATAACTTTGTGGTTAGTGCAAGGCAATTTGTCCTCATCTGAAAACTCCTTTTAGGGAAGTGAGTGTGTTAAGTGGATGAGAAAAAGCATAGGTTTTATAACAGATACCACCTGATTGGCTTAATCCAAAAGTGGAAGGTGAAAGCATGTATGAGGCACAATGCAAGGAAATCTCACATATTCTTATCTAATGATGTATACAATGAAGAAATATTGCGGGTGTTGAGCCGTTACTTGAAGGTTGAGTTATATTTTTATCCAGTTAGTATGCTGATGAGAGTGCTGACCTCTAGGAGGGATTTACTGCTGATATAGTCCATAATTTAACTAGCTTGTTGCAAAGGTCATCCTCAGACTGGTCAAGTTCCCAAATACAAAGTCGTTAAAAATAGACAACCAAAAGGATTTCATGTGAGCAGAAAAAAGTAAAGGTAAATAACTGGTTGTTATTAAGTTAAAAACAGGCAGAGGTTAGTAGGCTGTGACCATAATGTTAACAGATGTAACAGCTGTACTTAAAGAGACCTGTCATTTGAATTCTGCGAGTAGGTCAAGATGGCGTCCCTCCACTGTGCTGACCACAACACCATCCTCAAAGAACAAATTATTCAACTCAGGAGGCCATCCAGTATAGGTGCACTCTGCCATGTCTATAGAATTCCCATGAATTAATGTTCACACTTTATGTTTAACTGATTCACAAACTTCACGTTGTCAATGTTTAACCCAAACTTATTTTTCTGAAACATTTTGATGAATGAATTCAATGAATTAGGAATAATGGTAAACATCCTGCACACCTTGAGACAGTCTTGACAATGTTGTCAACTTCTTCCTGTGTTGGTGGATTCGATGTTGTGGAGGTGAACACAAGGTTGATGGGGTCAAACAATCGAGACAAGGAACGTGACAGGTATGCATTTTCAAAAGTTGTCAGTGTTCCTCGCAAGACCTCTTCAGAGCTGAAGTAATTTTAAATTAAGCAAGATTAGTAAAAAAAATAATAATAAAAAGTACCTTAATGGGGAGATTTGATCAATCAAAATTTTAATTGGCTATCAAAAATAAAAATGGTGCAGAACTCTTGTAAATAAACAGAATTAAATGAATATGCTTTAGTAAGAAAATAATTTGTCATGAATAATAAAATAAATATGTTTATTATATATAGCTAATTGATTTCTCACAACCTGTTTTCTTTATACTTTATCATTTAATTATAATATTCAGCTGTCTCTCCTTCATGACAAAAAGAGTTTTAAAAAAATATAATTACTCATAATTTTGTCTTGCTTTTTCCGATTGAGCAAAGAAATCATCTTCTGCATCTCCTGTGCTGATGATTTCAACAGATCCAGCACTTGGGGTAACAGTCAAATTAATGCTGAATTGTTGAAGACGACGCCACAGGTCATTGATGAGCCTGAGAAGTTTAGGATATTCTCCTTCAAAAGCTTGCTTAAGAAAAGTGGAATCTGGTCACAGAATTGACAAGATAGTTAGTGGCAGTTAAAAACTATTTGAATAAATGAAATCTAGTTTTTAAAAATCTTTAAAACCTTTCATACATGAAAGCTGTTTGCATGTTTGATTGATTTATAATCATTTCAATAGTATCAAACTTTATCTGGTTCATTGTAGCTGTGTTATAATTCTTAGTGAGGTTTCAGAGTACAATTTGTGAAGTACTGATGTAGGATATTTGGCTTTATTTGGATGAGATCTAATCCACTGTGCCCACCCACCTCAACAACCTGTTTTTGAGAAATTATGATTCTTAGCTGGACAAATGAGTAAGTGATAATAAAACTTACTTTCAGAAGCATTGTTCAGCTCATTAGTCAGCATTTTTGTTACATCCTCCCAGAAATTGTGAATTATGTTAACCTCACTGTTGTGGTGCTATTTTAAAAATAATAATATTAAACAATTTTTTAAAGTTAATTAACATTAAACATCTGAGCAGTGGTACAAATAAAACTTTTTAAAAAAATAATAAACACACCAAAAAAAAAAAAAAATTATAGAAATATTTGTTTTGAATTGATCAATACCTTGGCTAACTCATCATGGAAACAAACATGGGACACAGGATCTCTTTTCTTCACCAATACTTTTTGTAAATGTTGCACCTATATTAGAAAACAAAAAAAGTAATAAATGATAGGAATGAATGCAAGATACTAAACTCTCTTTTCCTACCACAAAATAAACTTATAAAATGAAACTTTACCAAAAATAAAAACTATCCTTGTCATTTGCTTAAAAACATTCCATTTACTTTAAATAAAACATAAATTTACTTAACAGAAAGTGAGTCAGCACAACGACTGGAATTTTTATGAACAAATATTCACCTGAGCACAAGCTGAGTAAATATTGTCCATTAACTTCTCCATATTGGTCCACAAGTTGGCCCTGAGAGCAGCAGTATTTCCTGGGGATGGCATTGCTGCCCGACCAGGAGCTGTTAATACAAATTAAGGTTGTTAAGACCACTCATTTTTGAGGAATAGTTAACCATCTGTGTATTTTTCCTTAGTTTTCAAAAATGAATGTAACAAATTTAATCATGCCTTGTCCATTTGAGAAATTACATTTAGCCTACCTCTCTCTCTCCCGTGAATTAAAAAAAATTTTTTTAAATTAAATTTAAAATAAAAATTTAAAAAATGCAATTTTATGTTTGAAATCGACAACTTGCCGGATTACTATGTTTTCTGGCATTTAAGTATAAGACAATCTCTACTTTTATTGTTAAAAAATACAGTTTGGGCTATACTCGCTGTATAAAAACTAACCCTCTTCCAAAAAATAACAAAATAAAAGTTTTAAAACATTAATTTGATATCAATATTGTAATTTTAATTAAACTGATTTTGACATGCAGGTACTTAGCAGGAAAACTCAATTTAAGACCACTCGAATTCAAGGAAGGGTTAATCGTCCTTGAGCACTAGTAATGTATCTTTCCTATGTCTAGCAAATGACTCTTGTAAAAATAAAAGTACCACTTGTGGCATTGTCACAGCACCACTGTGTGCTAACTCTGTATTGTGCCTTGGCGATTCAGAAAATTTTAGAAATAAACATTTATTACTTAAACTCAACTAACATTGATGATGTGTAATGTTAAAAAAAATGTATTTATTTTTAGAAACCAGAATATTAAGAAGACACTTTGATGTTTTTGCCGCTAACATGTTAGCTCTCATAACGTTCCGTGCATATTAACGGTTAACAAGCTTCCCCTATTCCATTTTCAGATTAAATGAAATTCAGAAATTTTTTTTTTTCAAATTTAGGTTATAAAACAATAGCAAGCATTTTCATTTAGATATTGGTTTCACTAATTAGGTCCTTTTGGAGAAGACAGAAAGCTGTGGCATAGTTTAAATTAATAATCTCTTGAATTTGCTCCTGAGGTACAAGTATAATATAGACTTTACCACAAAGTATTGAGCATTCACCTTATAGACTCTAGTGAACACACATGTGTTATCAAAGTAACTGAGTAATAATAACCAACTCTTTCTTCAATGATGAAAATAATTTAAATATGACTTACCTCTTCCTGAACCGCCATGAGCCATGGTCAATGCTTGGACGTCTAAACAGGACCTGACCTGTTGGTGCAGAGTCACCCTACAACCATCAATAACACGATCAACTACGTGATGTAGGGATCCTAAATTGTAGAATACTTGAAGTGATGTGGCCACTGTTGTTTGATTCTAAAATATATTTCAAGACATATTTAGAATAAAATCAATCAAGATGGCCAAAATATGACAACAAAAAGTTGAAGACCCTTTTAAGCAAGTTATAACTTTTTTAAAATTCACTAAAATTAACAACTGATATTCTTATCATTTTTCGTTGTTAGGATTAGATAAAATTTCAAGCTAATTCACATGCATGATAGTATTTTAAGTTTTTTTATAAACAATCAAAGTAAAATATAGTTAAAAATGAAACAGGTGTTCAAGAGATTAAGTGCCATTGCATGTACTAATCATTAAGAATCAAGACTAAAGAATATAGACCTCTGGAATAAAAACTCTATGGATCACATTAATCATTGTTCAATGGTGGATTCAATAATGTAGATAATTGCATCATTAATCAATTTAATTAATACATTCAAGTAGGATTTCTAATAAAGATCGGGTGAAACATACCTGTGAACCCATGCCTTGCTCCAACATCTTTTGTGCCTGTGTTTCAACCTCCTTCCTTGCATGCTTGACTAATCTGCGATCTTGATCAATAACCTCAACACCACTAAGATCCATACCTTCACAAATGTAGTCTTGAGTGGAAATAATAATGTGCATGTATTAAAACTGTTAAGATTGCTTATTTCTAAAGATTTTTCACCCGTAAAAAAAAATGTTTAACTTTTGTTAGAGGTAGCGAGATATTTTTCCTTATCTTTTTCAAATTGTAACTCAAGCTTGGAATGTCAAATAAAAAATAAAACTATATCTAAAAAAAAAAGTTATTCATTAATCAATGGTTTCAGCCTGAGACCCCACTACCAGCCTAATATACTTTGTCAATCACATGAGATTACCTCCTTATCAATAGGAAATATTTGCTTAGTTCCTCAATTATCCCTATGCTGCATTGCAAGTTACCTTCACAGTTCTTTAAAAATCAACATGATAATTTGTATTATCATTTTTAATTTTCTATGTATTCAAAAGGAACCCTTGTTATAATCATAAGAAAATATTATTGAAATTAACTATTCAGTTTTCAGATTCTAACTCATGATTTTTGAAACACTTATAAATAATAACATATTACTAACATAACAAATATAAGCTACCCAATTTCACTGATTAAGAAAATAGGTTTTAACATTTAAGACCTACCTAGTTCATTTAAACTTTGAGCTGCTTTAGTAATTTCTCTTGCACCACCTTCCAACTGACTATGTAGACGTTTGCTAAGATACATGATGCGGATTATACGTCGTAACAAATCACAGGTCTCCTGTGTAAATGTAAAATATGATATATTAAAATACAGTTTCAAGAGCTCACCAACACTCACATTCAATGAACAACAAAACTGAGCAATGAAAGATAAAACAACTTAATGATCTGTATTGTTATTGTGGAAAAATTTAGATCTATTAATGCTAACAAATAACCAAGACTTTCCTGCAGATGCCGCAACTGTGTGGTTCGAGCCAGAATTTTAGCAAATGGTTCTGACACTTTAGTTCGAATTCTGTGGGGAAAAAACGACAACTTTATACCAATTAATTTTTTTTAAAGGAATTTTCTTTTGTCTTTTAACTAATTCAAGTACTTTATTACACATAAAATTAAATTGCTTGAATGTACCTGTCCATGGCAGCAAGTAAAGATTGAATTCTAGTTTGCATCATCTGTAAAACACCTAAAAAATAGTAATAGTAATAAATATATTCAATTCATCCAAGATATTTTACTCTGGAAAATTATCACACAGAATCATAACATGACATGATCAAAAGAGTTATAAATTAATTTCCATTTTAAAATTGAGTAGAAACACCATGGGGTATATAAGCACTACATAAAAAAACAAATTACAAAAACTATTTGTGTAAGGAAACAATAAATTAAAGCTTTATTATCAACTAATACAAATAATGGTAAACGTTTCGGCTCATGCCTTCATCAGTACTTACATATATCTTAAAATTAAAACATATTAAAGTCTATGTGATAAAATGAAAAGAAAAACAAATACTTTAGATACTTCAACTTCCTCCTTTTTCTTATATTCTATGTCCGTGTTTATTTTTGTTTTTCTTTTCTTTTCATTTTATTGTTTCCTTACACAAATAGTTTGTGTAATTTGTTTTTTTATAAAAAAAAGCTTTATGCAGTCCTATTCTGTATGAAGCACTACATAAACACTGGGACAATACTTTTCGAACACACAAAAGAAAGTTTTTAAAATATTAAGGACACAGCAACTAAATATTTCAAAAAGTTCACTTGAACATCTTGAATTGAGAAATTAAGGGCATACTTAAAATAAATTTTTAGGACTTTAACAACAGTTCAAACATTCTATAGACTTACCTTCCAGTGTTTCAACCCCTGTGGCTTGTGATAGTAAATCTTCATGATGAGTAACAATCTGTTCAATATTATAGAAGATATCTAAAATGTGTTTGAAACACACATTGCTTATATACTTTTAAAAAAAAAAAAATTAAAAACATATAAATCAATTTTAAAACCTATTTTGATTTGCCATAAGACTTAAGAGGCTAAGAGTTGTTTTTAAAATAAATAACTAGAGGTGATTAGCATGGTAATAGATCACGAGGATATTAATTGACACAAACAAGAAGTGAAAAAACATATCTGAAAGTTTTGATCAGGAAATAAATTAAGCTCAAGTCTCTTTCCCAGCTTGCAAAACTTAAATATTACACAACCAAAAATGCAATTTTTATCCCAATGAAAAATTTCAGATAATTTTTAAAAAAGTAAATTTGAGCAAATACAATCATAATAATATTACCAAGAAATTCAAAAAATCTATTAGTAACAATTTTCATAAGGGCCTTATCTGGTGAAAGTGATAAAAATATATACAGCCTGGAAAAAAATACAATGTCATTAATATGAAGTATTTACCTGAGCATGTATTTCCTTGTCTAATAAGCTGATGCCCTCAGCTAGTTTACCCAGTTGTTCAGATATAACCATGCCTTGTATAGCTTTGTTTGCATGAGCTTTGACATCAAAATTGTCATCAAGAAATTTCCTAAAGACATCTTTAAAAAAAAAAATTGGCTTAATATTTCGACGTAATGAACTTTATGTGATTAGGTACTTGGAATGTCACTGGTTTTAAAATCAGACTTCTGGCAAAAATCGTTGTGTTTATATTTTTAACCCCATTTGGCCAGATAATCATAATTTCATTTTTTTCACAGCCTAAGACCAAACTAAATTTTCATGCAAACAGTTACCTAAATCCTAATCAGATTCAGAGGCGTCATCTGACAGTCAAGTCATTAATTATTAAATTATTATTATGAAATCTTTTTTAAAATTTAAAAATTATTCTTTTGTTGAAATTAAAGAACTATTTTATGATTTATACAAAAATAAAAATTTGGGCTGAATTGTAGTTTTCCGACCATATGTCACATCGATGCTACCGGGGGGCAGGCTGAGAGTTCCTTCCCTTGAATAATGTTTGTTTTCTTATGGGAGGGAATGTAAGGAATTTAATAATGGAAAGAATGGGATTGTGTTCGTACGCATATAGACAAAAGAGGGGACAGAAGGGGTGGAACTTAATGAAAAACAATATAAAAAATGTGGAATTATATTGTATTAGGGCTGCGGAAATTACCGATTAATTTCTCGATTAATCTGTAAATTATTTTATCGATTAAAATTATTTTAATCGATAAAATAGTGATTAAAAATAGAAAAATGTTTTTGTTTTTTTTAATAAATAATTAATAATGGTGTTTATTTTATCATTATTTTTTTTACGTACAAACTTCTCCGTTAAGGGAATTCAGACAGAGTATAATTTGAAATAACATTTTTTATAAGGACAATGATATTAAAAAAAAACATTGTTTTTAACTATTTAACAATAACAAAATTTAAATTCATTGACATTATATTGAACTAGATTCTACTTATTTTTAAATATATCCCCTAACAATAGTACGTGCTTTAAATTTAATGAAATAAAATACTTAGGTTATGGGCATTTTAAAAAATGCAATAAAATAGAAGGGCACAAAATGTGAAGGAAAACGAAATAGTGAAAAAAGAGATTATGAGGTCTTAGAAAAAAAATCATAGCTTTCGAACCACTTGGGATAAAAAGATTATCTTTATGTTTTTACTAATCATCGAACAATTTCTATACAGCTGTATTACTTTTATATTTATAAAATTAATTTGATATGCTCATTCAAGTGCCTCAACTTTAATACGTTATTTAACTTGTTTTCAGTGCTAACTGTTTTAAAAATAACTTAATGCAAATACTAATTGCCCGTTTTTATTACTTCCCTTGAAATTTTCAGTTTAATGACGTCATACATCTTTATTTTTAGCTTAACAAAATTATCTATTAATTAATCGGTAATTTTTCAAAAGTTAACGATTAAATTTAATTTAATCGATAACAGCCCTATATTGTATGCGCATTTTTAAAAGTAGTGGTGTAGAATTGCCTGGGAAAATGAAAATTCATTTCGCCCACAGTTACAGTAGTACTGAGTAGCATCATGGTAGAAAGTTTTGTTAATTTTTGTGCAAAATTGTTCTAAAAGGATTTTCAAAAATGGAAGGTATTTGGGTTTAGGATAGGTGTAGCTTTAGAATTTTAGGAAAATGGAAGGTTTTAGAGTTTGGGTTAGGTAAAGCTATAGAATTTTAACTTTAGCTTTTTTAAGAAAGTGTACTGTATGCATTATCAGATTTTTTGTGATTCAGGGACATCAACTGTGAGAACCTTTTCTTTTCTTCATTTTTCGCTATTTTTCATAATCAGAAGGTTGCTTGAATACTAAATTGCCCAAAGTTTAAGAATATTTACCCCCATCTCCCTAAAAACTTATTATCCTTTTCCTAGAATCCCCATTCCCCTACCCCTCTAAATTCCTGGTTTTCTCACTATTTTTCAGGCAGTCAAGTGCCATAGCAACAAAGCTGGCCACTGGAAAAGACCTCACTTACTCCTGGTTAGAATAGTATCATTTCACCAAAATTTGTATATTTCACTCATTTTCTGTGACTATCGATGCCATTGTTTAAAGTCTTATTTTAAAAAACCCTTTTTTAGGTTTAAGTTAAAAACCCCTTGAAACTCAACAAAACACATGAAAAACTAATTGTAAAGCATAAATACTTTTTTATTTCTGATTTAACTGTCTAAATTACATTAGTAAAAGTAAGTTATTTAACATTTAATTTATTTTGCTCTAAAATTTTAAATGGGCTAAAATGGATTACCAATTTCATAATGGCTGCAGCTATTCGGACCTGGGTCCGTATAGCCTATGATCGCTATATTAAAAGTGTATTCGGAGCCAGCGCTGGTGACAGTGTAGTACAATGTACTAGTATTAGTATGGCTAGTAATTAAAATTATGTTGTTAATTTCATCGCTAAACCTAACCCACACCCTAAAACCTATCACTAAACCTAACCTAAATCCTAAAACCTATCACTAAACCTAACCCACACCCTAAAACCTATCACTAAACCTAACCCACACCCTAAAACCTATCACTAAACCTAAATCATGAACAAAATATTAAAAATTAATTCATGTAACAAAAAAACAAACAAACAAAAAATTCTTCAACTGAAAACCGAACCTCAGACCTAATTTCCAGCAATCCATCGCACTAACGATGAGACCGGGAAGACTCGAACAACATTGGTCTTTTTAAAATTATAAGCCTACTTACTAAGACCCGGGTCCGAATAGCCACATCGTTTCATAATAATTATTAATGAGGTAAGTTAAAAAAAAAAAATTGTAAGACTTGAATCGCTTGAAATATACAATGCGCTAAAACAAGGGATTACCCAAGAGCCCAACAATCAAGATAGTTATAAAGTTTTTATAATAAAAATAAAGTTATAGACTATAGAATAAAATCACAGAATAATATAGAGTATAGACTTAGACTGTACACTATACTATAGTCAGACCTGAATGTAAGCCTTAACCAGATTGTCTGAACTTTATTTTTGATGGAGATGAGTGAGTCTTTTACACAATAATTTGTTGAATTTACATACTAATTCTACAGGGTCAATCTGAATATTACACACAGACATATATATCTTTCCTTGATGGGAATATAAAAATATAAAAAAAATTCTGTAAGCTTGCAAGGGTAGTAAAAATTGTGAAAATTTACAGATAAAGAGCAGTGGAAATAGATTGAGGGGATTAGAGCAAATCCATTTGTGTGATTTATATTTTAGCTACTCCCCTTTCACCCACTTGGCAAAGATGACATTTAACTTTAGAATTATTTCTGTTTATTGATATTGTAAGATGTTTTAGTTATAGCATTTGTCTTATGTTTAAAATAAGTTTGAAAATTTAGTGTATAACTTAACATAATGTAACAGTGCACAAGAAACCTCTAAAAGAAGTGGAGATTTCAGCAATCTGTCAAGATGCTTTAGAAGGGCTCACCTACCTCCACAGCCAGGGGAAAATTCACAGGGATGTCAAAGCAGGGAACATACTGCTAACAGAAAATGGAACGGTCAAGCTTGGTGAGGCACAGCTCAAATATTGTCCTTGTCATTACAAATAAAACATCATCATTTTTCCTTTATATTCCTGGTGGAACTTCAGACTATAGTCAAAGCCTTCCATTTTCCCCAATCTCTCACCAGTATTCTCAACTCTTTCTTATTCTCTTTGCGTCACCCAACACAATACGTCTCCTTGTCGCCATTTGCTTTGTGACTTTCATTGTATTGCTAGCCGTACTTAACTCTTAATGTGCCATTAGATTTTCAGAAAATATTTGCCACAGTCCCGTAAGAATTTCCCGAATTGCGATCAACTGGTTATGAAATTTTAAAAATTGCGTAAAAATCCATTTATATTATTATTGTCATACTGACTTAATTTTTTAGGCTAAGTATGGTTATATTACGCATCTAAAATATTGTCTTGAGTTACATACTATATTTACCTGTAGTTTAGTACTATTATTTTTATATTAAAGTATAGGAAAATCGCATCTTCAAAAAAAAAAAAAGTAAAAGCTACCAAAAAACTTCGCGAATCGAGCAATAAGACTAGCGCGGGCAACGGCGCCATTGCCAGAAGTTGAATACATCATTTTTCAAGCATTGAAGAGTTTAAATTTCCGTGAACTCATTTCTAACGAGAGTGCTATCTAGGGACGCTTTACAACGCTTTGGTAATAGCTGTGAGGAGCGCATTACAACACTTAAACACATTAAGAGTACAGTCGAACCCACTTATCTCATCCCCGATTATCTTGCCAACCCTATTATCTCGACGCTTTTCGGGTTTGACTGTAATTGTTATTGTCTTTCCATCGGGTGTGTCCTTTTCATTCCATTTTCTTTCAAGGACATTTTTTTTTGGTTTCATGTTGACAGATCTCCCATAGCTTGGATTTTTTCAATCTTGTCGCATTTCTTTTGATAAAGGTCTTCATTCTGTTAGTGGTAGTTTATGTTGTGTGGGGCGCGGTGGTCAAAGTGTTAGTGCGCTGCGGTACAAAAACAATTCTAAAATAAAAATAAAAATCGGTCACGGGTTCAAACCCCGGTTCTGGCACCCCTACGGGTAGATGATGCTCGTTAAAACCTTGGCTGGTAGTTCATCTAGGAGAAGGAAACTCCGAGTACAAATCCTCCGCTGCCTTGCGGCTATACCTGCCTTGCGGGAAAGGCTAAGGGAGTAAACCCTGAAAGAAAATCAGGAATTGGAGCACCTACAGGCGGTCTATACATAAGACTTATGTACATACCGGCAGCTCCTGCGACGCCAATGGCAGCCAAGCTGCATCGACGCAAGTCGTTCCCTTGGTTACACCATTGACGTGGAGAGGGGGGATATGCTGTATGGGCAGCAGCTAATTCTCCATAATACCCGCCCAGGCTTGCATCACCTCTGGAGAGGACACTCCAGCGTCGCCGCAAGGTGTCGATAAAACACGGGAAGCAGCAGTTACCGGTTATAAGCCAAAGCTCAATTGACGTAGAGCTAGGCGCCAGGGGCTGCTTCCGACGGTGGGAGAGACTACCAATGTCTCACTGGACAGCTACCGCCCGCCTCAAACTGGGCAGCCCCCAGTCAAATAGGTGCTATCCCGTCATGGCCTGCCTTCTCCACTGGGTGCGTGGAGATTAGAGTACCACTCAACAAGTGGGCCACTAAGCCCTGCACCAAGAAATACAAAAAAGAAAAAGAAGACCCCAGCTCTTCGAATCGCTAGCTGGAACGTGAGGACTATGTGTCCCGGCATCACTGATGATCTGCAGTCCATAAATGACACACGGAAGACAGGAATAATCGATAGAGAACTTAAAAGGCTAAAGATTGACATAGCATGCCTTCAGGAGACCAGGCTCCCAGACAACGGTTCACTCAAAGAGGCCAATTACACCTTCTTCTGGCAAGGCAGACCGAAAGACGAACCTAGACAGCATGGTGTGGGTTTCGCTGTTAAAAACACTCTTCTACCATCCATTGAACCACCGTCATCAGGCACGGAGAGGATCCTCACTCTAAGACTCAGAACAACTGCGGGCCCAGCAAACATTCTTAGTGTGTATGCCCCAACACTCTATTCAACTCCGGAAGAGAAGGACCAGTTCTATGGAGCGTTAGACCAGGCAATAGCCGGCATCCACAAAGACGAGGCAATCTATCTCCTAGGAGATTTCAATGCTAGAGTGGGGAGCGACCACGAAGCCTGGCCCACCTGCCTTGGACTATTTGGAAGAGGAAAGTTAAATGAAAATGGACAAAGGCTTCTGGAATTGTGCTGCTCACGAGGCTTGTGTGTGACCAACACTTTCTTCAAGTGCAAGGATATACATCAAGTATCTTGGAGACACCCTCGATCCCACCAATGGCACCAGCTGGACCTCATTATCACCAGGCGTGCACAACTAGCTAGCGTCCTACTCACTCGCAGCTATCACAGTGCCGACTGTGACACGGATCATTCCCTTGTCGCCAGCAAAGTACGAATAATGAGGAAAAACTCGTACCACACAAAGAAAAAGGGAAGTCCACGCATCAATACCTCCTGCATGAAAGACCCTGCGATAGCGCAGCTGTTCAAAGACAAGGTGAAGGAAAGTCTCTCAAAGATGTCCCCATGCGTCACCATTGACTCCAAATGGACGCAACTGAGAGACACAATCTATACATCCGCAATACAAGCCTTTGGCAAAAAATCTCACAAAAACACGGACTGGTTTGATGAACATTGGGACGAGATGAAACCCGTCACTGAAGCAAAAAGGAAAGCTCTTATGGCTTACAAGGAAAAGCCTACACCTGACAATTTGCATGCTTTAAAAACAGCTAAGTCACTTGCCCAAAAGGTTGCACGTAAATGTGTCAATACCTACTGGCTTAAGCTCTGTTCCAGTATACAATCAGCTGCAGACATGGGCAATGCAAAAGTCATGTACGAAAACATCAAAAAGGCAACGGGCCCCTTGACGTCAAAAGCTGCTCCCCTAAAGTCCAAAAATGGAGAAATTATTCAAGACCAGGCAGCACAGCTAAAACGGTGGGTTGAGCATTATCTGGAATTGTATTCAACAGTTACCACAGTCTCCAGCACCGCTCTAGATGACATCCCAGATATGCCACTCATGGAAGAACTTGATGTCGTGCCCACACAGGAAGAGCTGAGCAAAGCAATTGACAGTCTAGCTTGTGGAAAAGCGCCTGGGAATGATGGAATACCACCAGAGGTTCTAAAGAGTGGCAAGACAGCTTTACTCCAACCATTGCACGAGATTCTGTCCCTCTGCTGGGAACAGGGCTACATCCCCCAAGACCTAAAGGATGCAAATATAGTGACACTATATAAAAACAAAGGTGATAGGAGTGATTGCAATAATTATCGCGGCATTTCACTCCTTAGTATTGTAGGAAAGACCTTTGCCCGCGTTATACTAAAACGTTTACAAAGCCTAGCATCCCGCGTCTATCCAGAATCTCAGTGTGGTTTCCGGTCCGGTCGGTCTACCATAGACATGGTGTTCTCCATACGACAGCTCCAGGAAAAATGCAGAGAGCAGCAGATGCCACTATACATTGCATTTGTGGACCTTACAAAAGCCTTCGACTTAGTCAGTCGCAACGGGCTATTCCAAATACTGGCAAAAATTGGATGTCCCCCTCACCTACTTGCCATCATCAGACAGTTCCATGAAAATATGCTTGGCACAGTACAGTTCGATGGAGCTAAGTCAGAGGCCTTCCCTGTCAGCAGCGGAGTTAAACAAGGTTGTGTACTCGCACCAACACTCTTCGCAATATTCTTCTCTGTACTTCTTCGATACGCATTCAAGGATAGCAGTGAGGGAATCTGGTTACATACCAGAGCTGATGGAGGACTTTTCAACACTGCCCGCCTCCGAGCCAAGACCAAAACGACGGATGTCCTAATTCGAGAGCTACTATTTGCGGATGATGCGGCACTAACAGCACATACAGAATCTGGTTTGCAACAACTCGTGTCAAGCTTCTCCAATGCCTGCAAAGAATTTGGTCTGCAAATCAGCTTGAAAAAGACAAACATCATGGCCCAAGACACTCGACCTCCTCCTACCATAAATATCGATAATGAAAACTTGGAGGTTGTGGACAGCTTCACCTACTTGGGATCCAAGGTCTCCAATACACTGTCCATTGAAGAAGAAATAAACAGCAGAATTGGCAAGGCAGCCGCAACAATGGCTAAACTAAATAAGCGGGTCTGGCAAAACACCAAGCTAACGGAGAAAACCAAACTGTGCGTCTATCGAGCCTGTGTCATCAGTACACTACTATATGGGAGCGAGACATGGACCACTTATACATCACAAGAGCGTAAGCTTAACAGCTTCCATTTGAGATGCTTGCGCCGCATCCTTGGTATTAAATGGCAAGAAAAAGTGCCTAATAGTGAGGTACTAACGCGTGCCAATACCCAAAGCATGTTCTCAATTCTTAGTGAAAGACGCCTGAGGTGGCTAGGACATGTCAAAAGAATGAGCCCCGGCCGCATCCCGAAGGACCTCCTATATGGTGAACTTGCTTCAGGAAAGAGGAAAACAGGTCGCCCACGCTTGCGATTTAAAGATGTCTGTCAAAGGGACATGAAAGCAGCCAAAATACATACAAGTGACTGGGAGTGTAAGGCAGAAGACCGATCTACGTGGCGCACAGTTGTCAAAGAGGGCGTCATAGTAGCCGAGGAGCGAAGAATGGAGGAGGCTGCAGACAGAAGAGCTAGGAGAAAGGCCAAAACATTTGGAAGCACAGAACTCGTGTGTAAAAACTGTGGCAAAGACTGTCACTCAAGGATAGGACTGCACAGTCACTCGAGGAAATGCAACCCAACCCCAAGGTGATGCACCATCGTCTCGCGAGACGGAAGGATGCCGGAGTGACACACAGCTCGTAGTGCGGTCACGCGCCGGAGGCGCGAAACACTAGTGGGGGTCCGGGGGCATGCCCCCCCTGGAAATTTTTTTGAATTAACAGATTAAAACACCCAATTTAGAGCTATCCTGAAAAGACAATGCAGATTAATTTATATCAATAAATGACATCATGCTTCCATTGTTAACATCAAACAAAGAGAAATAAAGGGAAAACATGAAAATGACTGNCCCCCCAAGTAGCTCTAGTTCTAGGCTGTTTTTTTCCTCTTAGCAGGGCATGGGCCAAGAAGAGGAATTTTCCGCTTAAGCAAGACGATGTGAATCAACAACATTTTCAGCAGCACCATATGGCAATGGATTAGAATTAACACTTGTGGAAGAATCTCCCCTCTCTAGGCTTGCAGTGGCTTTAAATATGGCTGGCAACGCCTGAGTACTAATGATACTATTTCTTTTTGATGTGTGCGCAACAGACTGTGCGTGTCTTTTTATGAAGGATTTGCCTTTCTTGCTATAATCAAGTCTACAATCACAGTAAACACAAACAACTACACCGGGTTTATTTAATTTTCGCGCATATATTGATAGATAATCTCCATTACTGTCTTTTTCTTCGAGCCAGTCCCATCGAAACTTATTCCTTAATCCATTTTCGATCGCTTTAAGATCTGATTTACGATCGATAACCGTAAAGGCATCCATCTTGAAACGAATATGCGCCAGTTCGTCACTTTTCGTATTCGCATTATTTTATTAATGCCGACAATGATTGTCCGCAAGCCGACGTCGGCAGTTATCGAAGTCTGGGGCCAACATAAATTTCCGACACTGATTGTCGGCAGACGAGTCGCGCTAGAAAGGTCACATTAAATCATCACGGAGATTATTCTGGCGCTGTTATGGGTTGTTAAGCAGGTTATTTATGAAAAAAAAAGTATTACATTTGTTAATATATTTTTCGCAGATTATTTATATTTTTTAAAAATAAATTTCCCGTCCTTGTCGTTATTGTCGGCATTCCGACTATTGTCGGCAGAAATGCAGGTCTGTATAGTCTATAGTACTATAGTATAGACTATAGTCTATACTATAGAATTATTATAATTATAGAATATAGACTATTATTAACTTATTAACTAATATAGAAAGATTAAGAAAGATGACATGGGTGTTTTTAGAAAGCTAGCACTTTCAAATGATATATGTTTTAGATTTATATGATAACTTTTAAATATCTTGTAAAAGTACCTAAATTAATTTTATTTTGAAATTTGATTATCGCTCTACAAAATAGGTAAATATTTAGGCCTACCGTCATTTTCCCACTGAGTCCAAACATCGGCATCCATCTTGTTTCCGTATACACAGCAAATAGTGGTGAATAATCGATAAATGTATTTTTCAAAATAGATTTACTTGATTACTTTTTCTTCTAAATACATGGCTAAAACACTTTTGCTAGACTTATATCACAGATATTCCATTGCCATAGGATATAGATCTCTAGGGGTTAACTGTCAAAATCATTGGCTACAGGACCTACATTTCCATTTCATAATCAAATATAAATGTATCCATTCCTCTTTTTAATGTTAATTTTCCTTTACAATATTATTTAAAGTGGGTCGTGAACTGACCAAGATATTAAAGGGGGCAACAACAACACATTTTTTTTTTTTAAATGACAATCTAAATTCATCAGTTCAATCAGCCCATTTTTTGGCCCTGTCATATGAGGTTGAGACTAAAGGAAACAGACTAGGGGCTGTCCATAAAGTACGTCACACCCCTGAGGGGTGGCGGGGAAGGGGTGTAAGAAAGTGGGAGAGGGGGTCCGGCCATGTGTGACGTCATAGTGTTTTATAAAATTTTAATTATTTTTATTTTTTTAAAAATATTGTTGTTTGAAAGTGTGACGTACTTCCAGGGGAGGGGTCCGAGATTTGTGACAGGGAGAGGGGGGAGCTAAAAATTGTCAAAAATAGCGTCACGTACTTTATGGACGTCCCCTACAGAGGCCTTGATTTTTAAAGGGCCTCCAATTATCTTAAAATTTTAAAGTCAACTGATGTCCACTAACATAGCTCCCGAATGAACTTACATGTGGAAGAAAATCCGAGCCTGGAGCTCTTTATGGGTCTCCCCGGAAAAAAACCCACAGTTATCCCCCTCCCCCAAAGGAAATTAACAGCTGAGAGATCCCCCCCTCCCCGGAACGGTCGCTTCTGATGCGGCTGTCTGGGCATCCAGGAAAATGCCTCCCACTTTTAAATTGACTCACAAGGAGGGTTGGAATTTTCCCAACTTCGACTCGCTACAATTTCGGTGCCACGCCGGCAAAGCAAACGAGTCTCTATGCTTAGAACTGCCACAAAGTGGGGGATCATCAATGACCTACCTAGGGTGTAACCCCCACTGAAAGGTTTCCTCAGAGCTGGCGTCCGCTCAGTCCGTCGCGATACCTTTAGCTCATCCGTACTGGCGCTCCTGGCCATAAACTGGTGCCGCTCAATGGCGTTGCTAGTAATTGAGGGTGACAAAATGGTCACTTTGGAATAACCCCACCCTCAATAGGTACTTTAGAAATTTTCATCATCGGCATTGCATCTAATGATCTGCATAAGATCCGTACAGCGACTGTAATCATAGCCCCTAACACCTAACATATCGGACTTTGGCATTGCCTGCCAGGAGTTATCAGTTTTGGGTTGCGGCCAGCTCAGCTTACCCTACTCGTCTGTCGAGCTATGTAGATGCCAACCCTTTTCGACAGGGTTCCCGAATAAGGCTGCCATTAGCACAAGCTTTAACAAAAAGTCACCTTCAGCCAGTATGGCCCCAACAAAAAGGTTACTGAAAAATGTATACTGTCTTTAGGACTCTCAGAAAAATGTGAGATGTAAAAATTGCAACTAATTTTAAATTAATTACAATTTCTTTTTGGCATTCTTCATAACACAAAATTAAAATTGTGGAATATTTAAGGTTTATTTGTAGACCTATGGAAAAAAATATTTAAGATATTATCTTTATCCCCAACCCCACCACAAAGTGCCACTCCTTCCTAGACGTAAGTAGAGTTTAGGAACGAATTTACATGGCAATATTAATTTTTAGGCCTACCTTAATTACGAGACACAATTGTGTAATTTCTTTCGCGTCAGTAACTCAGTAAATTATCATTAAAGCCGAATTCGACGCCCCATCTAGTAGACATATTATATTGTTACTAGTCCTAGTGCCAACTAGAAGCATAAGGGGAGGGGCGCAGGGGGCATGCCCTCGTTTGGGGGGGGGG